>OZ005738.1:69472156-69917156 GCA_963930755.1 Eudasyphora cyanicolor
AAATCGGACGAAACATATACATATATGGGAGCTATAGCTAAATCTTAACCGATTTTCTTCAAATTCGGTTGTGTTGGTTCATGGATCAAGAACTCTACCATTCTAAATTTCAAAGTGATTGGATGTAAAATATAGCTTCTACAGGACTAAAGAGCACAATCGGACGAAACATATAGATTGGAGCTATAGCTATATCTTAACCGATTTTCTTCAAATTCGGTTGTGTTGGTTCATGGATCAAGAACTCTACCATTCTAAATTTCAAAATGATTGGATGTAAAATACAGCTTCTACAGGACTAAAGAGCAAAATCGGACGAAACATATATATGAGAGCTATAGCTAAATCTTAACAGATTTTCTTCAAATTCGGTAGTGTTGGTTCATGGATCAAGAAACTCTACCATTCTAAATTTCAAAACGATTGGATGTAAAATACAGCTTCTATAGGACTAAAGGGCCAAATCGGACGAAAGATATATATGGGAGCTATATCTAAATCTGAACCGATTTCAACCAAATTTAAAAGGGATCTTTACAGCTGCGAAATACTCTAAACTGCAAAATTTCAGAACGATCGGAGTGAAATTGCGACCTGTAGTCGACGAACAACTTTACATGGACAGACGGACGGACAGACATGTTAAATCGACCCAGCTAGTGATTCTGAGTCGATCGGTATACGGTGGGTCTAGCTGTGTTATTTTCAGGTGTTACAAACATCTGCCGGTGTAGGGTATAATGATTGCAGATTCTGAAAGAGCATGCTTTAAACCCATAGTATCAACTCCTAACTCAAAAAACACGAAAATGGCGTATGGACCAAAATAGCATTAAGCCGACGATATGTTGCCAATTCCAAACCTGTACGTACCTCTATGTCGTATATGGTATAAACATTTGCTATATAACCGTACATTTTTGCAAAGTGTGACATGAAACAAATGAATCCCCTATGAACGAACTTCACATAACACACACATGTAGTCGTTTTGTTCGCTGTGCGAATGAATAAGCCATAAACAAATTAAAATGCGCTCACTCACAATCACCAAAGCTAATCGGCTTAACTTGAAATCAAAATTTGGACAATTCATGACCCATCACACACAAAGTCTTGTGGGAATCTTGCAGACCGTCTCCAACCACAGATGACAACGCACTTTCATGTAGCAGCCGCACGACCCCCATCAGCGTCATCGTCGCTATTACCAATCACTCCTCCATCGCCACCCACCAACCTCCAAAACCGTCATCAGCTCCTCCAACAACAACTCCGTCTCTGGCTCGTATCTCACATTTTGTTCGCTTGTAATCAGTTTATTTATAAGCTTAATTGGCACATAAAACGAAATCGAAAACTGAAAAATGTTTATGGACCTCTACGCGACTAACCGATAGGGAGCCAGACTGACAGACAGGGGACGGCCGGCACTTGAGTTCAACAAAGCTCTGTCACAACACTGTCGTCGACGACAGAAGATGACAAAGTGTCATAAATCACAAAATTATGCCTTTTTCCACATTTTATTGGTCAAAACAGTGGTATCGGTCGTTTGTTGACCCTGGCACAAAGTTGAGTTCGTTGGAGTTTGGTTAGTACTGCTCGGTTTGTTGATTTATGTTTGTACCACGGACTTGCATTCTGAAACACTTGTATTTTTAAGTACCGCATACAACGGTTTTTCTTCATGTGCTGTGGCTGGCTGCATTTGATGGGCCCAGGTATTAGGCCTAAAAGACCCATGTGTACCAATGTGTCAATGAAATTGACACATGTGGGTATTGAACCCTTTTTTGGCCAGGGAATGTCAATCTATACGTCCACCACAAAAAAAGTTGTCAACCCTCGTTTTCACTTTCGATTGACAACTAACACTCGACTGCGAATGTCTGTAATAATAAGATACCATAATCACACATAATTTGAAATGCCTCCATGGAATGTTTTTATACACTTCGCTACCGGATGGGCGGCTTGACGTATATTAAATTGGTCGTTTCGCCTGCAATAAAAATTTGCGGCAATAAAAATGGAAAAGTGTTCGCTCATATACAACGAAAAAATGTATCACGTTTTTGCATCCAGTACTCGAAACATGTTTCAAATAATCAGCGTAATATTTAGTCAAATAAATAAATCAATAAAGGTTTTATTAAAAATTTAAAGAAAATCTGATTTAGTATTTAGGTAAATATATACGTTACAAATTGTTTGAAATTTGTCAAATGGCTAAGGTTTGCACTTAAAAGTAGTAATTCGAAATAATTCGGACGTTTCTTAACCAAGCAACCGATTACGGAAAAACTTGTCATGCTTGTAGAAAAGTTATTCAAGAATTTAAGTTTACAATTTGGGAACAAGAAAAATCTAAATATAACCTTACACGAGTTCCTAAAATATTGGTATACCATTAACCTGAGGGCTTGGCTGCACTTAACGTTATTCCACATTTCTCAAATATTTCACTCGTGGTATTTATTCCCAACGCATTGTTTTTTTAAAAACTCTGGAAATAATATCTGCTAGATATCCAAGTGAAAGAGAAAGTAACACCAAGCAACTTCAACTGCATGCGTACCTCGAGGGTAGATCGGTAGAAACAGTATTGCATGAAGTAGTAAATAGGTCACGTTGAAAAATCTCCTCACTTCAAAGAATTTACTATGGCTGCCTTTTTAGACGTGGAAGGAGCATTTAACAACGTTAAAATATCATCGATCAGATCTTTCATAAAGCATACCGGAGTTACTCCAGTTATTACCCAGTGGTTGAAAGGCTGAGTGATAAACTCAGTACTAAGTGATAGTATGGTCAGAAAGATCAAAACTTGATGAAACTCAACAAGGATGACATGACGTTGTCCTACTAATCCGAGGAAAATTCTTGCCTACGATTAGTGATATTATGGAAAGATCACTAAAACAAGTAAGAAAGTTTCAGTCGGGTAAACCGACTAAGGTATACCCTCACTTTGTGAGTAATGTAATATTGAATATTACTCGAATTATTCTGTCAATTTGTGTGGGAGGTACCAGAAGGGGTTTATCAAATACACCTTTTTTTTGCTGAACATTAGATACTTTAAATTCATTGCACTGTGCCGACTTATAAGCATTTATGTGCACTGGTATAAACGTTATGAGACATTAAATTGTGGTATGCTTTGGGCATTTTGTGTGGGAGGTACAAAGAGGGGCGTGGCAATAACGCCCATTTTTCACAGGGCTATTGACACTATAAAAACATTACACTGTACAAAATTTCAAGTATTTTTATACACTGGTTTTAATGTTATAAGCTGTTAACTTTTGGTGCCAAAAGGTACCTTTGTGTGGGAGGTACCAAAAGGGGCGTGACAACAACACCCATTTTTCCCTGGACTGTAGGCAATATAAAAGCATAATACTGTACAAAATTTCAAGTACTTTTATACACTGTTATTAATGTTATAAGCTGTTTACTTTTGGTGCAAAATGGTGTATTTGTGTGGGAGGTACCAAAAGGGACGTGGCTACTTCGCCCATTTTTCTCGAGTTGATAACGACTAATAAGCTAATACTATGTGTGGAATTTCAAAAGATTCGAATAAGTTGTATAGCAGTTATTAAAGAATCAATATTTCACAACATTTTAACCCTTTGTGGGGGAGGTACTAGAAGGAGTGGACCAATATGGCCCATCTTCGAACTTAGCCGGAGATAGAAAAAAATATTACCACATACCAAATTTGAGGTCAATCGGTTACTCCTTTCGAGAGTTATCGTGCGCACCAGCCAGCAGACAGACAGACAGACGGACGGACATTGCTCATTCGACTTAAAATGACCCAAAACGGATTTCCTCCGAACATACTTGGGGTCTTAGGTCACTCCTTCGACGTGTTACACTTTTTTCCGCAGCAAATGATATATACCCTCGTCACACTAAAGTGAGGGTATAAACACTATCGAGATGCTCGGGTGAAATTGGATTGGGTGTAAACCCCAAGAAGACTGAATTAGTTATGTTCATCAGAAGATACAAAATTCCGAATTTCAAACTCCCTAAACAAAATGGGGACACGCAACAACTATCGAAATAAGGAAAGTATTTATATACTTAGGTATAATCCTTAACTCCAAACTTGCATGGGGTGGGAACGCTGAGGAGAGAGGAAAGAAGGCGCTTTGTGTGTTCTATACTTGTAGCAAAATTTTCGGTAAGAAATGGGGTTTAAATCCAAATATGATATATTGGATATATACAGCTATCATAGGTTAGGTTAGGTTAGGTTAGGTTGAAGAGAGGAGACGTTTAAACGTCTCATGTCCATGGACATACACTTAAGCCAGTGGTTCGGCCTGTTGTGCGCTCCTTATTTATGATCTTTTTATACCTCACGAGTTACAGAAAATCGGTACTAGACACGAATTTTCTCAGTATCTTCCAGTCATATTCTCTGAGATGAGTCAAGTCTGGTAATATGTCGGACCCGAAATGTTGGGATCTTGCATGTGTGAAAGCCGGGCAGTGACACAGAAAATGTTCCATCGTTTCGATGTTTTCTCTGCATGCCCTGCATTCGTCGTTTCCTGCTAGTCCTATGCGATGAAGATGTGCTTGTAAGCTTGAGTGTCCCGTTAGAACACTCATCATCTTACTAATATCGATCTTGTTTAGTTTCAGAAGACTTATTGTTTTCTTTTCATTTGGGTCGCCCCACAGTATCTTTGCAGTTGCTCCTACTGTTGCGCTATTCCACACAGTTTTATGAGCCATCACTGCCCAGTGCTTCAACTCATTTTTCGTGGCTTCGAAAGGTTTCCAATTTTTCAAGTTTATTACTCGAAGTTCTCTGCCCTTTGAAGCCAAGTTGTTTGCCCGTTCATTTCCAATCACTCCGTTGTGTCCTGGTACCCAGCAAATACGCAATTGACCATGGGCTGAGTAATCATTTATCGTTCTTTTACAGTCCAACACAGTTCTGGATTTGACCCTTTCCGATGTTATTGCTTGAATCGCCATTTGGCTATCTGTGAAGATGTTGGCATATTTAGGCTTTGTCGTGTTACTGAGCCAGTTCACACACTCCGTGATTGCTCGAACTTCTGCTTGAAATACCGTGTTATGGTCAGGGAGGCGGAAGTGAAGTTCGACTTCTGGTTCATCAATAAAAAAGTCCCAGCCCCGTCCTTCCTCCTCGCTTGGACCCATCCGTGTAGCAGCTGGTTCCCACTGGCACATGGGCCAAAGTTGCATTTTCCCAGAAGCGTCTGTCTGGCACAAACGTATCACAGGTAGCTGTAAGCCGCACTTCAGGAATGCGGTCCGAGATTTCTGGCGTTTGAATGTGACCAACTAGATATTCTAAAATCTTCTGATGGTACGACTTGTGGTCTCGATTTATCTATTCACCCATCACTTGTAGACGTCTTGCTGTGAGGGCTGCCTCATACTTTATACGGATGTCTATTGGTTGGATGTGCAGTATAGTCTCCAACGCTTTTGCTGGTGCAGTTCTAAATGCCCCGCTAATGCCTAGACAGCACATACGTTGAATTTTTTGCAAAGGTATTACGTTGCACTTCTTGTCCATTGATGTCCACCACACTACAGAGGCGTAGGTGATTATTGGTCTAATCACGCTCATGTAAAGCCAGTGAGTCATATTTGGACGTAGTCCCCATTTTAAACCTATAGCTCTTCTGCACAACGACCAACATCTGTGTGCCTTTGTAACCCTTTCTTCAAGATGATCTTTCCAGTACAGTTTCTGATCCAAGATTACTCCCAAGTATTTTACCTTTTTAGTTATAGCAATTGTCTTATTCAGGAATCGAGGCGGGGTAAAACGTGGAATCTTCGTTTTCCTTGTAAATATACATATTTCTGTTTTTTCTGGGTTAACATTTAATCCCCTTGGTTGTGCCCAGTTATATGCTATGTTAAGACCAGTTCATAATCATAAGACCAGTTCTCACATATGGAGTACTGGTAAGCTGTAAACACGAATGGCTTCCTGTCAGAATTACCAAAAATGCAAAGAATGGTCTGTGTTAATAAAACAAGAGCCCAAAGATCGACACCACAGGCTGGTCTAGAGACTCTACTCGACATTAAACCACTAGAAATCTTAATCAGAAGATGCGCGGTAAAATCAGCTATATGGGTAAGGGAAAGTGGCATGCTGAAAAACAACCCGCATGGACATAGACGCACTAAAGGAGCTAGACCAAAACGGGTTTCTCGATCAGGCCCCCAGAATAAACCATACGAAGAGCATTCAAGGTATACCCAGCAGAGGGGAATGGGCGACAAAAAAGGTCAATACAGAGAATGAGATCAAAATCATCACTGACGGTTCCAAGATGGATACTGGAACAGGGTCGGCAGTTCACCTTACAACTCAACACATCGGAAAGACTACCAAGTTACTGTACTGTCTTCCAAGCTGAGATATATTTCATATGTTGCTGCAAATAAGATTCGGCGCAAGGACCTAACCTTCGCAACTATCAGAATCTATGTGGATAGTGTGACAGCTCTTAAAGCACTGAATTCAAATACGATGAAATCACTATCCGTACTAGATTGTTAAAACTCCCTCAATGAAATCCATGTACATGATACAACCCTAGTTTGGGTGCCAGGACATAATATCATCCCTGGTAATGAACAAGCGGTTGCATGTGTACGGAAAGGCTCTGGGACTAATGGCGATTTCGATTCTGAAAAAATGTTGCCCCGTCGACTCGAAATTCTGAAAAATATTTGCCCTTTTTGGGTGGAACATATGCAGTCCCTCGAAACAAACTTAGGTAATATTTCAAAATTCCAAAATATGGTATAAAACTCCAGATTTCGAGAAAAGGGCAACCGAAGTGTTGCAATCTTTTACAGAAAAGAAATCGCCATAAGAGTGCTACCGTGACCGAAAATGTGCCCTTGCCGTTCGTGGAATTACTTAATCACAGAGATGAACAGGCCGACATAAGAAGAGGGTCCAGATGGAAATATATACAAAACTGCAGAATCAGAAGAAACCTATGGCCAAAGACAAACCATAAAAGGACAAGCCAACTCTTAGCGTTCTGCAAAGAACCCTTGAGAAAGCTTACAGCAATCCTCACGGGGCATTGTGCCAATGGCGTCATGGCCGAACGCATGAACATTCCACAAGGGGGTTTCTGTAGGAATTGTCAAAACGAGGAAGAAGAGGAGACTATTGAGCACCAGCTATGCTATTGTCCAGGACTGAAAGATCAACCTAACCTAACCTCCCTCGTAACGATACAACGGTTCATTAACTTTTGGAAATCTATAGGCCATATGTGAGCGATATATTTTAGTAGTTAAGTTTACATTTACTTGTACAGACAAGTGATTATTTTTGGTACATTTTATGATTTTTCCTTATATTTTGCAACTAATGGCAAGCAATTTAAATGAGTTCTGTATTGATTATGCAATATTTTTTGCTCACCTTGTAAAGTATAGGTTTTAGGCGTTTAAACCTTGAACTTGTGAGTATAACTATAACTTGTGAAAACTTAGGCTGCCAAGACTTGCCTATTGATATTCTACAAATATTTGTAGGAAATATTCGGATTTCGTGATTGGAAATTTTGTTATAGAAGCCTTACGAAAATATGGTAATAAACTCTCATAATTGAAAATTGTATTTAAAAGTGTTTATTTTCAAAAATCGAAGAAGGTATTTTTGATGGGCCAAAAATAAGGAGAAAATCAGTCCTATTATATGGCTGCGAAACCTGGAACGCTGCCCCACGAGCTATACACAAATTGCAGGTGTTTGCTAATCAGTGCCTCCGAAGAATAATGCGTATCTTCTGGCCATGTATAATCACTAACAACAGACTATGGGCGGAAACAAGCCAACTTCCGATTGTCAGAGAAATAAAGAAACGCAAGTGGAACTGGATCGGCCATATTCTACGAAGACCAGTAAACGACATAACCCGAAATGCCATCGACTGGAACCCGCAAGGCAACCGTAGACGAGGGAGACCCGCACATACATGGCGGCGACAAATCGATATAGAAGTTGCAACCATGAACAGAAATAAAATTGCTTGCCCAAGATAAATCACGTTGGAACGTGTTTGTTGAGGCCCTATGCTCCTTATAGGAACAACGGGAACATATATATATATATTAAATAAGGAGACTGATGAAAGATGTATATTTCGAATCCCTAATGAATGCCAGTATTCTGTCTGGGCCGTAGACTCGAATTTACGTTAATATCTGGAAATAAAACGAGCAGAGCATCTTGTTTCTTCTTTTGCTTAAGGCAGGGCACTGCCAAATGAAGTGATAACTATCTTCCGAATAGTCAGCATCCCCATACCATCTACATAAGTCATCATTTCTGATGCCGATTCTTACCATATGCTTTCCTTAGGAGTTATTTCCCGTTACTACACCAATTACGGTCCTTAGTTCATCCCTCTTCATCAATAGTAGGCGTTCATAATTTCGCGATTCTTTTTCGTCCCAAAGTAGTTTCGTCTGTTCATGGGCTGCCGAGGTGTTCCACCGTCTGTGCCATTTCTCCCTGCTCTTTTCTTTGACTCTAGAAAGCATCTACATATAATAAAGAAGAATTTTCAAATGTTAATGAAAGTATCAAATAAAAACACTATTTAAACGAAAATTAAAAACAAAAACATTTTAAAATAAGAGGAGTGAAGATCACTACGAAGAAATAAAAAGTTTGATGTAAGAAATTTTATTACTTTGATGTCGTGCAAAATTTTAATGTAATTGGCGGTCACCAAGTTGAAGAAGGTATTCATTAGGTTTAGGTTAGGGTGGCAGCCGTAGTTTTTTTTACAAGCTCACATAGACCAGTTTAGGTCCCTAGTGCATTACAAGTGCTCAATGCTCTCCACTTCTTCCTCATCTACACAGCTTCTGCAGAAGTCATTGGAGTCAATACCCAATCTTTTGGCGTGTTCGTCGATCAAGCAGTGCCCCGTCAGAACTGATAATAACGTGGACAATCTTTGCATCTCTAGTGCGAGGAGATATTTTGATCTTCTCAGGTCATACCTTGGACAGATTTGTCTCGCTACCCTGCAGGTGCCGATTTCTGTCCATCATTCGTTGGACTGTCTGATTGCCTCTTGCCTAAGCCAACGCTTGCGCGTGGATAGTGGCGCACCAATATATGCAAATTCTTCGAGAATTTGTAATGTCGTCCCTTTCCTAGCAAGTTCATCGGGATATCCCTATGAGGTGCATATTAAACTGCTCAGCCATCTCCTTAAGAGATCTGCGGCAGTCGAGGGCTTTTTGTGAATTTAGGGTTCTTCCCTCCAGAAATTTGATGGAAGCCTGGCTGTCCGAGTAAATGACAACGCCAGTGTTGGTTGCTAGGTTTCGACTCAGACACTTGGCGACTTCCCATATTGCATTATTTCGGCTTGATAGACACTGCAGGTATCTGGTAGTCTGTGAGCTACATCCAATCTAAGGTCAACCTTTTCACCAAGCTTCGAACCATCCGTGTAAAAGTGGAGATGGTTTTTAGGTTTAGGTTAGGGAGGCAGCCGTATTTTTTTTATACAAGCTCACATAGACCAGTTTAGGTCCCTAGTGTTACCACGGGCCGAAATGCCCCTCATCGAAACCAACCTGTTTGATATACAAATTTATCGATAGTACGAATATCGGCACTGGAAAGATCTGTAAGGCTGCCTAGAAAGGCCGACCCCAGTATATCCAGTCGTCGTTTACTCAGAGCGGGGCAGTCGCATAACAAGTGCTCAATGCTCTCCACTTCTTCCTCAACTCCACAGCTTCTGCAGAAGTCATTAGAGTCAATATCCAATCTTTTGGCGTGTTCGCCGATCAAGCAGTGTCCCGTCAGAACTGATACTAACGTTGACAATCTTTGCCTCTCCAGTGCGAGGAGATATTTTGATCTTCTCAGGTCATTATTTGGCCAGATTTGTCTAGCTATCCTGCAGGTGCCGATTTCTGTCCATCTTTCGTTGGATTGCCTGATTGCCTCTTGCCTAAGCCAAAGCTTGCACGTGGACAGTGGCGCACCAATATGTATATGCAAATTCTTCGCGAATTTGTAATGTCGTCCCTTTCCCAGCAAGTTCATCGGCTTTGCAGTTCCCCGGGATATCCCTATGCTCAGGCACCTATATGAGGTGTATATTAAACTGCATTTCGTAAGAGATCTGCGGCAGTCGAGGGCTGTTTGTGAATTTAGGGATGTTTCCTCCAGAGAATTGATGGCAGCATGGCTGTCCGAGTAAATGACAACGCCAGTGTTGGTTACTATGTTGCGACTCAGCCACTTGGCTATTTTACATATTGCCATTATTTCGGTATGATAGACACTGCAGGTATCTGGTAGTCTGTGAGCTATATCCAAACTAAGCTCTGCACAATGTACTCCGAAGCCAACCTTTTCATCAAGCTTCGAACCATCCGTGTAAAAGTGGAGATGGTTTCTATTACCTGGTATTTTTCCAACCCATTCATCTCTGGCGGGAATCATAGTGATGTAATTTATCTCGAAGTTGTACACAGTTGGTATATAGTCCACTCGGTCGGTTAATATAGCACTACACTTTGATATCCTCATGTGACCATAGTTTTTGTACCTCCACATTGATAGGCAGTTTAATCTTATTGCCGCTTTGGTTGCAACTTCTCTCGCCACAATATTAATCGGCAGTATATGGAGTAGGGCTTGTAGAGACTCGGTCGCTGTAGTCGTTAAGGCTCCGCTTATGCTCAGGCAGGCTGTTCTCTGAACCTTTGTTAGTAAGTTGGTGATGGTTAGTATGTCAGTTGCCGTCCACCATACCACAATGCCGTATAACAGTATAGGACGAACTACTGCTAAATATATCCAGTGGACGATTTTAGGAGAGAGGCCCTACCGCGACCCTACAGCCTTTTTGCAGGAATATAAGGCGACGTTGGCCTTTCTTACACGTTCCAATACGTTAAGTCTAAATAAATGTTTTCTATCTAGAATTATTCCTAAAAATTTCGCACTTTCAGAAAAGACTAGATCTGTTCCATTTATCCGAGGTGGAAGGTCCACATGTGGGACTTTATTCATCCTAGTAAAGAGAACCAATTCTGTCTTGTTTGGGTTTACGCCCAAACCTCTGTTTCTGGCCCATCTAGCCAATTTGTTCAGAGCCACCTGTAGGATGTCTCTGAGGACGTTTACGAATTTGCCACTCACTGCGATTGCCATGTCGTCCGCATATGCCACGACCTTGCAGCCACAACGTTCTAAATCTAGCAGGATTTCATTCACCGCTAGGTTCCAAATTTCAGGAGGAGTACTGGAGACAGTACCGCAATTACCATATCTGAGAAGATGTTGTGAAAAGACCCGTCTATGTCAAGAAATGCCACGTGCTGAATTCCTTGAAATGAAGAGACGAGTCGATAGTGGTCACAAGTTTGTGCAGGGCTGATTCTGTAGACTTTCCCTTATTGTAAGCTTGTTGGTTCCCTTTGAATAGGAAGTAGGATAGGATAATTGGTCTGAAGTCTTTTGGCCTAGTGTGTGATATCTTTCCCGCTTTGGGTATGAATACCACTTTGGTATCCCTCCATATATTCGGGATGTGTGAAAGCCTGCATAAATTTTCTCCAGCCAGGGGATAGTGTACTTTAACATTTTCTGCATTTCTGTTGGAGTGATGCCGTCTGGTCCAGGTGACTTGATGGGCTCAAAGCTATTAATAGCCCAGCTTATTCTGGATCTCAGATCACCTGATGAACCCCTGCCCTCGAAAAAGGCAAGAGGCCCAAATGTCACTATCAACAGGACACTCACCAAGTCTAGTGATGGCCGTTATAGACAGAAGTAGTGAGGATGGATCCATCCTCAAGGACAAATGGAGCCATGTGCAATCAGCCATTATGACTCATTACCTCGATGTCCGTAGAGAGATGCCGGGCACACCACCAATCTGCAACGATGCAGGATGGCATCAGGGGAGAGTAAAGCTCTTACATTTCGGTGATGCCAGATCAGTAGACCTGTATAAGGCTGCTCTGAGTCGAGCGGGTGAGGTGTGGCCGGGTGCCCAGTTGGATATTGTCGAAAAAACAACATCCCTAGCAACCCTAGAGCCATCACCTGGGTTACAGAAGAGCCCTCCAACCCGGCTGACATATTAGAAATAATAAAAGATTCCAATCCTGGTCTGCCCGCCCATAATTGGAGAATCAGCAAGGTGGGTGAGGCTCTATTCAGGGAAGTAGTAGAAGAAGCAACATCTGACGAGGTCGAGCTGATTGTTGGCGCAGACACGAACGCTCATCATTCTATCTGGGGTAGTACGGATATAAACAATAGGGGTGATTCGCTTCTTGACTTTATTCTAACTACCAACCTAAGTATTTGTAACATAGGTAATAAACCGACCTTTACCATTAAAGGCAGACGTAACGTTTGCTACTGACCGGCTGTCAGACAAAATTATTGGGTGGAATGTACTGGACGACCACTCATTCTCAGATCACCATTATATTGAGTTCAAACTCGCTGAAAAAGCGCCTGAACCTGCCGTCCACAGAAATTCGAGAAAGACAAAGTGGCACTTGTATGAAAAGAATTTCAAGAAAGTCCTGAACTCCAAACTTCTGTACGAACCGAATGACAAAGCCGGTCTGGATCATCTGGTCGAGCATATCACCACATCATTCAATAGTTCCCTTGAAGAAGCCTGTCCAAAAACAAGGTACAAGGGTAAAACTAAACCCCAATGGTGGACTTGTGAGCTAACGGCTATGAAAAAGACCTGCAACAAGCTATTCAACAAGGCTAAATCTACAGGGGTCGCTAATGTTTGGGATGCCTATAAAGAGCAACTCAAGATCTATAAGAAGGAGCTTAGAAAGGCGCAAAGACGCTCTTGGTATACCTTCTGTGGCGAAGTGGAAAAGGTATCCGACGCCGCAACGCTGAGGAAAATATTATCAGCTTCACCCTGTACAGTGGGTTACTTGCAGGATGAGGCAAATAATTGGACCAAAAACAGCGAGCAGTCGCTCAATGTACTGCTCGACACACATTTCCCGGGGAACTCTCTAACAGAACCAGAGGATCAGCAGGACCAACAAGAGTGCGAGTGGACTGCGAGCGTCGCTAGCTTGTTGACTGAGAGATCCAGAATAAGCTGGGCTATTAATAGCTTTGAGCCCTTCAAGTCACCTGGACCAGACGGCATCACGCCAGCAGAAATGCAGAAAATGTTGAAATACATTATCCCCTGGCTGGAGAAAATTTATGTAGGCTGTATCAGGCTTTCATACATCCCGAATAGATGGAGGGATACCAAAGTGGTATTCATACCAAAAGCGGGGAAGATATCACACACTAGGCCAAAAGACTTCAGACCAATTAGCCTATCCTCCTTCCTATAGAAAGGTCTTATTATTTCATTAGGGAAAACCTGGATACAAAACTCCTGTCAGTGAACCAACATGCTTACAATAAGGGGAAGTCTACAGAATCAGCCCTGCACGAACTTGTGAGCACTATCGAATCGTCCCTGCATTTCAAGGAATTCACCATGGTGGCATTTCTTGATATAGAAGGTGCTTTTAACAACATTCACTCAGATGCAGTAATCGCGGCACTGTCACATCTTAATGTTAACTCTAGTTTGATTAGACTAATTCAAAGTCTGCTCAACAGAAGACGCATAACAGCATGTCTTGGGTCCACAACTAACAAGGTTTGTAAACAGAGGGACCCCACAAGGAGGAGTACTGTCTCCACTAATTTGGAACCTAGCGGTGAATGAAATCCTGCTAGATCTAGAACGTTGTGGCTGCAAGGTCGTGGCATATGCGGACGACGTTGCAATCGCAGTGAGTGGCAAACAGGCTGTAGGGTCGCGGTGGGATATATATAGCAGTAGTTCGTCCTATACTGTTATACGGCATTGTGGTATGGTGGACGGCAACTGACAAACTAACCATCACCAACCTACTAACAAAGGTTCAGAGAACTGCCTGCCTGAACATAAGCGGAGCCTTAGGGACTACAGCGACCGAGTCTCTACAAGCCCTACTCCATATACTGCCGATTAATATTGTGGCGAGAGAAGTTGCAACCAAAGCGGCAATAAGATTAAACTGCCTATCAATGTGGAGGTACAAAAACTACGGTCACATGAGAATATCAAAGTGTAGTGCTATGGTAACCGACCGAGTGGACTATATACCAACCGTGTACACCTTCGAGAGAAATTACATCACTATGATTCCCGCGAGAGATGAATGGGTTGGAAGAAAACCAGATAATAGAAACCATCTCCACTTTTACACGGATGGTTCGAAGCTTGATGAAAAGGTTGGCTTCGGAGTACACTGTGCAGAGCTTAGATTGGATATAGCTCACAGACTACCAGATACCTGCAGTGTCTATCAAGCCGAAATAATGGCAATATGGGAAGTAGCCAAGTAGCTGAGTCGCAACATAGTAACCAACACTGGCGTTGTCATTTACTCGGACAGCCAGGCTGCCATCAATTCTCTGGAGGCAACATCCCTAAATTCACAAACAGCCCTCGACTGCCGCAGATCTCTTAACGAGATGGCTGAGCAGTTTAACATACACCTCATATGGGTGCCTGGGCATAGGGATATCCCAGGGAACTGCAAAGCCGATGAACTTGCTAGGAAAGGGACGACGTTACAAATTCTCGAAGAATTTGCATATATTGGTGCGCCACTATCCACGTGCAAGCTTTGGCTTAGGCAAAAGGCAATCAGGCAGTCCAACAAAAGATGGACAGAAATCGGCACCTGCAGAGTAGCTAGACAAATCTGGCCAAGATAGGACCTGAGAAGATCAAAATATCTCCTCGCACTAGCGAGGCAAAGATTGTCTACGTTAGTATCAGTTCTGACGGGACACTGCTTGATCGGCGAACACGCCAAAAGATTGGGTATTGCCTCTAATGACTTCTGCAGAAGCTGTGGAGATGAGGAAGAAGTGGAGAGCATTGAGCACTTGCTATGCGAATGTCCCGCTCTGAGTAAACGACGACTGGACATACTGGGGCCGGCTTTTCTAGGCAGCCTAACAGATCTTTCCAGTACCGATATTCGTAATATCGACAAATTTGTATATCAAACAGGTTGGTTTCGATGAAGGGCATTTCAGCCCGTGGTAACACTAGGGACCTAAACTGGTCTATGTGAACTTGTATAAAAATACGGCTGCCACCCTAACCTAAACCTAGATAAACCACGAACCTAAAAGTTTTTACTCAAAAAAAAATATGAACACATAAATTTTAAAATGTGGAAAAATCCTTGAAATGTTCTTTATCAATTCTTTCAGAAATTGTGACCAAACTATTCATTCTAGAGGTTCTGGTCAGTTACAAAAATAAAAATCGAGAGAAACATGCAGGAATAATTTTTCGTGAGCATTGTTCATGTCAGATCTTTCCGCGAAAAAATACACAAAGTCGTTACACTTGATATACGTCTGAAACATTTTTTTCAAAAAAATATTTTAAATACTTATTCGTGCTCTACGATATCGATATTGGTTATAGTATTTTAATACATATCATTCCAGGATATAAAGGACTTCAAAAATGTCCTTGACAAATTAAATCCTATAAAATCCTTTGAAAATCTCCAACAATTTATTCCAAAAGATATATAGTATGTTAATAAACTATATATAATGTAATACTCCACAAAATTTCATAAAACATAAACTTGTTTATATAAAACTTTTCCAGGAAAAAATTACTATACTAAATATACAAATACAATATACACATTTTTTAAAAAGGCGTTGATATACAAATGAAACAATGAGCCAGGCAACTAAAATGACATTTTAAGTTTTTTATTTCCTTATCCTGTTGCCCCTTAAAAGGACTACATATCTAAAAAGGATAACATTATGTATTCATAAATGAATAGAATAATAGATGAAAGGTACTTAAAAAAGTGTATATTTTTGCTTTGTCGTTTGTAAATACTGTCAGTGTCACGACAAATTGACCAACAGTAATCTGATAACGAATTTTTTCCTCGGATCCGATTCTCCATAACGGCAAGATCTTGAAGAAATCGTTTACCGTGTTCATCACTGAAATCACCTAAATTGTCAGAGAAAAAGTCCAGATGTCTGTCCAGAAAATGTATTTTCATGGACATATTAACTCCCATATTTCCAAAACATTCTACTAGGTGTAGAACTATACTTTTGTAGTTTTCAGGTTTGCTGTTGCCCAAAAAGTTATTAATTACACCGGTGTTAATACGTTTTTAAACTCCTTACATTTCATCATTATTAATTGTGGTCCATTGAAAACGCCTTAAAAAATATTATGATATAATTAACAAAACCTTTAAATATAAATATCAATATATACCGGCGTAAATCTTTGCATCACTAAGTTTTGGAAAAACTTTCTTCAAATGTGTCATTGCTGCACTTTGAGAGCCAAGTTGCCGAACGAATTTTCGTATCAAATCCAGTTTAATATGCAGTGGAGGAAGGATTATTTTGGATGATGGAACAAGTGACATATTTTCTACACTATCAGTTCCAATCCGGTGACTATTTCGATATTGCCGTTGGTGCTCGGTATAATGTAGTTCCTTCCGTCGACTTTTCAAAACACTGGTGTTTGGCATAACCTTTTTTTAGCCCCAGGAGAATTACAACAATTTGAGGTGGCAGTAAATTACCCATCGATGAATGTCATAATTTATTAACATTAGAATTGTTTTCATAATGTCGTAGTTCTCTTTGAGGTCGGTTCCATAAACAATAGGAACAGATGGGTATACATTTCCATTATGAAGCAACACTCCTTTATAGCTTTTAACTGAGCCATCCATATTGTTTCAAAAAGCTGTGCTATACCGGTTGTGTATGTTATACCAGTTTCATCGTTTATCTCAAAACATTGATCGAATGATCAACTTTTTCGGGAAGATGTAACAGGAAAATCTAATGAAATCAATTTCCATTCCTGCAAACGAGACGCCAGAAGTCCTGATTTTTCTTTTGATATTCCTAAATCCCGCACAAGGTCATCAACATCACTCTGCGATATCAAATGGCGTTCTGTACAACCAAACTGATTTTCTGAGGGTTCAAATTCCAAAATCCTGATCTGCATCTTGTGGCGGTCCTTCAGATGGAACAAATAGGTTTGATGCTGAACGCAATACAGAAGGCTTTACAGACGAATAGCAATAGTATTTTAATTGTTCTCTGTTACAATATTTAAGGTTCACAATATGACAAGGTTCCATGAGTGACAAGAGTAACAAGATTCTGCGGAATGTTCACTACGGCGTAACCATACTGCTGGATAGATATATTTTATCGAATTATGGGTTCCGTTAGTATTTCTTGACCGTAGGACGCCTCTGTAACAATAATCACACACAACTTCGGGCGCATACCATGATTTAACTAGGTTTAATAAATAGTATGATCCATAACAATTTACGAACCCTTCCGTTAAATTACGTTTTTTATTACACGGTACAAAAAAACCACAAACAATACAAAATATATTCCGTTTTGGTTCAGTCCATAAGCACGTTTACTTTCTTCTAATCACTTTTTCGCTCTACGAACATCGCAAAGAAAAAAATAATTAAACCCTCAGAAATTGTTGACAAGTTACAACGCCTACTACGGAAATAGATATTAATATAAAACATATTCAATAAATTCAATAAATTTATTCGACAATGAGAACAAGTATTTATTTTTCCTTTTTTTAAATGTTATCCTCTTCAAATGTGAAGTCCTTTTAAAGGAGAACAGGGCCAGGAAACGAAAAACAGCAAAAGGCCAATTAATTCCATTTTGCCAGTAGTTTCAGACGTATATCATCCGGTTCATGTGTTACGACTTGTGTTTCCAATTTTGTATACTATGTTACATTTAGTTAGTACTGTTTTGATGGAAGAGTTTTATGTAAACATTTATTACAAATTAACTAATAATGCTAGAATGTTGAAATTTTGTGGAGTATTACATTATATATAGGTTATTAACATATATTTTTTTTAATAAAATTTTGGAGATTTTCAAAGGATATTAAAGGATTTAATTTTTCAAGGACATTTTTGAAGTCCTTTTTATCCTGGAATGGTATGTATAAAAAATACGCGAAATAGCAAAAATATCCTCTTTAATTTGACACCAATATCGATATCGTAGGAAAATGTTAAAATGAAAATGAATACCTTTTAAAGGGCAACAGGACCAGGAAATGAAAAACTGAAAATGCCAAGTAACTGCATTTTGCCTACACTCAGAAAAAAGTATACTAAAATTAAGTAAAAACGTAGTAAATTTGAGGAAAATTGAACTTCATATAGCTCCAAAGAAATATTTCATAAAACCAAGTATACACATTTATTCAAAACAAAGACATTTTATTTACTCATCTGTATGAACATTTTACTCTGTAAAACCAAAGATTTACTCAATTGTTATAAATTTTATAATCAAAAAGATTAATGTGTTCCTAAATTTGAGGAAACCTATCTCATTAAAAATATTATAATTATACTTAAAACGAGGAAAATTTTACTTAACTTTTTTCTAAAAAAATACATTCTTCAAACTGAATAAATTTTCCATTAATCGGAATATATGAAATAATAAAAATAATTAAATATAAATAAATTTCCATTACAATTTTTACTTCTTTAAGAATACTTTCAATCAAATTGATTAAATTTTTCTTAAGAATGACTACGACTTGTTGTTAAATCAAGGAAATTCCTACTCCGAATAAATACATCACGTAGTCAGTTTTGTTATATGAACTACTTTTTTAAATGCTAAATACGTAGTTTATGAAAAAATTGACTACGAACGTTTACTTCATGGAAGAAAATCTATTATTCGTATATTATATAGTAAAATACAATTGATTTCTATTAAAAGTGAAAAAATAAAACAAGTACACTAACTTCAAAATTTTAATTTTATTTGTTTTTCATTTTTAAAAAAAATTATAATAAATAGGTAATTAGGCTAAATGTTAATTTTAAAATGTTAAATATTAATACTACATGCTCATATTTTATATACACAATATAATATTATATATTAATATATTATAGTATTGTTGCTTTTGTGAACTTCCGTTTTCGTTGCGCATCTATTACAAAAGTCGTACTATTTGGATCAGTAGTGAATGTAATACATAGATACATAACACAATTTTTATTTTCTGAAAAAATAGAATATGTTAAATGTGTATTCTATCTCTTTTGCAAGGCAGCATTAAAAGCAAAGGACAGTTATATTTGCTAAAAATTCAAAGTATAACATATTTTGGTTTGTTTTATCAAGAAAATGAATAAAAATAAGAATGTGGTTAACAAATATATACCCGCATACCAGTAATATAACGAGAATCTTTGATTCCTTGCACGAGATCATTAGTACTTAAATCTTTCAGAATCAATCTGTACTTTACAAACAATGTTCCAAAACGCTTCTATTTAACGTATACAAGGTTGTCTTTACCGGGATACAGTGCATAAAAACCCAGATGTAATCTTAAACTTACATTATTCATATTTTTTACCTTTCTGGTGAATGAAATATATTTCCTGATCCATATAAGATAAAAAGGCGGTGGTATATTACATATACTATTATTAATTTAAATATAACTCTCGAGCGCCCCAGTAGGCGAGTTGGTAGCGTACTCGCCTATGTGTTTGGGGGTCGTGGGTTCGATTCCCACCAGAGGCTCTGGTCTGTCGCTGCGAAATTCAGCCATATGGTCTTCGTAACCCGGCCTTTCCCTGGACCTTAAAATTAGAATATAAATTTACTTTGTATTGTAATTCATATAAATAAATACATAAATAAATAAATAAATATAACTCTCTTTACATTATGTGGTAAAATATGTCACAATATTTTCAGCAATTATTGCAAAATCCTTAAGAGTTGCTGCAATTTCATTTTGATGCAGACGGTACTTTGGATCAAGCTTCTTTTTATTTTTGTAAAAGTTCAAAATACTTAACCCATTATGAGATTTTTGCAATATTGTTTAAATTTCAATTGGAATTCTAACAACACAGATTTGCGATTAATTAGGTGTTAATTTTGTCAAGAAAACATCTATAAAGTTACTTTTGACTGGAATTAAAAGAAACGCCGTTACTTTTACTTAGAAAATTTTAATAAAATTTAAAGTGCAACACAATTGACCAACATGTTATATGAATTAAAAGATGTACTCTAGGGATATACCCTACGGTGTAATATACTGAGACTATGCTGTATCCTTTAATGATCAATTGCAATGCTACCATATTTTGTCATTTATATATATAACTTTTGGTACATTGAGAAAAATAGGGGAGGGTCAAAACAGCGTATGTAGCTTTGTACCGCATGCTAATAACCTCGCCCGCCACTCGCTCAATGCCCGAATACAAAATTCCGACTTACAGCTAAATTGAATCATTTTAAGGATGAAAATACATATATATATTACACGAAGCTCAGACTTTACAATTTTACAACATATGGTGTATTGTGTACTTTTTTGAAGAATGAGAAACATGGAAGTATCTTTTAATTTTTCCCTGACTTATGAGCATGGACGTTATTTCCAAATATATATAAGAAATGAATTCTCTCCTGAAATATTGAACCAATCACAAAATTTTCCCGACTAAGTTTAGAAGGAGACCAGTCGCCACCTTTAGAAGGAGACCAGTCGCCACCTTTAGAAGGAGACCAGTCGCAAATTATGATTGAATATTTGTAATATACTAACATATGCGCTCCAAATAATTTTTGAAATATTTGAAATTTTAAAATAAAATTTATTTATTCATAAATTAATAATATTTAAAAATCGTTGTGCCAAATATTTTTCTATTCAAACATATAAAAACCTCGATTTTGTCCCGCGAATGAATACAATTTTGCATACATGCTCTACTTGTTTTTTCGTTTTTATCTCTATTTGATTTGAACATGACACCAAAATACTTACGGTTATATCTCCTGTTGCCACATTCGACGAAATTCCTGATGTGTGTTCTTTAATGCGGGCACTATCCTCCGAATTCTGTAATATTAAGTGTTAGATTATTTTATTTATATGCACATATTAATACTCTATTTAAATAAATTACCTGTTGCATCTCCCATTCTTTTAGGTTTTTCTCGGACCAAATGGGCTTGGAGGTACAATCCTATCCAGGTGGCCCTCTGTCATGTAACGTAGGCTTTCTTCGGTTATAGCATGATCTATTAAACATTGCAAATTTAGTTTTATTCCAAGAAGAGTTTTATTGAAGTATCTACTGTTGTAACTACTGTACTGGTATTAACGTTATGAGCAATTCGATTTGTGTGCGAGGTTTCGAAAGGGTATGCCAATAACACCCATTTTCAGTTGTATATGTACTATAAAGGAATACACTGTGCAAAATTTCACAACATATTTTGCTATGAACCAAATGTGTATCACATCGGAGGATTTTTAAGATATTTGAGCAATGTCCGTCCGTCTGTCTGATGGCTGGTGCTCACTATAACTCCCGAAAAGAGTAATCGATAGACTTCAAAATTTAGTAATGTGGATATATATGAAATATTTGTTTATTATCTTACCGCTTTTGACAATATCAACCCAAAATTGAATAGATCAAAACTTCAATGCACATAAACTTGTAAAATTCGGTACAGTGCAATGCTTTTGAAGTATCAACAGTTCAGCTTAATATAGAATTATTTGTTAAACCATCCTGGTACCCCCACACAAATAGACAAATTAATTTCAAAACTATTTCTCTATGAGTCCTGTTGCAATCATATAAATGTTTTAATACTCTGTGTTTTAGAAAAATTTTGCTGTGACAGCTAGGGCTGAGAAAGAAAAGTCATATGTGTTTTGATATTAAAGTTACGATATATTCTATTTTTTGCTGACTTGACCATTTTGTTAGGGAAGTACCACACAGGACGCGATAATAACGGCCACTTTTCAGTGCAATGGAATCAAATGTATAAGCCCTTAACTTATTGTGCAAAATTGCCGCTTATGGGGGAGGTACTCGAAGGATTGAAACATAGCCTGGTCATAGCCTGGGATGGACCAAAATATAACAACATACCAAATTTGAAGTCAATACGTTACTCCTTTCGAGAGTTACCGTGCGCATCAGCCAGCAGGCAGACAGACGGATGGCCGGACGGACATCGCCCAAATGGCTTAAAATGACCCCAGACTGATTTCAGTTAAACATATGATTATCTACATACAATCATATATATTTTTGGACTTACCATTAAAGGCATTAAATAATTTACCACAATTCAGTTTTCCCAGTGAAAACTAGCGTCTTGATTTTTCTCCATAGACATCAATAAATGATGCTTTTTTCTTCTTCTTTGGAATGAATACGTATTTCAAACGAACACAACATTTCAAATGACAGAAGAGAAAAATATTTTTGTTTTCAAAATATTTCATGTATGTATATACATGTATATTAGAGAGGCTTCAAAAACTTTTTGATGTTCAATGCTTATATAAATTTGTTTATGTTTTACATATTCCCAAATATTTTGTTTCTGCGATTGATTCGCATTCAAATTACCTCCGAATATAGTGGTTTTCTATAATTTTTAATCAAACAAATGAAACCAATCTAATGTATATACCAACATATGTGTTCCATTTCAATACTAGAATTATTTTTATTATGGATTTATTCAAATGAAGAAAAAAAGTCAGTATATTTAATTACATGTTGTAATACATTTGAATAAATCATAGTTAAAAATCATTCCAAATTGTTGATAAATATTTTCCTAAGGGGGAATTATAATTTCCTTGCTGGCATTATGTGATAACCATTAAAGCAATTATAAAATTTAGTTGTTATAATGAAAAATGTAGTCAAATAATTTTCACCCAATTTTTATTCATTTATGTTTGATTTTTCTTAACTGTAAGATGTGTGTACTCAATTGTAGTTCATATATACTCAATTATAGGAATACTGTAATCAAACCAAAGAATTACTTTTAAGCAAATCTTCATACTTAAAACAAATATAAGTAATATTTCCTACGTTTTCGGAATGAGTAATATTTACTTAATTGTACAAAATTTTCCCTCTTTTGAAATTTTTTTTATTCAATTTGAGTAATTTTGTTGTAGTTAACTTGACTACGCATTTTACTCAAACTTACGAATAGTATTTTTCTGAGTGTATGTAGCCCCCGTATACGCCTATATACCGATTTAGAACATAAGCGCTAGATAATCTGCTCTGAGAGGGTGATGTAGGGTATCATATACGAGTACTTATGGTGATTTCGATTCTGAAAAAAATGTTGCCCAGTCGACGGGAATTCCGAAAAATATTTGCCCTTTTTAGGTGGAACTGATGTAGGCCCTCAAATTAAACATAACTCAAATTTAAAAATTCCAAAATGTGGAATAAAAGTCCAGTTTATCGGGAAAAGGGCAACGAAAATGTAGCACTATTTTGCAGAAACGAAATCGCCATTAGTCGGCTCTGTCCCACTCTAACTTGTCCTTACTGGTTTTCTATATGGACTTTGGAAGATGGAATTTAGCCTAGTCTTCTGACACTCAACTTAAAGATTCACCAAACTGTGAGTTAATCGTCATTCCTTAGGATGACACAAACAGATGTACCCGGAAACGATTATTGGAATTAAGCATTTACACAACATTTACATTAACTTGGAATAAGGTCAACTCTTAATAATTCATGAGCCATAACGACTCTACCAACAGCAGTAGGAGCAACAACAACAGCGGCAACATCGACATCATTCGGCTTCTTTGTATCTTCAGATCTTTTTATGACTATATACATGTACACGTATATGTACGTATAAGCATACAAATGTATGTGTGTGCATGTGTTTGCGTATTTACGATATTTACTTTTGTAAAACTATTCAACAAACAGATGACTTTCTCGAAGCCATCATTATTTCCCACTTATTGGGCCTTTTTTGGATGATTGTAGTAGTCCAACATTGTAACTGCAAACTCATCCAAAGCACATCGACACACTCACACACACATACGTGTACACGAAGGACAGTGGAGCAAGGATGAATGCTAAAATAAATGGAATCTGAAGCAGTAAACGAGCGGTGAAAGGAAATCGAGGATGGGCAAGACAAAGACACCGAAGAAAAAAATAGTAAATATGTCTTAACCATAATTGCAGAACATTTTTATTGTTCGTCAGCCATGATGGGCGTTAAAACCTTGTGTGACTTGTGGAAATTTGCCAGAGATGGAAACAAATGCTTTGGAAAATTTTTGGCAATTTCGCAGGATTTCGGTCGTTTCAGTCAACTGGCGTATTCAGGCATACATTGTCAGGAACTCGCCTCACATTCAAAAAGCCATATAAAGTATGTGTGTTTGTTTGTGAGTATATGTGTGTGTATGTGTCGTGGCCAAATGTATATCGGCCAAAGTTTTGTGTAACGGCACATAAGGATGTCGGATGGCTGAGTGTGCCACGTACAACCAGAAACAAACGAGAAACTCCCAAAGGACATGTCCGAAAACTGTCGCGTCTATTGTTACGATTGGAAATAAACTGCAGTGAAATCAATAAAAAATTAGTTTACATTCAAATGCGAATTGAACTGCAATGCCAATTTGCTACAATTTACCGAACGGATTAGTATTACATACTTCGAGGCCACCATCATCATTTCGTTGAGCGCTAACCGGCATTTGTATTTTGCGAAATCTTTTAGAATATTCGACAGAATTTGATCGATGAACTCACAAAATTCTTACAAATTTACAGAGGATATATTTCCCCAGACTTTTTGTGCATCGAGCGAGGGTACTTTTTCAATAAATAAATACAGAAAAGGTCGGGCAGAGTCGATTATATTAAACCCAACACAACTCTGCCATTATAGAATGACTATTGTTTGTTCAGTTTTATTTATTTATCACAACTGTACTTGTACACAACTGTACATACATACAGCTTATTGAAATTAAATTAGTAATTTTTAGTTTTATTAGTATTAAATCACAGTTTTGTAGAACAGTCCCTATCATAACCAATTTACCTTAAACGAATACGAGTATACCAGCTGCGCTTTGCTGTCCCTAACTACCATTTTTATACCCTACACCACACTGTGGTACAGGGTATTATAAGTTTGTTTCACGGCAGATGTTTGTAACACCTGAAAATAACACAGCTAGACTCACCTTAAAGTATACCGATCGACTCAGAATCACTAGCTGAGTCGATTTAACGATGTCTGTCCGTCCGTCCGTCCGTCTGTCCATGTAAAGTTGTTCGTCGACTACAGATCGCAATTTCACTCCGATCGTTCTGAAATTTTGCAGTTTAGAGTATTTCGCGGCTGTTAAGATCGCTATTGAATTTGGTTGGCCCTTTAGTCCTATAGAAGCTGTAGCTGCAATGGTAGAGTTTCTTGATCCATGAACCAACATTGCCGAATTTGAAGAAAATCGGTTAAGACTTAGCTATAGCTCCCATATATATCTTTCGTCCGATTTGGCCCTTTAGTCCTATAGAAGCTGTATTTTACATCCGATCGATTTGAAATTTAGAATGGTAGAGTTTCTTGATCCATGAACCAACATTGCCGAATTTGAAGAAAATCGGTTAAGATTTAGCTATAGCTCCCATATATATGTTTCGTCCGATTTTGCTCTTTAGTCCTGTAGAAGCTGTATTTTACATCCAATCATTTTGAAATTTAGAATGGTAGAGTTTCTTGATCCATGAACCAACACTACCGAATTTGAAGAAAATCGGTTAAGATTTAGCTATAGCTCCCATATATATGTTTCGTCCGATTTGGCCATTTAGTCCTATAAAAGCTGTATTTTACATCCAATCGTTTTGAAATTTAGAATGGTAGAGTTTCTAGATCCATGAACCAACACTGCCGAATTTGAAGAAAATCGGTAAAGATTTAGCTATAGCTCCCATATATATGTTTCGTCCGATTTTGCTCTTTAGTCCTGTAGAAGCTGTATTTTACATCCAATCATTTTGAAATTTAGAATGGTAGAGTTTCTTGATCCATGAACCAACACTACCGAATTTGAAGAATATCGGCTAAGATTTAGCTATAGCTCCCATATATATGTTTCGTCCGATTTGGCCATTTAGTCCTATAAAAGCTGTATTTTACATCCAATCGTTTTGAAATTTAGAATGGTAGAGTTTCTTGATCCATGAACCAACACTACTGAATTTGAAGAAAATCGGTTAAGATTTAGCTATATCTCCCATATATATGTTTCGTCCGATTGGCCCTTTAGTTCTATAGAAGCTGCATTTTACATCCAATCGTTTTGAAATTTAGAATAGTAGAGTTTATTGATCCATGAACCAACATTGCCGAATTTGAAGAAAATCGGTTAAGATTTAGCTATAGCTCCCATATACATGTTTCTCCGATTTGGCCCTTTAGTCCTGTAGAAGCTGTATTTTACATCTAATCATTTTGAAATTTTGAATGGTAGAGTTTCTAGATCCATGAACCAACACTGCCGAATTTGAAGAAAATCGGTAAAGATTTAGCTATAGCTCTCATATATATGTTTCGTCCGATTTGGCTCTTTAGATCCAATCGTTTTTATACGCTACACCACACTGTGGTACAGGGTATTATTTAAGTATAAAATGTCCCAAAGGTAAATTTATGTAAACAATTACATGAATTACAAAATTTATATATCAGAGTTATTCAATATTACGAGAGTGGTGTAGGGTATTATATAGTCGGCACCGCCCGACTTTAGCCTTTCCTTACTGGTTTAAATCTATGAAGGCAATCGCGCACATCTTTGTCTCAACTATGAATTTTGCATGAATTTTTTTTGAAAATTTAAAGAAAATATTTATGCTTGGAACAATTTTTAATCTATATTTGTCGGATTTCATGTCAAGTGGGTGCCCCTTTGAAACGAATGTCTTCCGACTGAGATGAAACTTAAACCAAGTTTAATCCTATTGGGTAGAATTTATAAAACAAAATTTCACCAAGAGAGGTGTCGGATTTTGACATTTTGATCAAACACCCCTTTGTACACATCGATATATAGCTAATTACCTATTGTATTTAGAAAATGTCGTCCAAAGGGGTTTCGACAGCTTTTTCTTCAAACTTTTTAAACAAATTAAGAAATGTTTGTCAATTTTTTTGCAATAAAATTTGTTTGCACACACTGAAAAAAAGTTTACTGAATAGCATTGAAATTTTCTTAACTTTTAATATTTCTTCTTTGATTTGACCCCAAAGACAAATACTATCAAAATTAGAACATCTTTTACGACAACTAAAGTCATTATTTATCTTTAAAACAGGACATCAAACGTATTTGAAAGAATTGCGCCTTATGCTTCGATGAAAGACTTCACGTTTTTAAATAATTACGCCTTGTGATTACATTAAATACACAAAATGACTTTAGATTAAGTACATTCTGTAATTAAACTGAGCACATGCTGAACTTTCCTCAAGTGCAAAATATGTTTCTTAGAATATTTTTTAATTAATTGCACTGTGCTCGATCTGGGCTGTCAAGAAATTGCATCTGCCATACCTTTTCGTAACAACATTTGAATTCCATAATATTATAGAGGCAAAGATGGTATTAGTGTACTCGTACATACATATATTTACATTACAATAAATATACTTAGACATGAAATCCAATGACATCCTCGTTTGAATATTTTGCTGAATATGATTTTTATTCCTCCGATTTGCATAAACACAGTCAATCGCGACCTGTTACAAAGATATTAAAAACAAGTAAGAAAGTTCAGTCGGGTAAACCATCTTATGAATCCTCTCACTTTTTTTCTTTTAATTAAATTATTATCAATTTAAATTGCATTTAATAACTTTAAAGTATGTACTGGTATTAAAGTTATAAGCTGTTAACTTTTGTAAAATGGTCCATTTGTGTGGGGGTTACCAAAAGGGGTGTGCCGATTACGGCCACTTTTCTCTAGACTATACACAGAGCCGAAAATACAATGATTTTTTTAACCATGTGTCTGGTTAAATTTTTCATGGTAAATGTTTGATTACGAAGACAAAAATAACCTTATATAAGTTTAAATGTACATGAAAAATGGTTAAGTTAACATTATATATGGTTGGTTTTTTTGAAGGAGAGGCAGAAAAATGTGCGAGATAAACAACAATTCGGCTCTGTTGTGGTCGACGTTTTTCAACTGCTTTGTTAGTGATGCCAGCTATAGAAAAACAAAATGCGCGGGCGGTGCCTCAAATTGCGACAAAACTCACAGACACAAAATGCGACAAAAAAGCCAAAGCTGATTTCATTTAAAGTCTCCAAATTTTTTATGAGTGTACATAACATACAATTAATTTGTACTTTTTAGTAGCATTTAATAACACTGGGAAGTGTTTTTAATGACACTGGGCATAATTTGTCTTCGGCATAACATTGCATAGTGGATGTTGATATACATACATATACAATAATACAGTTCCCAGGATATAAATTGAATTCTTTGAATTGACTCTGTTTCTCGTGATAAACCGCTATATGCAAATTGGAGAGATTGCACCACATATTTCTGTACAACTCGAGAACCATCCATCTCAATTGATTAATAGTATTAAACATTTGGAAATTAAACAACCCTTAACATTTATTTATAACATTTATTCATCACTTCAACAGTTTCGAAGATATATGAAAATATATTGCAAAAACAATTTCATTTGTTGAGACAATTTTGATAATTTGTAAATAAATTTGTCATAAAAACCTAACAAAAAGAGCGCCTCAGTAGGTGGGTTGGTAGCGTGCTCGTTTTGAGTTTGGGTGTCGTGAGTTCTATTCCCAATAGAGGCTCTAGTCCGTCGCTACAAAAATATAGCAAGCAACGTGGTCATTGTCACCCGGCTTTTCCTGGACCGCAAAATTAGAATACAAATATACTTTGTATTGTAATTCGTATAGATAAATAAAATAACATAACAAAATGCAAAGCTATTTTCTTTTCATAATTGTTTCGTAATGTTTCATCGACCATGAATAAAATGAGACTATCTCGTAGAAAATCGATACATAATTAAAAAAGTTCTCGCTAATTTAGCGTATGGTTTTCTTCTAAATTTCGCCAAATATTGCTGTTCCTCAGGATCACCCAAGAATGAATTATCCAGTTGATATCGAAATGTAGGACAATTTGGTATGATCAACTTAATTTCAATTTGGAGTTTTAACGCTCTTGTACTAAATGAGCGATATTATGAAGGGAATAGATGTATAAAGTTGTACAGATTTTCTGTAATTAACAAACGGACAAAAAAGGCTAAATCCGCCAAATTGAAAAACAAAAGGAGCCTCTACGGAGCTTTTTTCTGTAAAAGCGCTTTTTATAAATATGGCGCTTTTCGGGTATTCAAAAAGCGCTAAATATGGCGCGAAAAGAGCCAAATTGGCAACACTGTGCTTTGTGTTAGACGAAGTTGAGTATTAAGTTAAACGAAGTTGAAACGAATGCGACTGTCGTCATAAGAGAATTTATCTCGCTCATTCAAAACACCACCAAATGCCAGCTTCGGTGCCAGTGATGGGATTGGAAAATTTTCTAATTGTACCACAATGATCAAGAAATTGTACCAAGTGTACCAAATTACCAGAAGTGAAAAATTTAGTTTGTTTTTAAAACCTATTTCGATATCGATACCTCCATTCCAAACTATGCTTAGTGCAAAAAGGTAGTTTTTCAGGAGAGACGATCAAAGTTTGATGATTTTTTTAAGTTTGTGTGGAATTCCTTTATAATGCAAATCGAACGACCTGTACTGTTTTGTGAATAACTTCTGATTGGGTTAACGGATAAACACCAAATTTTGACCGAATATAGTTTGGAATATTTAGATAACCAACTGACAAAACTGGCAATTTTTAGGAAATTGAGTTAAGGCCATTATTGGCCTTGCCTAGTAATTGTACAACGTGTGTGTACATTTAGAGTTTGTAGCTTTTCAGTTGTATCTAAAAAAGAGAAACATTAACAACGTATCTGACAATATGTTACTTAAAACTTTATTAGGAATTTTGAGAAATAAGTTTGTACATAATAAGAAAAACAAACTATAAATTGCTTCTTCCCAAAATTGTCTCAAAAACAGAAAATATGCTATCTCCACAAAAATGACCAGTCTGAAAATTGGTATTTTGGGTGTATCACACGAACGGTCCATGTTTCAATATAGCCCCACACAAAGGCCCCTCTAGATTTTTCTTCTTAATTTGGGTTTATTGAAGTTTACTTGTACCCGAAACCATTCAAGTGCGATCCATGGTGGAGGTTATATAAGATTCGGCATCGCCGAACTTAACGCTTTCTTCTGCTTAATTGTTTTAAACAACGATGCAAATAATAGTTGCGGTGTATACTGGAACGAAAGGCATACGTACAAAATGATATCGTAAGTAGGTATCCTTTTCTTCTTTTAAAATGCTGTAAATAGGTTTTTTTATTAATTTTACCAGCCAGAGAAATGTACCAAAAATTGTTTGATTGTACCAGCGTACCAAAAATTCCTCAATTGTACCAAAAGTGGTACAATTGTACCACGTTTTCCATCACTGTTCGGTGCTTGATCGAGTGCGGGGGTTCAGTTGGTGTTGAGTAGTCGATGGGACTAGTGCTGTTGTCGGAAGCTGTTGGTATAGAGGTAAGTAGTAAAACATTTTGTAAAGAACTACATTCATAAGTATGTAAGTATGTACATATGTGTATTTAAAAAGTGAAATAATAAAATATGTGTGTTAAAAATGTTAATAGTGTTTTGTGCCTGTTTAACTATAGTAAAGGCGAATGTAATATTAATATTATTTTTTGTGATTATGCCATTAAAATTGTGAAATTCAGTGGTTAAGAGTGGAAAAAATATGTACACGCTGTCGCATTAACTGAGCATGAAAAAACAACCAACAACAATGTATGTACGTAAGTATATTCAGCAGCAAGCAAACATACGGAGAGAAGTGATGTGTACGTGTGGGTATGTGTTCATCTTGTCTTTTCGTTTGAACACTTGTGGCTGCTACGCCGTACATACATACGTTAGTTTTTTTTGTTGTGCGATGTTAAATGTACATACATACTTGTTAGAAGTGCTTTCGTAATACCTACATACATACATATAAACGATGTTTTTGTTTTTTCTTTTCAGTTGTTTCTTTTTCTGTGGCTTGCGGCTGCTTGTGCTGGGAGTCCGGCCTTGAATCTGTTGGTAAGTTGTGCCAATACTGGAAACTGTTGATAAGCTGTACCAATACTAGTTGTAGTGTGCGTAGTAATTACAGGAAAAGTGGTATGCATGCATACATTTGTTTTTTTATACCCTCACTTTAGTAATACGAGGGTATATGTATATCATTTGCAACGGGCCAAAAGTGTAACACATTGAAGGAGTGATCTAAGACCCTAAGTATGTTCAGCGCATATTAGTTCTGGGTCATTTTAAGTCGAATGAGATATGTCCGTCCGTCTGTCTGCTGGCTAGTGCGCACGATAACTCTCGAAAAGAGTAACCGATTCACTTCAAATTTGGTATACGGTAATATTTTTTTCTATCTCCGGTTAAGTTCAAAGATGGGCCATATTGGTCCATTCCTTCTGGTACCTCCCACACAAAGGGTTAACATTTAGTGAAATATTGATTCTTTAATAACAACTATACCTTGGTCGGTTTACCCGACTGAAACATTCTTACTTGTTTTTAATATACAATTCAGTGCACTTCCTTGAAGTATCATCCATTGACTTACCCAATCCTTGATTTTTATATCTATTCCGATTATGATTTTGGTGGGACATCGGCTTTCTATCAGATTGCCTTTGTTATTAATCTCCTCTCTCCTATAAGTTTGCCGTAAGATCGGACTAAGCTCAGTACCCCAAACTAAGTGCCTAACCGTCCTGGGCCCTTAATAATCGAAAGATTCAGGGAGTTTACGTGGACGGCACCTTTTGAGCGGGGACTGATCACATGTTGGTCAAGCACAGAAACGTAGGCACTTAACTTATAGTCACAGAGCAGATTATTCCATCAGATCAGCCCATCGGTAAATGCTTATGCTCTTTGAACTACAGAATTTAGGTAAAAAGTCAAAAGATCTTAGAATTGCACCCTTTTTTACATTTATACTTATATTTTCCTTTTTGTTTCTTTCTTTTCAGGTGTTTCTTATATGTATGTATAAGAATATATAAATAAATTAACATATATTTTGTAAATAAAATAAAAATGCGAAAGTTAAATTTTTCTTGTTTTATTTAATATAAATATTCAAAATTATTGAAACAACTATGTTTCTGGTTACATGAAGTAACCACTAAATAGTTAAATTAACATTAAAAAAGTTTTCAATAACAATCTTCATAGTTAATAATATTAACAATTTCATTGTTAAATTGAACATGCATTGTTTCAATAAAATAACTATGAAAAGTTAATATTAACAGTTTTCATGGTTAAAAAATTCAAAAATGCATTGTTAAAGTAACAATTATTATTATAATATTAACAATTTTCATGGTTAAAAAATTCAACCATGGAATAGTTAAATTAAATATTATTATTGTTAAATACCAGTCAACCAGAAAATGTTCAAATTAAACTTATATAACGTAGACTCCAAATCATGTTTATTTATGGTTAAGTTAACCTTATATAAGGTTAATTTTTGGCTCAGTGTAGGTACTATAAAAGCATTGCACTGTACGATATTTCAAGTATTTGTATGGACTGGTATTAAAGTAAAAGCTGTTAACTTTTTGTACAAAAAGGTCCATTTGTGTGGGTGGTACCAAAAGGGGCTGCCAATAACGCCCATTTTTCTCTGGATTCTAGTTAGTATAAAAGCATTACGCTGTACAAAATTTCAAGTATTTGTATGCACTGGTATTAAAGTTATAAGCTGGTAACTTTTGGTACAAAATGGTCCTTTTGTGTGGGAGGCACCAAAAGGAGCGTGACAATAATACCAATTTTTTACTGTATGTATTGTAGGTACTATTAAACCATTACACTGTACAAAACTTCAAGTCTTTGTATGCACTGGTAATAAAGATATAAGCTATTAACTTTTGGTTCAAAATTGCCCATTTGTGTGGGAGGTACCAAAAGGGGCGTGGCAACATCGCCCATTTTTCTCGAGGTAATAGTGACTAATAAACTAATACTATGTGCATAATTGCAGAGGTTTCAATTAAGTAGTATAGAAGTTATTAAATAATCAATATTTCACTAAATGTTAACCCTTTGTGGGAGAGGTACTAGAACACGCTGAAAAAAAATCGCTTCTGTAGTATATTGTCCCAAACATATTCGGCTTGAAACATATATATGTTTAGGGTACACTCCAAACATATAATATTTGAAACACACAAAAATTATATATTTGGGAGTATGTTGTTCGAAATAAATCTTTGTTCACATCCCAATATGTGTTTATTTTGAACTTTTTTTCCGAAACAAATATTTGGTTGCATTTAAGTATTCAGAAAAAAAATTGAGTTAAATTTTTCAGTAATTCAAAATAAATTTATGGAAATTTTTCATGTAAGAATAATAAATAATAATAATTGAAATCGTATAATCTTGGATCGAAATCTATTACGTGGAGGATTGAAAACTAATTATGGCTTGGAATACTCAGAAATTTTAAATTATTAATTTAAAACAGAGGTTAATGTTGCATTTCGTATCATAACTGGGAGGTTGAATGCTAAACGTAATTCGAAAAATTCAACAAAAGTTTCGAAAATATTTTTTAAATAAAATATATTTGGAGAAATTCCTAAACAATAATTTTATTTGTTTTCAAACACATATTTTATTTGAGAAATTTAGTTTGCAAATATTATATGTTGTAATATACGAGTTCCAAATATATTTTACTGATTTTCAAATAAAATTTATTTGATCAGAAATATATAATATTTAAAAATTTGTGTTCCAAATATATTTTCTTTCGATTCAAACATATCAGAAAAGGCGATGTTGCCGCGTGAAGGAGTGGACCAATATGGCCCATCTTCGAACTTAGCCGGAGATAGAATAAAACATTACCACATACCAAATTTGAAGTCAATCGGTTACTCCTTTCGAGAGTCATCTCGCGCGCCAGCCAGCAGACGGACGGACATTGCTCATTCGACTTAAAATGACCCAACATGGATATCCGCCGAACATACTTAGGGTCTTAGGTCACTCCTTTGATGTGTTACACTTTTGGTTCGTAGCAAATGATATATACCCTCATCTCTAAGGAGAGGGGATAGATATATGCTAATACCAAAATTAAATTCGAAATTTAACCTTGTTCTCCCTTTTGAAATCGATACAGAAGTTTGAATGAATCAAAATCTGCAGCCTTTAACAATTTTATTATTCAATATTTACAATCGTATTTAATATTGCTCGAAATCGGTGTCCAAATCATAGTTTCAGTGATAGATTTTTTTCGTTTTCATCTTGAAATTGTATATTTTTTTTATTAATTTACTTAAAAAATATTCATAACTAAAATACATTACAAATACATAAGGGTATCATATATTTATCATTAACTAACATTTTACACACCTGGAGACGACAAATTGAATTGGAGTCAGCGATTCTTTACCTAAGCTGGAATGAAATAAAATACTGAGCATTAAATAGAGCAAATTGGAAATCAATTGTTACCGCCCTAAGCTCCTCATAGGAGTAAACGGAATAAATACAAGCTGAAAACATATTTTCGTGTTTTAAAAACATTTCGTCATCAGAAACGACAAAGGGTCTATAATCATATTTAAAAATTTTACACTTTTTTTCTATTTAATGAATCTGGTTAATTTTTTTTATTTTGCAGATTGATTTTTAGATGTAACAAAAATGGATAACTGGGACACTGAAACAAGAATTTGGATTGTCCGCCGCTATTATGAACTGAAGTCCGTAGTTTCGGTTCAAAGAGAGTATAGGGGCACGTTTGGCGGCAATCCTCCGAGCAGATGGACCTCAAAGAGACTTGTTAACAATTTTTCCGAGCATGGGACAGTCAACAGAAGACCTTACCATCGAAACCCTTCAGTTCGGATGGAGGAAACAATCGCTGCTGTAGCTGATGCCATACAAAACAATCCAAGAGTTTCTACAAGAACCTTATCTGCTCAAATGGGTATAAGCAGACGGTCATTGCGGTCAATTATGCACAAAGATCTGGAGTTATTCCCATATAAAATTCAAATGGCCAACAAAGTGAACTCAGCAGACTTCCCGATTCGCTTGGAATTTTGCCAGAAGATGCTTCAAATGGTGGAAGAGGACGGAAACATGTTGAACTGTCTTTTCATGTCTGACGAGCCCCATTTAGATTTAAACGGCAACATAAACAAACAAAATTGTCGAATAGGGAGTGCTTCCAACCCACAGATACTCCATGAGACGGAATTGCATCCACTTCGTGTCACAGTGTGGTGTGCAGTTTCATCACGCTGTATTGTCGGGCCCTACTTCTTCGAAGAAAACGGTCACACCGTTACAGTTACTGGAGGCCGTTACTTGAGCATGTTGAGAGCGTTTTTCTATCCAGAATTACGCCGAATGAGAATTTCTATCAACTCTGTGTGGTTTCAGCCAGACGGTGCAACTCCTCACATAGCCCGGCCTGTTATGACAGAATTGCGTCGAAAATTTCCCAATAAGCTGATATCCAGAAACTCCACATTCCGTTGGCCCCCAGGTCGCCTGACCTTACTGCACCTGACTTTTTCTTGTGGAAGTCTACAAAGCAAAATCAACAAATTTGAATGAACTAAAGCAATCCATTCGAGAAACAATTGCGGCTATTCCCGTCTCAACTCTCCAAGCAGTAATGAACAACTTTTTGGTAAGATGCCGCACATGCATCATCGAGCAGTGGGGCATTTAAATTCTATTATTTTTAAAACTTATTAAGCTATATTTAATTAAATTTAACTAGCTTTAACATGAATAACTGAATTCCATACACTGAAAAAAAGTTATTTGAGTTTCTTAATGTAGCAATATTCATCAGCCACCCTGTATATGTCAGGATGTGTAATTTTATGCAGTGTACCGAAATCCATCAAAAACTGAATTTCCATTTTTCTTATTGTTACGCCCTTTTTCGTTTCTGATGACGATTTGTATTGTCGATTAAACGTGATGTAACTTCACAATTTTAAACGTAATTCGAATATTGTAATATAATTTACCAAATTAATTTTGCTCTGTCTTGGCTCTTTTTATATAAGATATAAGATGTTAAATTGCTGCACAAAATGGTACGTTAATGGGGGAGGTACCAAAACGGGTGTTATAATAACGCCCATTTTTCGACAGACTGTAGGTACTATAAAAACAGTTAACTTTTAGCGCAAAATAGTTCATTTGTGTGGGAGGTACAACGCGAACTTTTTACTCTAGGCACTCTAAAAGCCACTTAAAAAACTCGCCCATTATTCTCTAGATGATAGCGACTAATAAACTAATACTACGTATGTTTAATTTTAGAAGATTCGAATAAATTATATAAATATAAGTTATTAAAGTATCAATATTACACTAAAGGTTAACCTCTTGTAGGGGAGGTACTAGAAGGAGAGGACTAATATCGCCCATCTTCGAACATAGCCTGAGATAGAAGAAAATATTACCGCATACGAAATTTGAAGTCAATCGGTTACTCCTTTCGAGAGCTATCGCGCGCCTGCAGACAGACAGATAGACTGACGGACGGACATTGCTTATTCGACTTAAAATGCACCAAAATGGATAAATGCCCCAAACTCAGACCAGGTAGACAGTCGCTCTTCTGCTCCAATTATTTCATTTTCTTTAAATTTACATTATAATAATTTTTTGTATAAGTTGGCGTGTAATTTGCTAATTAAGCGTAAAGAGCTATATTTACTTTGGTGTCTTCGGCGACCCCCACTAAAATTTTCCGACAAAAATTTTCGTAGAATATATTAATCCGTAGATGTCATTTTTGAAAAGACTTTTTTTTTGATTTTTTCTAAAAAAGGGCCAAATAAACCCATTAAGAGGGGAGCTAGAGGGTTAAGATCTTCCACAAAAATGATCTTCATGAAATTCCACTGAATAACTCTGACAAAGAAATCTCTCAGATATTAACATACAGCATTTTTACATTTAATATAATGCTCCCTTCGTCAAAAAAATTAAAACTTTGACCCACTGTAAAAAAACTCAGACCAGCTGAACCATAAGTTTATTTTAAAAAAAATGATTTACTCGACATGCCCTTCCAGAATTATAGGGTCGCTATTCTGTTCCAATCTAAAAGTCTTAATTTGTTGGACAGTGTAATTATCCGTTTTTATACACGGGGCAAAATCGCCTTTTCTGATATGTTTAAATCGAAAGAAAATATATTTGGAACACAAATTTTGAAATATTATATATTTCTGAGCAAATAAATTTTATTTGAAAATCAATAAAATATATTTGGAACTCGTACATTAATATGTTACAACAAATAATATTTGCAAACTAAATTTCTTAAATAATATATGTTTTGAATACAAATAAAATTATTATTTAGGAATTCTTCCAAATATATTTCATTTAAAAAAGATTTTCGAAACCTTTGTTGAATTTTACGAAATTAAGTTATAATTTTTTTTTTTTTGGTTTCGAATTAAACCTCCCATGATACCAAATGCAGCATTAACTTCCGTTTTGAAACAATCATTTAAAATCTCTGAGTATTACACGCCATCATTAATTATCAATCTTCCAAGTAATATATTTCGACCCAAGATTATACGATTTCAATTATTATTAAGTGTAGAACATTACACTATGCAACAAAAACATTTTTTTTTTGTGTCCTAAACCTAAAAATAATTTTTTTGTATAGATTGTGGCATGCTGTTATATAAAATTATTTTTTTTTTTTTTAAAATACTTTTATCGTCGAAGGTACCCTTAGTATTTGCCCTATAATTTTTGGATTGTATTCCCGATCAGGTCGACTTATACGGTAAATTGAAGCTATTAATGTGGGCTACCAATGTTGGAAATATCTCTTTCACTTACACGGGGCAAAATCGCCTTTTTTGATATGTTTAAATCGAAAGAAAATATATTTGGAACACAAATTTTGAAATATTATATATTTCTGAGCAAATAAATTTTATTTGAAAATCAATAAAATATATTTGGAACTCGTCCAAGTAATATATTTCGATCCAAGATTATACGATTTAAATTATTATTATTTGTTATTTTTACAACATGAAAAATTTCTAAAAAAATAACTTTGAATTACTGAAAAATTAAACACAATTTAGGTATTTTCTGAATACTTAAATGCAAATAAATATTTGTATCGGAAAATATAGTCCAAAATAAACGCATATTGGGACATAAACAAAGGTTTGTTTAGAACAACATCTTCCCAAAAATATAAATTTTTGTGTGTACCAAATATTATATGTTTAGTGTGTACCCTAAACATATATATGTTTCAAGCCGACAATATACTACAGAAGCGATTTTTTTTCAGCGTGTACAGACTTCACATGTTTTGCATTTCTGTGTGAACTTAGAATATTTGAATATCACTGCACAAAGGAGGAAACAGCATAATGGTGTTTTTATAAAATTAGATATAACATGTTTAGCTAATGATATTTTTTTAATGCACAAAATAACTGTTTATTTATTCAATGTGGAAATATTTGCAATTTACTTTGTCAGCGGAAAAACATTTTTCGTCTTCGGCTTTTTTTCGTTCTTTCTTTAATACATGCACATTATTTTTGGATTTTATTTGTCAAAGTAGTAAATTCGTAAACGCACACAAACACCACTCCTCTGAATGTCCGAAATAGCTTTAATGACTCTTATTGTAATCAAAGCGCGTAACTACTCGTATAACGCACACACTCACATTTTTATACCCTACACCACACTGTGGTACAGGGTATTATAAGTTTGTTTCACGGCAGATATTTGTAACACCTAAAAATAACACAGCTAGACCCACCTTAAAGTATACCGATCGACTCAAAATCACTAGCTGAGTCGATTTAACGATGTCCGTCCGTCCGTCCGTCCGTCTGTCCATGTAAAGTTGTTCGTCGACGACAGGTCGCAATTTCACTCCGATCGTTCTGAAATTTTGCAGTTTTGAGTATTTCGCGGCTGTTAAGATCGCTATTGAATTTGGTTGAAATCGGTTCAGATTTAGATATAGCTCCCATATATATCTTCCGTCCGATTTGGCCCTTTAGTCCTATAGAAGCTGTATGTTACATCCAATCGTTTTGTAATTTAGAATGGTAGAGTTTCTTGATCCATGAACCAATATTGCCGAATTTGAAGAAAATCGGTTAAGATTTAGCTATAGCTCCCATATATATGTTTCGTCCGATTTGGCCCTTTAGTCCTATAAAAGCTGTATTTTACATCCGATCGTTTTGAAATTTAGAATGGTAGAGTTTCTTGATCCATGAACCAACATTGCCAAATTTGAAGAAAATCGGTTAAGATTTAGCTATAGCTCCAATATATATGTTTCGTCGGATTTTGCTCTTTAGTCCTGTAGAAGCTGTATTTTACATCCAATCATTTTGAAATTTAGAATGGTAGAGTTTCTTGATCCATGAACAAACACTACCGAATTTGAAGAAAATCGGTTAAGATTTAGCTATAGCTCCCATATATATGTTTCGTCCGATTTGGCCCTTTAGTTCTATAGAAGCTATATTTTACATCCAATCGTTTTGAAATTTAGAATGGTAGACTTTATTGATCGATGAACCAACACTACCGAATTTGAAGAAAATCGGTTAAGATTTAGCTATAGCTCCCATATACATGTTTCGTCCGATTTAGCCCTTTAGTCCTATAAAAGCTGTATTTTACATCCAATCGTTTTGAAATTTAGAATGGTAGAGTCTCTTGATCCATGAACCAACACTACCGAATTTGAAGAAAGTCGGTTAAGACTTAGCTATAGCTCCCATATATATGTTTCATCCGATTTGGCTCTTTAGATCCAACCGTTTTTATACCCTACACCACACTGTGGTACAGGGTATTATTTAAGTATAAAATGTCCCAAAAGTAAATTTATGTAAACAATTTATACATGAATTACAAAATTTATATATCAGAGTTATTTAATATTATGAGAGTGGTGTAGGGTATTATATAGTCGGCACCGCCCGACTTTAGCCTTTCCTTACTGGTTTAATCTACCCTTGTTGATCTCTTAATTTTAAAGATAGCTAATCCTTAATTCAACGATGCCAAAAAATAAGACTGAAAATTAAGGTCATATTGTCTTTAAAAACATGAAATGAGAATTTCTGCAATTTTAAGGAAAAATCTTTCAAACTCTTAAAATGAATGCGAGAGTTAATGAAATTTGCACTACAGTCAATGATTTTTTCTTTAATTTTACGACATAACGCTTAAGTCAACAGGACATAGTGTTATGGACATCTTATCTTCAAATAAAGCCAGATTAAATCTATGATTTAAGGGAAAATTTGTTTTTAATTTCAGGTCAATATTTTTTTCAGTGCAGCTTTTGTCTAAATCAATATTGTGAAAATGGTGAATTTAAGTCTCGCTTAAAGCTTTGGCTGTGTGACTTGTACGCTTTCTTCGTAGGTATATATAATTCCCATATGCAAATTTCTTTGTTGATTGGTATATATACAAGTGATGATCGCCACAACTACAAGCTTACACTGTGTCATGTATAAGACCCTCTGATGATATCCCCGCACAGGATTGAAATACGTATAAGGGTATGTGTTTACATGGCTTTCAGAGCGCAGTGTCTTATCTTTTCCAATACACTACAAAAACCTCTCTTTCGAAAGGAAGAGTTGATCGAAAAGCTGAACAATTCGAATGTGAAAACATTCAATAAATAAATCTAAATAAAAATTAAATCGATCATTAACAAAAACCTTCTAATAAACAATATTTTTTTATTTTTTTTTTCAACATTGGAGCATCATAAAAGCATACCTCAACGCGTAGGACTATATATATATGCTTTATTCATGTTATATAGTACAATGGTGTCTAACATTGTCTGCGTAAAGTTCAAATGTTCATACAAATACAATTTCTTATTCCTACTTCGAGTCCGAATTCAGTTTTTTGTAGTATTGTTATTGGTTTTAGTTAACCTGTCCTGTTTTTATGTTTTTTGAGATTGGTTTTTGAACTTTGTAATAGTTTGATTTTCTTAAACGCTAAAGTCAATTGTCTTTGATATTTCTAAATCAATTTCGATATTACAATTACTTATGTTATTGTCATCAGTTCTAAGGGCGCACTGCGATATGTATTATTTCATTACTCTACATACATTCTTTCATCTTGGATTAGATTAAATTCACTGAAAAAAGTTCACGTTATGCATGTCTTTGTAAGGAAAAATATATTTTTATCAGCAAAATTGAAAAGGGTACTCGCTTTGGAATGCAAATTAAGCTATAACATATGCTGAAATCGACTTTTGGCATCGATTAATCGAAGCAAGATATAGCTATTAAAATAAAGCATATTTTTGATTTTTTTCTAATACAAAAAACTGAAAATAATCAAGATTTTTTCGCTAATTAACTTATATTAAGGATTTTATTCTACTCGGGTAGTATTTTCATTTCAGTTTAGCCAAGTCGCACAGTGGGACGAATTCAAAAATATTAAATAGTTCTTCGTTTCTTAACCAGCCAACCGATTGCAACACAACTTGGATGCTTTTAGAAGAAGTACTAGAGAAACCAAGTTATAGATTTGGGCCCTATATCTTATACAGGGGCAGAGCTACAAGGAGCCGTTGGCCACCTCGGGTGAACAAAATGTTTAAACGCATGTAACTTTTGTCTTTTTCGTTTGATGCAAGACAAAAATCTTTTTAAACCTAAGAGTTATATCTATATATATATAAAAATGGTGTGAAAAATGTATAGTAATTCATCAATTGAGAACGGCTGGACCGATTTGGCTCAATTTTTTTTCAGTTCTTCGTATTTGCCTGGAGAAGGTTGTTACGAAAGAAAATTTTGGGAAAACCCTCCGGAAAAGTCGGAAAATTGGGAAAATCGAAAATTGCTATTTCTTGCGAGATTCCTACTGTTCCTATCTACTGCTCTCTTATCTTATTGGATTGCGGGCACTGCAAAATCATAATTTCGGATGAATGCACGATGGCGCATAAACGAGCTCTGGAGGCAGTTGACCGAACGATGAAGGATTTACGACGTGATTTGAGACAATTTGGTGAGTCTATGATATTGCTCTCCGGAGATTTTCGTCAAACGCTTCCCGTCATCCCGAAATCTACTGCCGATGAAATTAATGCATTCCTGAAATCGTGGTCTTTGTGGCGGCATGTCAAGAAGTTGAAATTGACCACGAACATGAGAGTCGCGTTGCAGAACGACTCATCGGCTCTTGAATTCTCGAAACAACTGTTGGCGCTTGGCAATGGCCAAATTACTATTGATGTTTCCACTGCATTGATATTGTTCCCGGCAAATTTTTGCGAGTTCACATCGTCGAACGAGGAACTCATCACCAAAGTGTTTCCAAATCTCGATTAGATTAGTGAACGGGCAATATTAGCAGCGAAGAATAAGGACGTCGATAGCATGAATTTTATTATTCAAAGTAAAATCGAACTCGCTTGATGTGCCAGGAGCTTCGCCGCATAATTTACAACTGAAGGTGGAATCGATCATAATCATGTTGCGGAATCTGAATCATCCGAAATTGTGCATCCGATCGCGGTTGTCCATTATGAAACTGATGGACAATGTGATTCAGGCGACGATCATCAAGGGAAAATTCAAAGGAGAGGAAGTCCTTATCCCACGAATTCCGATTATTCCAACTGATCTTTCATTCCAATTCAAGCGGATTCAGTTCCCTGTACGATTGACTTTTACGATGACAATCAATAAATCTCAAGACAAATCGTAGGAAGTCTGTGGAATTAATCTCGAATTTCCCTGTTTTTCGCACGGTCATCTGTACGTTGCCTGTCTTCTGTATTCGTTGTTTGTTGTTTATCACATCGCTCTCTACTTATTTCGATTCCTTTTAAACAAATCGCATTAAAATTTTAACTATCTGTGTTTTATTATCACTCTGGAGTTTATCTGAAGGCGTTAAATTGGGGCGAGGCGAAGTTCGCCGGGTCCGCTAGTTTCGTATAGTTACCGAGATATATGCTATTGAAAATTGAATTTTTCATATTTTATCGACATCGCATTTTGCGAATATCGGATATTTAATTTTTTGAGATTTTTTGGGAAAAAAGGAGATGTCGTATTTTGGAGATGTAGCAGAAGTTATTTAAACAAGTAAGAAAGTTCAGTCGTGTAAACCGACTAATGAATCCCCCCACTTTGAGCCTCATCAAAATATTAGTAAATTTATTTATATTTCTGTTTTATTTAAATTATATCATTTTAAATTGCATGTAATAACTTTAAAGTATGTACCGGTACATAAATGCTGTTTATTTTTGGTGTAAAATGGTCCATTTGTGTGGGAGGTACCAAAAGGAGCGTGGCAATAATGCCCAGTGTTCACCGTATTGTAGTTACTGTTAAACCATTACACTGTACAAAATTCCAAGTCTTTGTATGCACTGGTAATAAAGTTATAAGCTATTAACTTTTGGTTCAAAATTGTCCATTTGTGTGGGAGATACCAAAAGGGGCATGGCAACTTCGACTATTTTTCTCGAGGTAATAGTGACTAATAAACTGTGTAGAATCTCAGACGATTCAAATAATTAGTATATAAGTTATTAAATAATCAATATTTCACTAAATGTCAACCCTTTGAGGGAGTGGTACTAGAAGGGGTGGACCAATATGGTCCATCTTCGAACATAGCCGGAGATAGAATAAAATATTACCACATACCAAATTTGAAGTCAATCGGTTACTCCTTTCGAGAGTTATCGTGCGCCCCAACCAGCAGACAGACAGACGGACGGACGGACATTGCTCATTCGACTTAAAATGACCCAAAACGCATATCCGCCGAACATACTTAGGGTGGTCACTTCTTTGATGCGTTACACTTTTGGTGAGGGGATAAAAAGTAAAACATATTTATATTAATCTGAAAGAAATTTGCCTAGAGAATGTTCTTGAAGAAAGAAAGGGTCAAAACTCTTCACTGGGATTATTGCTAAGCTTCTCCAATTTACACCACTCTTGACACAAATTTTAAAAGTATCTTTACCATTTTTACATCACACACCACACTGTGCTGTAGGATATTATATCTTGGTACATTTGTTTGTAATACCCAAAAGGTGAATAAATAGATGCCCGTCAGTCCCTCTGTCTGTGCATGTATCCTTGTTATCAAAGCACAGGTCGCAATTATGGTCCGATCTTTGCACATAACCTTATTTTGGCCAAGGAAGATTCACATTTAATTTGGGCAAAATCGGTTCAGATTTATTCTTAACTATGTATAGCTCCCATATATATGTAACTCCGATGTGGCATATATGCACTCTATAAGCAACATTTTTAGCCGATCTGTATAAAAATTAACAGAGAGAACTATCTTGATATGCTTAGTGACAATACTAATTTTGAGGAAAGACTTAAATATAGCCCCAATATATGTTTGTTACACCCGATTTGACACGTAAGCGACGTAGAAACTGTATTTTATATCAGATCATTGCATGAATTAACTCTGCCAAATTCGGGGAAAATCGGTTAGATATAGCCCCCACATTAATGCTCCTCCCTGTTTGGTATCCAAGCGCTATAGAAGTTGAACTTTACTTCCGATCATTACAAAATTTGGCAGAAAGAGTTTCTTCATGTAGGAACGAATACTGCAAAATTTGGTGGCAATCGGTTCAGATTTAGATAAAGCCCCCATATATATGTTCCTGTCTACTTAGTATTTAGGCGCTATTGAAACTGTATTTTTCGTCCTATCGTTATATAATTTGGCAGAAATGAGGTTTGAAGTATGGTTAGATTATGTAAAGTCCAATATATTTGTGCCTTTCGATTCTTGATCTATGAAATAATATTGCGCATTTTCAGGTTATCGTTTCAGATCTAGTTTCTTATGATCAAAATTTTCATCTACTCTTTGGAGTAAGCCTTGCTGAAGAGGTGAAGCTCTCTACTTTGTTAACTGAAATGAAACCAATCATTCCAAATTATTATCTCAATTACCATTTTTGGTGAAAAGGTGAATTTTGAAATTTCTCGGGCTACGTGGATTCGATTAGCTTTTTTATACCCTACACCAGAGTATTATAACTTTGTGCATTTGTTTGTAACACCCAAAAGGAGAAGAAATAGACCTATCGTTTATTATACCGATCGACTTAGAATCACTTTCTGAGTTGATTTAGCTATGTCCGTCAGTCTGTCTGTTCATGTATTCTTGTAATCAAATTACAGGTCGCACTTAGGGTCCGATCTCGACAAAACTTTACACATATCTTTTGTTTGGCCCAAGGACGATCCCTATTGAATTTGGTTAAAATCGGTTCAGATTTAGATATAGCCCCCATATATATGTTAGCCCCGATTTGACATGTAAGCGCTGTAAAAATTTTAATTTATATCCGATCAGTTCGAACTTCGGCAAAAAGAGGTTTCTTATTACATGAAGGAATACTGCTAAATTCGGAGAAAATCGGTTCAGATTTAGATATATTCCCCATATACTCGTATATGTTACCCCCGATTTGACATGTAAGCGCTGTAAAAACTGTATTTTATATCCGATCAGACTGAAATTCGACAGAAAGAGGTTTCCTATTATATGAATGAACATTTGGAAGAAATCGGTGCAGATTTAGATATAGCCCCCATATATACGATATCCCCGATTTGACATGTAAGCGCTGTAAAAATGTGATTTTATATCCGATCAGTGCGAAATTCAGCTAAAACAGGTTTCTTTCTACAAGAAGGAATACTGCCAATTCGGAGAAAATCGGTTGAGGTTTAAATGTAGCCCCCATATATATATGTATATATGTTAACCTTGATTTGACATGTAAGCGCTGTACAAACTGTACGAGTATGTTATATCCGATCACAGCCAAATTCGGCAGAAAGAGGTTTCTTATTACATGAGAGAATACTGCCAAATTCGGAGAAAATCGGTTCAGGTTTAGATATAGCCCCCATATATATGTTAGCCCCGATTTGACATCTAAGCGCTGTAGAGACTGTATTTTATATCCCATCAGTACGAAATTCGACAGAAAGGGGTCTTTTTACATGAATGAGTATTCAGGGAAAATCGGTTCAGATTTATATGTAACCTCTATATATATGTTCCTCCTGATTTGGTATCAAAGCGCTATAGAAGTTGTACTTTACTTCCGATCATTAAAATTTTCCAGAAAGATGTTTCTAAATTTAGGAACGAATATTGCCTAATTTAGCGATTATCGGTTCAGAATTAGATAATATGTTCCTACCCATTTACCAATTATTCCAAATTATTATCGCAATGACCCTTATCGCATTGTTAGGGAGGTGTAGGGTATTGTATAGTCGGCCCCGCCCGACTTTCTGCCATTCCTTACTGGTTTTATATTGACACACTTGTCTTCTTAGATGAGTTTGTTTGTGTTAAGTATAGTTTGTTTGTGAGAGATATAACAGATAGACGTGTTCTGCTTGTTAGGCGATTTTCTGCTGCGGAATAAAATGGATTAACGAATTTGTATAAAGTTCGCAATTCTTTGGCCAGAAAGAATACCGTAATCATGCCTCATCCACCATATTCACCACTTTTGGTTCCCTGCGACATTTTGTTCCGAAAATTGAAGAGACCCATGTAAGGACGGCGTTTTGCGTCGATTGAGGAGATAAAAACCGAATCGCCGAACAAGCAAACATGACTAACTATTATGTCTCTCACAAACAAACTAAACTCAACTAAGAACATATCGTCCCCTCAATAGAACAATTGCGTATACGCATATACACCATTTTTATTGCATTATAAGAATATACGTAATCGATTCTATAGCTTGTAAAAATTTGGTGGAATTCTACTTCCACAAAGTGGGTCAAAAGTTAAATTGAAAAAATAGTGCATATACAGGGTTGCCCATATTCGACGGACCCATGTTTTTTTAAAAAAAATCAAAGAAAAAAATAAAAATTTGGCGGTTGGCAATCTTAATCATTTAATTTGTTCCAAGTAGATTTGTTTACATCAATTTTTGAATATGATATCTCTCAAATGGCCGCCTCTGGCGTTGATGGCGTATTGTGCCCTTTTTCCAGCATTTTCCATAGTTTTCGCCAACATTTCGGCCGGAATAGCGGCTATTTCTTCACGAATGTTGCCCTTGAGCTCTTCTACGGTTCTTGGCTTGTTAACGTAAACCTTTGACTTCAAATATCCCCACAAGAAGAAGTCAGGCGGCGTCAAATCGGGCGAACGCGGTGGCCAGTCCAAATCACCACTTTTCGACATCAAACGGCCCGGAAACAAATTCTTCAGAAAATCGATTGTTATGCGACTTGTGTGCGGTGGAGCGCCGTCTTGTTGAAACCAGAACTGCCTCATACGCTTTCGACGAATAATTGGCATCACAAAATTGGTCATCATGTCGCGATAACGCTCCTGGTTGATGGTAACAGCATGGCCATTTTCGTTTTGGAAGAAAAACGGCCCAATGACCGTTTTCGCACTAACGCCGCACCAAACTGTGACTTTTTCGTCATGAAGAGGCAATTCTTGAATCTCCTGAGGATTTTCAGTGGCGTAAATACGGAAATTTTGCTTATTTACGGTCCCATTCAATGTGAAATGGGCTTCATCGGACATGATAATTTTGTTTTTTGAGTTTTCACAATTGACTTCTTCTGTTGAATGTAAATTTCAACTATTTCAGAGCGCTCGCGTGGCGTGTATTGTTCCATGGTAAAAATCTGCTTGGACTGACGCTTCAAACGCGGTATGTCATTAAGCGATCTGACATCTCTGTCAAAAGTTATGGCGTTGCCAGATGGGTCCGTCGAATATGGGCAAACCTGTATGTGGTATGGTGCTTTGATACCATTTATATAGAATTAACGCTCTTTTAGACTAATAGAATATCATCTGGCTGTAGCCTGATTATTTCACCACATATTAAAATGACAAGAAATTGAAAACATAAATTATACATATTTATCTTCCAAGAAGTCTAATTTCACAAAAACTTAAAATACGATTTTCTCGAAACCACAAAAAAATTTTACACAGACCTCGTATATATGTACATGTTTCAAGCAAATATGTTTAGGACTATGTATATGCTACGGAAGCGATTTTTTTAGCGTGTACGGAATCATTCTTTGACCGCTTCTGATTTTGTTATATTTTTAGTTGAACAGGAGCGTATGTTGAACAGGAGGGTTTAAAGTAAAATGGACAAATATAGGGTGATCCATTTCGAGGTTCCCTACTTTTTTAAAGAAAAAACACAGAAATTTTTTTTCATTTGAAAGAACATTCTTTGGCATTTATTTTTTGAAGATTATGTCTATCAAATGTTGGCCGCGGCTACGTCTCAAATGGTCCATCCGTTGAGTTCAATTTTCGATGACTCGTTCGAGCATTTCGACTGGTAACTGGCGAATGACACGCGTGATGTTCTGCTCCAAGGCCTGAATCGAAGCGGGTTTGTCCGCATAAACTTTAGACTTTACATATCCCCACAGGAAAAAGTCTAACGGTGTGATATCACACGATCCTGGTGGCCAATCGACCGGCCCAAAACGTGAAATTGTCTGCTCACCGAAGTGTTCTCTCAATAAATCCATTGATTGATGCGATGTGTGGGAAGTTGTGCCGTCTTGTTGAAACCAAATGTCGCCGACATCACGAGCTTCAATTTCAGGCATCAAATAGTCTGTTATCATGGCACGATAACGGTCGCCATTGACGGTTACGTTCTCACCGGCATCATTTTTGAAGATATATGGACCGATGATTCCGGTACGTCGGATCGGGAATCGGTCAATGGCAAAACGATAGCTCTTAGCGAGAGCTAAAATATCGAGATATAGACGCCTTACATTTTCACATATTGATGAATTGCATATATTACATATCGTTTTAAATGTCGTTAAATGTAGCTCAAGTTTGTTGAAAAATAAAGCAAAGCTGTCTTTGGCGTTCATATCTTTTTCGATTTTAATTATTTTTTTAAATTTTGCTAAATTATTTCACTAAACATTTTTTCCAAAACATTTACATTCCAAAACAATTATAAATTAAATAAGTTTTTTTGAACTTTTATGGTTTCTATTTTTTAATTTTTTTGTATATTAATAATAATATTTTTCGTTTTGAATGAGGCAAACGATCTAATAGGTTTTAAATTACACATCTAGTCGAAGATGATATTTAAAAAGTAATAAGACAGTTTAAGAGCGCTATACAGCCATATAATAAAAAAATAATTTTAAGAAAATCTCACGACAATTTTTTTTTGCTTGGTCCATAACATTTTTCGGAGATCATAGTTATAGATATCTTTCCCGCTTATGATATCAGTACCACAGCCTGATAAAGCCTCCAGCCAGGGCGATAATGTACTACAACGTTTTCCACATTTCTGCTGGATTGATTCTGGATTTCTCTGTCAACAAGCTAACGACGCTAGCAGTCCACTCGCTCTCTTGTTGGACCGGCTGATTTTCGGGTTCTGTTGGTAAGTTCTGTGGGAAATGTTTGTCGAGCAGCACATTTAATGACTGCTCGCTGTTTTTTGTCCAGTTGTTTGTCTCATCCTACAAATAACCTACTGCACAGAGCGCAAAGTACAAAAAGAGGAGAGGAGACCATTGAGCACCTCCTTTGTTACTGTCTCGAATCGAGTAAACGACGCACAGTGCTCTGTCTTCATGTATCGATGTGACAAAAATAGAAGGAGTAATTGCAGAATTATGAAATTTGGTACAAAATTTGGACCCAATCGGAACCCGGATCTCGTAACCCCATGCAAATAATTCCGGAACCTCAAAAATTTACTACACTCAGAAAAAAGTATACTAAAATTAAGTAAAAACGTAGTAAATTTGAGGAAAATTGAACTTCATATAGCTCCAAAGAAATATTTCATAAAACCAAGTATACACATTTATTCAAAACAAAGACATTTTATTTACTCATCTGTATGAACATTTTACTCTGTAAAACCAAAGATATACTCAATTGTTATAAATTTTATAATCAAAAAGATTAATGTGTTCCTAAATTTGAGGAAACCTATCTCATTAAAAATATTATAATTATACTTAAAACGAGGAAAATTTTACTTAACTTTTTTCTAAAAAAATACATTCTTCAAACTGAATAAATTTTCCATTAATCGGAATATATGAAATAATAAAAATAATTAAATATAAATAAATTTCCATTACAATTTTTACTTCTTTAAGAATACTTTCAATCAAATTGATTAAATTTTTCTTAAGAATGACTACGACTTGTTGTTAAATCAAGGAAATTCCTACTCCGAATAAATACATCACGTAGTCAGTTTTGTTATATGAACTACTTTTTTAAATGCTAAATACGTAGTTTATGAAAAAATTGACTACGAACGTTTACTTCATGGAAGAAAATCTATTATTCGTATATTATATAGTAAAATACAATTGATTTCTATTAAAAGTGAAAAAATAAAACAAGTACACTAACTTCAAAATTTTAATTTTATTTGTTTTTCATTTTTAAAAAAAATTATAATAAATAGGTAATTAGGCTAAATGTTAATTTTAAAATGTTAAATATTAATACTACATGCTCATATTTTATATACACAATATAATATTATATATTAATATATTATAGTATTGTTGCTTTTGTGAACTTCCGTTTTCGTTGCGCATCTATTACAAAAGTCGTACTATTTGGATCAGTAGTGAATGTAATACATAGATACATAACACAATTTTTATTTTCTGAAAAAATAGAATATGTTAAATGTGTATTCTATCTCTTTTGCAAGGCAGCATTAAAAGCAAAGGACAGTTATATTTGCTAAAAATTCAAAGTATAACATATTTTGGTTTGTTTTATCAAGAAAATGAATAAAAATAAGAATGTGGTTAACAAATATATACCCGCATACCAGTAATATAACGAGAATCTTTGATTCCTTGCACGAGATCATTAGTACTTAAATCTTTCAGAATCAATCTGTACTTTACAAACAATGTTCCAAAACGCTTCTATTTAACGTATACAAGGTTGTCTTTACCGGGATACAGTGCATAAAAACCCAGATGTAATCTTAAACTTACATTATTCATATTTTTTACCTTTTACCTTTCTGGTGAATGAAATATATTTCCTGATCCATATAAGATAAAAAGGCGGTGGTATATTACATATACTATTATTAATTTAAATATAACTCTCGAGCGCCCCAGTAGGCGAGTTGGTAGCGTACTCGCCTATGTGTTTGGGGGTCGTGGGTTCGATTCCCACCAGAGGCTCTGGTCTGTCGCTGCGAAATTCAGCCATATGGTCTTCGTAACCCGGCCTTTCCCTGGACCTTAAAATTAGAATATAAATTTACTTTGTATTGTAATTCATATAAATAAATACATAAATAAATAAATAAATATAACTCTCTTTACATTATGTGGTAAAATATGTCACAATATTTTCAGCAATTATTGCAAAATCCTTAAGAGTTGCTGCAATTTCATTTTGATGCAGACGGTACTTTGGATCAAGCTTCTTGTTATTTTTGTAAAAGTTCAAAATACTTAACCCATTATGAGATTTTTGCAATATTGTTTAAATTTCAATTGGAATTCTAACAACACAGATTTGCGATTAATTAGGTGTTAATTTTGTCAAGAAAACATCTATAAAGTTACTTTTGACTGGAATTAAAAGAAACGCCGTTACTTTTACTTAGAAAATTTTAATAAAATTTAAAGTGCAACACAATTGACCAACATGTTATATGAATTAAAAGATGTACTCTAGGGATATACCCTACGGTGTAATATACTGAGACTATGCTGTATCCTTTAATGATCAATTGCAATGCTACCATATTTTGTCATTTATATATATAACTTTTGGTACATTGAGAAAAATAGGGGAGGGTCAAAACAGCGTATGTAGCTTTGTACCGCATGCTAATAACCTCGCCCGCCACTCGCTCAATGCCCGAATACAAAATTCCGACTTACAGCTAAATTGAATCATTTTAAGGATGAAAATACATATATATATTACACGAAGCTCAGACTTTACAATTTTACAACATATGGTGTATTGTGCACTTTTTTGAAGAATGAGAAACATGGAAGTATCTTTTAATTTTTCCCTGACTTATGAGCATGGACGTTATTTCCAAATATATATAAGAAATGAATTCTCTCCTGAAATATTGAACCAATCACAAAATTTTCCCGACTAAGTTTAGAAGGAGACCAGTCGCCACCTTTAGAAGGAGACCAGTCGCCACCTTTAGAAGGAGACCAGTCGCCACCTTTAGAAGGAGACCAGTCGCAAATTATGATTGAATATTTGTAATATACTAACATATGCGCTCCAAATAATTTTTGAAATATTTGAAATTTTAAAATAAAATTTATTTATTCATAAATTAATAATATTTAAAAATCGTTGTGCCAAATATTTTTCTATTCAAACATATAAAAACCTCGATTTTGTCCCGCGAATGAATACAATTTTGCATACATGCTCTACTTGTTTTTTCGTTTTTATCTCTATTTGATTTGAACATGACACCAAAATACTTACGGTTATATCTCCTGTTGCCACATTCGACGAAATTCCTGATGTGTGTTCTTTAATGCGGGCACTATCCTCCGAATTCTGTAATATTAAGTGTTAGATTATTTTATTTATATGCACATATTAATACTCTATTTAAATAAATTACCTGTTGCATCTCCCATTCTTTTAGGTTTTTCTCGGACCAAATGGGCTTGGAGGTACAATCCTATCCAGGTGGCCCTCTGTCATGTAACGTAGGCTTTCTTCGGTTATAGCATGATCTATTAAACATTGCAAATTTAGTTTTATTCCAAGAAGAGTTTTATTGAAGTATCTACTGTTGTAACTACTGTACTGGTATTAACGTTATGAGCAATTCGATTTGTGTGCGAGGTTTCGAAAGGGTATGCCAATAACACCCATTTTCAGTTGTATATGTACTATAAAGGAATACACTGTGCAAAATTTCACAACATATTTTGCTATGAACCAAATGTGTATCACATCGGAGGATTTTTAAGATATTTGAGCAATGTCCGTCCGTCTGTCTGATGGCTGGTGCTCACTATAACTCCCGAAAAGAGTAATCGATAGACTTCAAAATTTAGTAATGTGGATATATATGAAATATTTGTTTATTATCTTACCGCTTTTGACAATATCAACCCAAAATTGAATAGATCAAAACTTCAATGCACATAAACTTGTAAAATTCGGTACAGTGCAATGCTTTTGAAGTATCAACAGTTCAGCTTAATATAGAATTATTTGTTAAACCATCCTGGTACCCCCACACAAATAGACAAATTAATTTCAAAACTATTTCTCTATGAGTCCTGTTGCAATCATATAAATGTTTTAATACTCTGTGTTTTAGAAAAATTTTGCTGTGACAGCTAGGGCTGAGAAAGAAAAGTCATATGTGTTTTGATATTAAAGTTACGATATATTCTATTTTTTGCTGACTTGACCATTTTGTTAGGGAAGTACCACACAGGACGCGATAATAACGGCCACTTTTCAGTGCAATGGAATCAAATGTATAAGCCCTTAACTTATTGTGCAAAATTGCCGCTTATGGGGGAGGTACTCGAAGGATTGAAACATAGCCTGGTCATAGCCTGGGATGGACCAAAATATAACAACATACCAAATTTGAAGTCAATACGTTACTCCTTTCGAGAGTTACCGTGCGCATCAGCCAGCAGGCAGACAGACGGATGGCCGGACGGACATCGCCCAAATGGCTTAAAATGACCCCAGACTGATTTCAGTTAAACATATGATTATCTACATACAATCATATATATTTTTGGACTTACCATTAAAGGCATTAAATAATTTACCACAATTCAGTTTTCCCAGTGAAAACTAGCGTCTTGATTTTTCTCCATAGACATCAATAAATGATGCTTTTTTCTTCTTCTTTGGAATGAATACGTATTTCAAACGAACACAACATTTCAAATGACAGAAGAGAAAAATATTTTTGTTTTCAAAATATTTCATGTATGTATATACATGTATATTAGAGAGGCTTCAAAAACTTTTTGATGTTCAATGCTTATATAAATTTGTTTATGTTTTACATATTCCCAAATATTTTGTTTCTGCGATTGATTCGCATTCAAATTACCTCCGAATATAGTGGTTTTCTATAATTTTTAATCAAACAAATGAAACCAATCTAATGTATATACCAACATATGTGTTCCATTTCAATACTAGAATTATTTTTATTATGGATTTATTCAAATGAAGAAAAAAAGTCAGTATATTTAATTACATGTTGTAATACATTTGAATAAATCATAGTTAAAAATCATTCCAAATTGTTGATAAATATTTTCCTAAGGGGGAATTATAATTTCCTTGCTGGCATTATGTGATAACCATTAAAGCAATTATAAAATTTAGTTGTTATAATGAAAAATGTAGTCAAATAATTTTCACCCAATTTTTATTCATTTATGTTTGATTTTTCTTAACTGTAAGATGTGTGTACTCAATTGTAGTTCATATATACTCAATTATAGGAATACTGTAATCAAACCAAAGAATTACTTTTAAGCAAATCTTCATACTTAAAACAAATATAAGTAATATTTCCTACGTTTTCGGAATGAGTAATATTTACTTAATTGTACAAAATTTTCCCTCTTTTGAAATTTTTTTTATTCAATTTGAGTAATTTTGTTGTAGTTAACTTGACTACGCATTTTACTCAAACTTACGAATAGTATTTTTCTGAGTGTAGACTATAACACTGAATTGGAGCATTGTATATTTACGAAATTTAACATGTCATACTATTTCATATATTTTAGATACGGTGCAAAATTTCGACGGGATATAGCGAGTCCTTTTGGTACCTCCAACACAAAGGGTTCAAAGGACTTAATGATAAATATATAAAAATAGTTCACTAGTGGCTCTGGATTTCGACCAAAGTTTATAAAGCGTAATAGGCTTGCTGTGAGCAAATGTATTAACAAATTTGGAAGGAATCGTTTCATGACTCCTCGCGACATCCCCCTAGAAGATCTCGAAAAATGGGTTTTTGGTCCCATCCAATTAAAGAGAATTTTTTGTAGATTACAAATATGGTGGGAAATAGTACATGTCAAACGCCGGGCACGTGAACCGAAGTGTTTTTGGGTAGTATAGTACAGTATTGTTTCGGTTTCCAAGTTTAATGCATGTATTTGTCAGAAGAGTTTCCTTCGTTGACTTCTAAAATAATGCCATCGAAAATACCGCATAGATATATCTTCGTTTAAAGGATACATGATATATTAATCTTTAAAGTATCGGAAAATTTTGTGACTGGCTTTCTCGGATAAACAAACTTAAATGAAATAAATGTTACTAAAAATAAAATTGTCAATATTTATATACCTACTGAATAACACTGTACAACAATTTCAAACTTTTTTCAAAATAACAGGGTTCTGTCAATGGATTCTGGTAGAGGAGACCAAAAAAATATATACGTGTATCGGCGTTTTGAAAGATCACATCGGAATTTTATTTTAGGGGGGGTTAAAGTTTCCCCCCCTTTGCTTGTTCGTGCAGAATATCGGTATATAAAACTATGTGTTCTTTTCATCTGAGGTGTAGGGTATCTTCAGCAACTTTGTAGCAAATGCCAAGGCCTATATTTTTGTGGAATATATTAACCCTCTAGCTTCCCCCCATAACGGTTATTTTTGCCTATATTTTAACAAATCGTAAAAAACTCCCCTAAAAATGGGTGGAGCGGGGTTGAAATGTTCTACAAAAATTTTACTATAAGTGTCAGAACACACCAAAGCCCAAAACTTAACACAAACTCCAAAAAAACGCCCAAATTTAAGATAGCCTGTTAAGGGTTAATTTGTTATTCCTCGCATATGTAGGTTCTCCCAGCTCTGAAGAGAAGGTTGCTATTTAACAACTACCAAGAGTACTTTTGTTCTTCTTCATTATTTCTGTCATTATATTTTTGTCACTCAAAATTACCATAACGGAACTTTTGAGTGGCACGTTACTTATGAACGTTAACGTTTGACATCGTGGGTCAACCAGATAATCTTTTTATTTTCTTACAATAGTCTACAAGGGAATTTGTAAGAATAATAATGACTGACTGTTTGGGAAAACTTGACTGGTTTTGCTACGTCTGTGGCAAGCATACCCATATGGAACATAGGGTTTCATTTTTTACGAGCAAAGTGGAGGATATATATTAAGTTTATTTTGAACTGGAAGTTTTTCCAGATGAGCCATGGGTGCCAAAACATATATGCCGAAATTGCTATATCGGTTTGATGCTGTGGTCTAAAGGTAATACAAGTTTTGATTTATATTTGATTATACATATATATTTATATTTTGATTTTCAGTTTTCAACTGAAACTGATGAGCATGGCGAACGGTTCCATCAGATATGTCTTCCTATTGAAAAACGCTATAAAGGCAAGAGCATTTTGTCACTTATAACAGATTTATGTTGGACATTGTTTGATAATGGCGTCGAATTGCCAAGAGTGAAAAAAAAGTGAATTAAAAATAAATAAACTTATGTATTTAATAAGTATTTCTCCTTGTATATGCGTTATTAATAGATTTTTTGTTTATAGTCCTGAAATATAGTTTAATATAAAATAAATATTATTTAATTGTAAAATAAAATCATTATTTTTTGGCATCTCTCACATCAACCCCGAAAAATCCATTATTTAAAGACCTTTTTGGTACTAACACTATATAATATCTAAATTAACCCTTAACAGGAAATCTTGAATTTGGCCGGCTTTTTGGTGTTTGTGTTAAGTTTTGGGCTTTGGTGTGTTCTGACACTTATAGTAAAATTTTATGGCCGACATTTTTGTAGAACATTTCAACCCCGCTCCACCCATTTTTAGGGGAGTTTTTTACGATTTGTTAAAATATAGGCAAAAATCACCGTTATGGGGGGAAGCTAGAGGGTTAATATATTCCACAAAAATATAGGCCTTAACATTTGCTACAAAGTTGCTGAAGATAACCTACACCTCAGATGAACAGAACACATAGTTTTATATACCGATATTCTGCACGAACTAGCAAAGGGGGGAAAACTTTAACCCCCCCCTAAAATAAAATTCCGATGTGATCTTTCAAAACGCCGATATACGTATATATTTTTTTGGTCTCCTCTACCATAATCCATTGACAGAACCCTGTTATTTTTTTTTGTGTTGTACTGTGTAATTAAAGTAACTAATAAAATCGTATCCATGAATTAGTACTTTATGTACTATTATTATTATTTATTATCCTTGTTTCTATTAGGAAGTCCTTAAATGCATTACTGTTATTTTTTGTCGCAAGAAAATTTTATACCTAAAGCAAAAGAAGTTTTTCGTAATTTTGTGCACGAATAATTGGAACTTTTATATTTTATTTTTAAAGAGGATATGGCATTAATAATTATTTTGCGAAAAAATAAAATTAAATCTTTACGATTTTTTCCGATGATATAAAATAATATTATTCTTTTCGATTTTTAGACATGAAACATTATATTAAGAGGAATTTTTTAAAAAGTTTCTCTAAAATATTTTATAAATATGATTTTTGGATTTCTATACCCTACACCTTGTAGTTTGTACTTGTTTGTAACATCCAAAAGGAGAACCGATCGAATTAGAATCACTTTCTGATTTGATTTAGCTATGTCCGTCTGTCCGTCTGTCTGCCTCTGCATGTATTCTTGTAATCAAAGTACAGGTCGCACTTAGGGTCAGATCTCGACGAAACTTTACACATCGCACCTGTTCCACAAAAGGGTACCAACTCAAAATTTATAAATTTTGATTTTTGTAAGAAAACAACGTTCAATGGCAATTTCTAACCACTGCAAAAAATGTTCATTGATTTTTCTCCTTTTTCATAATAAAAAACCGTTATGACTCTCTCTGTGTTTTTAGAATAACGACTTTAGATTCAACTAAAGAGTTACATTTTGAATTGTGTCTCCAAGTGTTTAAGCAAATGGGACCGTTGATTTATATTCTAAAGAGTAATATTTTTAGTTGTGCCCTTTTCAACTTATAATCCGAATAAGATTTTTCAGTTAAAAAGGTACAACACAAAATAATACCACTATTTATATACAAACTTTTTTCAGGAAAAGAGTGACAACTCAAAAAAGTTGTTATTTTTCTATAATCAATAAAAAAACAAAAAAGAAAATAGCGTTGTTATTTTTTCTATGATATTTTATTGCAACGACATAGTATTTTTTTGTAATAATGGGTTTTCCAAGAAGAGGTGTTATTTTGAATTACCCGGTGTTTCGGTAGCTGTCACTTTTGAAGCTTTTATTCTTTGACATTTGACAAGTAGAAACTACGCCATTACTAAAAATGGAACGATACACGATCATCGAACGAATCAAAACGATCGAACAAAAAAACGATAGGAACGATACAAAATCATCTTGACTGATGAGGACCATTTCCACCTCGGTGGCTACGTCAACAAGCAAAATTGTCGCATCTGCGGCTCGGAAAACCCAAGAGTTATTGTTGAGAAGCCTCTCCATCCTCAACGTGTGACTGTTTGATGAGGTTTATGGTCCGGCGGGGTCATTGGACCTTACTTTTTCGAAAATGAGGTTGGATCAACAGTTACGGTGAATGGATTGGGCTATCGATAGATGATTAATGATTTTTTATGGTCGAAGTTGGATGGTATTGATCTGGACAACCTTTACTTTCAACAAGACGGCACTACGTGCCACACAAGCAACGAAACCATTGCTCTGTTACGGGAAAAGTTTCCGGACCGTGTTATCTCTCGAAGAGGTGATCATAATTGGCCACCGAGATCTTGTGATTTAACACCTTGTGACTTCTTCCTTTGGGGCCACGTGAAAGATAAGGTCTACGCCAACAGTCCAGCGTCGATTCAAGACCTCAAAGATAGAATTCGTGAGGCTATCGAGGACATAGGGCAGCCACTTTGCGATTTGGTTATGGAAAATTTCATGAAAAGGAGATGGTCCTGTAAGCGTGGTCGTGGTGGCCATTGTGCCTATGTTGTTTTTCATTATTAACGGCATACCTTCCTCTTTATTATGAAATAAACATCCGATCATTTATCTCAAAAACTTGAATTTTTTTGGAATACCAAAAATGTTGGAAAACCCTTTATATTAATAATATGAACGGAAACTGTTTTAGGCCTCTATGAAATTTTTTAAATTTGGAGTTGTTACCGTTTTGTGGAACAGGTGCGACATATCTTTTTTTGGCCCAAGGACGATCCCTATTGAATTTGGTTAAAATCGATTCAGATTTAGATTAGCCCCCATATATATGTTAGCACCGATTTGACATGTAAGCGCTGTAAAAACATTATTTTATATCCGATCAGTATGAAATTCGGCAGAAAGAGGTTTCCTATTATATGAATGAACACTTTTAAATTTGGAAGAAATCGGTGCAGATTTAGATATAGCCCCCATATATACGTTACCCTCGATTTGACATGTAAGCTCTGCAAAAATGTTATTTTATATTTGATCAGTGCGAAATTAGGCAAAAAGAAGTTTCTTATTACATGAAGGAATACTGCTAAATTTGGAGAAAATCGGTTCAGATTTAGATATAGCCCCCATATATATGTTAGCCCCGATTTGACATGTAAGCGCTGTACAAACTGTATGTTATATCCGATCAGTGCGCGAAATTCGGCAGAAAGAGGTTTCCTATTATATGAATGAACACTTTTAAACTTGGAAGAAATCGCTGCAGATTTAGATATAGCCCCCATATATACGTAACCCCCGATTTGACATGTAAGCTCTGCAAAAATGTTATTTTATATCCGATCAGTGCGAAATTCGGCAAAAATAAGTTTCTTATTACATGAAGGAATACTGCTAAATTCGGAGAAAACCGGTTCAGATTTAGATATAGCCCCCATATATATGTTAGCCCCGATTTGACATGTAAGCGCTGTACAGACTGTATGTTATATCCGATCAGTGCGAAATTCGGCAGAAAGAGGTTTCTTATTACTCGAAGGAATACTGCCAAATTCGGAGAAAATCGGACCGGATTTGGTTATAGCATCTATATATATGTTACCCCCGATTTGACGTGTAAGTGCTGTAGAAACTGTATTTTATATCCCATCAGTACGAAATTCGAGAGAAAGAGGTCTTTTTGCAAGAATGAGTATTCAGGGAAAATCGGTTCAGATTTATGTATAACCTCTATTCCTCCTGATTTGGTATCAAAGCGCTATAGAAGTTGTACTGTACTTCCGATCATTAAAATTTTCCAGAAAGATGTTTCTTAATTTAGGAAGCCATTTTTTTATATATTTCTCAACAATAATTTATAAGTATGTAATAATTAATAATTAATAAACCGACTTATGAATCCCCTCACATTGAGTCCCAAAAAATTATTAGTAAATTTATTAATTTGTTTTTAATTAAATTATTATCAATTTAAATTGCATTTAATTACTTTAAAGTATGTTGGTATAATATGGTCCATGTGTGTAGGAGGTACCAAAAGGGGCGTGGCAATAATGCCCATTTTTCACTGCAGTGTAGGTACTATTAAACCATTACTCTGTAAAAAATTTCAGGTCTTTGTATACAGTGGTAATAAAGTTATAAGCTGGTAACTTTTGGTACTAAATGTTCCATTTGTGTGGGAGGTACCTAAAGGGGCGTGGCAACTTCGCCCATATTTCTCGAGGTAATATTGACTAATAAATATGTGTAGAATTTCAGAGGATTCAAATATATAGTATAGAAGTTATTAAATAGTCAATATTTCACTAAATGTTAACCCGTTGTGGGGGAGGTACTAGAAGGAGTGGACCAATATAGCCCATCTTTAAACTTAGCCGGAGATTGAAGAAAATATTACCACATACCAAATTTGAAGTCATTCGGTTACTCCTTTCGAGAGTTATCATGCGCACCAGCCAGCAAACAGACAAACAAACGGACGGACATTGCTCATTCGAATTAAAATGACCCAAAAGGTATATCCGCCGCACATACTTAGGGTCTTAGGTCAATCCTTCGATGTTTTACACTTTTGGATCGTAGCAAATGATATATACCCTCCTCTGTAAGGTGAGGGGATAAAGATCATAAATAAGGAGCGCACAACAGGCCGAACCACTGGCTTAAGTGTATGTCCATGGACATGAGACCTTTAAACGTCTCCTCTCTTCAACCTAACCTAACAGAACATATATTGTTTGAAGAATAAAATTTTAGGGATCTGTTCCAACTTATTTTTCTCATTCCAATTAAACTTGCAAATTTTTTTCACTTTGACAAAAAATACGAATTTTCCAAAGCAATTTTGAATAGTACAAATGCAATATTCTGCCGTCTCACAGTGGCGCCCGTAGAGCAAACGAGGTTGCAAAAATCAAAATTTTCATGTGCGCCGACGAAGTTTTGAATAAACCCATGTTATAGGAAACTTTTCAACGATTTCAAATATGCTACTCTTAATAATATCACATTTTTAGTTTAGAAGATATAACCGTTCAAAGTTGACCGACTTTCGGTTTTCAAAAAACACACAATTTTTAGTCAATTTGTTGCGATTTCAGGTGTAATATCACGAAAAATAGGTAACGAATCGCCTTATTTTTTGTTTGTATTTATTGATGTGGGATTCGTTGCTGATCATTCGCAGTGAACGGACGTGTTTATCACATAGCGGATAGTTACCAGTACCTATTACGCAATAGCAAAAATCTGTACAAAGTCTGTAAGGCCTACATCGTAGTACCTATTACGGTCTAATACAGACAAAATTAAAATAAATTCTCTTGACGGGGATGCCTTCGTGTTCCGATGGAGCGCGGTTCCCCAATCGTCCGACTGTCCGTCCGTTGGTCTTGGCCAAAGCCGACCACACCAAAAATGGTGAAAATCTCCCCCAAGTACTCACAACAGGTGGTGCGGTGAGGGGAAAACGTCATGTCCGACCGTCAAAACGGAAGCACAATGAGCATCGTGTAGCGCTCAGAGTTTTGACGAAGTTGGAGGCTGTTGAGGTTTCGGCTCTTACCGAAAAACAAAAAGAGTCACTTACCTGGGCTAAAGGCGTCATAGATGCTTCTAAGGCCAATGAGTCGGCTGAAAGAGCCACAAATTCAGCTGTGTTAACGGCTAATAAAGTAAAACGAATCAGATCACCTGATGAACCCCTGCCTTCGAAAAAGGCAAGAGGCCCTAATGTCACCATCAACAGGACACTCACCAAGCCCTTCAATGAAGTGGCGAAGGAGAGTCTAGTGATGGCTGTTATAGACAGAAGTAGTGAGGATGGATCCATCCTCAAGGACAAATGGAGTCATGTACAATCAGCCATTATGGCTCATTACCTCGATGTCCGTAGAGAAATGCCGGGCAAACCACCAATCTGCAACGATGCAGGATGGCATCAGGGGAGAGTAAAGCTCTTATATTTCGGTGATGCCAGATCAGTAGACCTTTATAAGGCTGCTCTGAGTCGAGCGGGTGAGGTGTGGCCGGATGCCCAGTTGGATGTTGTCGAAAAAAACAACATCCCTAGTCACCCTAGAGCCATCACCTGGGTTACAGAAGAGCCCTCCAACCCGGCTGACATCTTAGAAATAATAAAAGATTCCAATCCTGGTCTGCCGGCCCATAATTGGAGAATCAGCAAGGTGGGTGAGGCGGATGGTAAAAAGCGGCAGGTCAATCTTATCCTAAACGCTGAATCCACCTCCCATATACAAAGTGCGAGTGCAACCCTACAATATGGCTTCGAGACTATAATCTTGAAGATATACAAGCAGGATATAGCGCCCACTGCAGAAGGTGAGTCGTCCACCGTGGCACTTTCTGTAAGTGCGGAGGTAGCCACGCCTATTATTTCTGGTGACTCCAACTCTAACAGAAGATCTGTAACGTCCTACTCTGAGGACGAAAGCTCTACTTCTGACACAGAGGGGCTGAGGGGAGTCTCCGGACTCTTTGACGCATCTGGCGGGGACATGCTTCTCGACGATACGGACGAAGAGTTCGATAACACCCTTGTTGGGGTGGATGTTAATCTGTCAATTACCAATGATGGTAAGAATTCCATCAGAATGCCATCAATTCTCTGGAGGCAACATCCCTAAATTCACAAACAGCCCTCGACTGCCGCAGATCTCTTAACGAGATGGCTGAGCAGTTTAATATACACCTCATATGGGTGCCTGGGCATAGGGATATCCCGGGGAACTGCAAAGCCGATGAACTTGCTAGGAAAGGGACGACATTACAAATTCTCGAAGAATTTGCATATATTGGTGCGCCACTATCCACGTGCAAGCTTTGGCTTAGGCAAGAGGCAATCAGGCAGTCCAACGATAGATGGACAGAAATCGGCACCTGCAGGGTAGCTAGACAAATCTGGCCAAGGTATGACCTGAGAAGGTCAAAATATCTCCTCGCACTAGAGAGGAAACGATTGTCTACGTTAGTACAGGTTCTGACGGGACACTGCTTGATCGGCGAACACGCCAAAAGATTGGGTATTGACTCCAATGACTTCTGCCGAAGCTGTGGAGATGAGGAAGAAGTGGAGAGCATTGAGCACTTGCTTTGCGACTGTCCCGCTTTGAGTAAACGACGACTGGATATACTGGGGTCGGCCTTTTTAGGCAGCCTAACAGATCTTTCCAGTACTGATATTCGTACTATCGATAAATTTATATATCAAACAGGTTGGTTTCGATGAGGGGCATTTCAGCCCGTGGTAACACTAGGGACCTAAACTGGTCTATGTGAGCTTGTAAAAAAATACGGCTGCCACCCTAACCTAAACCTAAACCTAAACCTAATTGATGTATTTATTAAATGTATAATGATAAAAAAATTAACTGTTTGCTTTGTGTTTCTCCTGGTAAAACACTATTTAAAAACTATCCGTTTTTTCACTATTTTTCAACTTTGACGGAAAATAAAAAAAAAATCTACATTTTTCTATATTTGCCATATTTTCAAAATATGTTCTTTGATTATTCCTTTACATAATCCCAAATGTTTTATTTGTCTCTAGGCGCCCCTTTGGCTTCTAGAGGTGAAAAAGGTAAAAAAGACGTGGTTCTTGATTGGCAAAAATCAAATTATTAACCCTTCGTTATACACATGTTTCTATAGTCACATTCGTAACACATGGGTCAGGCCAGACCAACTGTGTATTCATTTTGTAAAACAATAAAAACAACTCGCGTAAACTTCTGTAACTGGCACTCATGATAGAATTATTGGGAAAATTAGCTGTACGGACAGCATGGGATGCCATCATTTCCAACATGAAAACCCTTTTTTGTCTGAATTTGTGGAAAGAACTAACAATTCTTGGAAAAACAAAATTACGTGATAAAATGGACGCAACAATTGTCATCCAGTCCACACGCATTCGTATTTTTAGAACAAAACATACCTTAGGGAGATGCTTCGTGTACCTGTACACGATGTGATTGGTCACCCGCCCTGAAGGTAGGCAGGTAGGCCAGCACTCCACCACACCACGCACAGTCCAACCCCGTTAAGACTCCGCCCACAAGAACCCAAGCGCACACTGGAAAATTCTACCTAATTTACCTGTGACCAAAACGTGGTGGTAAAAAGTGTAAACACTTAGCGTGGTTTCAACAAACCTGATTGTGCTATTATTGACCAACCATCTAACCGCGAGTTATTGAAAACATGGCGTTGAAATATTTACAATTATTTGAACTGTAAATATCACGGAAGCTGCTTTAGAAGAACTTGATAGCTTATACGTAAATATTGAGAGAAGCGAAATTATAAAAAATAATTTTTATCTGATATATGCAAATATTAAGGCAAAATGGGTGAAATCTAATCGAACCATTCAGAAATTCAACTCCAAATATGCGGACTGGCTTAATGAAGACACCATCCTGGATATATTGGCAGTAGATAAACCCACCACATCAACCAGAGGAGCAAAGGAAGGCCAAAAAAAAAGTATTGAGGAGTGTTCAATTTTCACAAGAAAGAGCATTTATCGGAGGCGCTGTCTATTAAATATACAAAGGATAGTGAAAGAGTGAGGTCGCAGATTACAAAATCTGTTGCTGATGCAAGCCCACTGCCACTAAAAAGGATTAAGGAAAGCATTCCCACGCCCACAAACGCACACATTAAAAAGTATGGTTCCGAAGAAGCCTTGGCCTTGTTTATGTACTTACAACTTTCCAAAGAAAAATTTGAGATACTACGGGCATCCTTGATGCGACACGGGGCTGACGTTTTACCAGGATACAAGCATATTACGCAAGCCAAAATAAATTCACGACCACGGCATACGGAGTTTACGGAAGTCTCTGTGAAAGCCAATCTGCAGGATCTCATGGGCCATACAGCAAAACGGTTGTTGGAGAGTCTTCCTGAAAATGAGGTGAAAATTCTTCCTGAGAAACTGACATTGATCAGCAAATGGGGCTGCGATGGATCATCCGGACAAAGCGTTTATAAGCAAAGGATATCTTCCGATAACGCTACAATATCGGACGGAAATATGTTTATGGCATCTGTTGTTGCTTTGCGGCTAAAATCTGATGTTTCCCTACACTGGAAAAATCCACGTCCGTCATCAGTGCATTATTGCCGACCAATAATGTTTCAGTTTGCAAGGGAATCGGCAGAACTCATAAGGACCACGGTGAAGGACATTGAAGAACAAATAAGCAAGATTAAGCCTACAAAGCTGCAAATTGGAGAAGGAAAATATATTGAATGCAATTACGAGTTCCACCTGACCATGGGTGACGGAAAAGTCGTAAACGAACTGACAGGAACAACCTCAACATTGTCATGCCCGATTTGCAAAAAGAGTCAGAAGAACTTTGGTAATTTAAACGATTCTACAAACGAGGAGAATTACGAATATGGAATGTCACCATTGCACGCAAGGATAAGGTGTATGGAGTTCTTGCTAAAACTGGCGTATACCCTACCACAAGAGGAGGAAAACTTCGATGAAAATACATCAATAAAGGATAAGGAAAAGATCAGAAAGAAGCAAATACAGGATGCTTTTTTTAAACAAGTTGGACTAAAAGTAGTCCCAAGCACGGATACGGTAACTCAAACGATGGAAACACTTCTAGGAGATTTTTTGAAAATGATGAGGCAGTAACTAGAATCACTGGAATTGACAATCAAATTGTGAAAAGATTGGGAACGATCTTGAATGTTTTAGACTGCAAAGAAAATGTCAATTCTACAAAATATGGAGAATATGCATCGAAAACTGCATCTCTTTTAGCAGAAATGTATCCACAGAAGAAGTTGACCCCGACCGTCCATAAAATATTGGCGCATGGCAAAGATATAATTGAGTACCAGTCTTTGCCAATTGGAGAGCTTTCTGAAGAAGCACAGGAGTCTCTTAACAAATTTTATAAAAAATATAGATTGCAGAACACATTCAAAGCATCAAGGGTAAGGCAAAATGAGGACCTCTTCAACATGTTGGCAGCATCTTCCGATCCACCTATTTCTTCCCTGCGGCATGTGAAGACACGAATAGAGTTAGAAAATAATTATAGTTTAGAAATGATTAGTCTTTTAGATATACCTTCTCCTACGAATTGTGATGAATATTTTACAGAAAATTGAAAAAATAAATTTAAAAAAGAAGTATTTTTTTTTAATTTGTTTGGTAATAATTTAAAACATAAAACCCTAAAGAAAAAAAAAATAAAAACAATCTAAAAATGTAAAAATAATTTTTTTTAGTTACCATAAAATTGATTTTTCTAAAAATTTTAACTTTGATAACCCATAAGTAGGCCCCTACAAAGCGTAGCACCTTTCCATTCGCTCATTTCATAGGCTGAACAGTTATCTATGATATGCTGTTTAAACTGTTCAATTATCTTATTCGGTTCAAAAGATATGATTTTTGCAACGAAAAACTCAAATGGCGCCACTGTGCGTCTTGGCAATTTTGTATTATTAAGAATTCAATGAACTATCATATACAAAAAATTTGGGTTAATTTATAATATGTTGTTATTTTATATCTTAATTGGTTTGTTAAGATATGACGAGTACAAATTTTACCATTATTTGAGCCAAATTTTACCATTATTATTTTTGATTTTTGTCAATGGGAGCACTGTGCGACGTCTGGATATACTGGGGTCGGCCTTTCTGGGAAGTCTGACAGATTTTTCCGGCACCGAGGTTCGTATAATTGATAACTTTGTGTATCAAACAGGTTGGTTTCGATGAGTTTAATTTGTGCCGTTGGCAGCAAGAGGGACCTTGGTCGGTCTGGTTACTCCGGCTTTCACCCTAACCTAACTCAAGAAACTTATGTTATATTGGAAATTAAAGTATTTACTTGAAGTTCGAAAAGTATTGTACACTCTTTTTGTGTTTTTACCAAAATCCCGTCACTCCTGCGTCAACGCTTAAAGAAGCATGAAAAAGATGTAAACACGAATCTAATGATAAATGGTATAGATACTTGCACACGGTATGCATTTGATAGGGTATGGGTGTCTGTGACTCCGTATGAAAATATTTAATGTAGCGCAATTGTTTCGTGTTCGTTGTACACGTAACTTCGAATAGAGGGACACATAAAGAAAAAATTGTGTGCATATCAATAGCATTTTATGAATTCCAGAAAACTTGTATCTCTCATCAAATTGTAGCTTTAGCTAATTTCAATAAAACCCCCAATGCGAACGACGTCTTCGATATAAGTTGTCATTCCGTAAAGTTTCAGGCAATTGGAAGTATTATTTCAATTCAAGGTATTTTTTTTCGTTTAGTTAAGTAATGTAGTTTAGTTACGATAGTACACAAGGTTATGTACTATCGTAAATCTGAAAATTGCTGCGCCCATGTTTAATCTTTAAAAGCGTCCTCTCTGGTGGAACAAGATTTTTTACGTGTAGCCAAGATTGTATTCCAAGGAGTATTTCTCACACTGACACATACAGGTACGTTTATTTCTGCATTCCATAGTGCATTAGACCGTCTGCTGCGCGGTGTGCAGATGCGGGTGGATCAGTGCAGCAGCTTCTTCCATTTTCCGCCATCATTGCCCACGGTAGGACGGGCAAGATGACGCATTATTTACGAACTTATGTTCCATTACCCGTAACAGATGCTTTGCATATTCGTACTCGCATGACTCCCTTTAACGAATACACCAACTGAACTGGTGCAATGTAACGAGAACAGCGAACACAAAAACATTAAATATATTGATAAGGGTGTTGTCGGTTGTAAAGACAACGAGAATGGGACTGGTAGCCACGTTATAGCGAAGCGGTAAAAAAAGGACGACAAGGACAACAGCAATTGATAAAGTACCAGCATAAGAAAAGTGGCAGAAATCGTAACAAATTTTTAACAACAAACGCTGCCTCAGCTTCCACGCCTTCTCAGTTCGTTCATCTTCTCAGCCGTGTGCCTCAATGAGAAGTGATGCTGCAGTGCAGCAGCTACAGTTGAGTTGCCTTGGAGTTTCACCGTTGTTGCTCTCGCTTTTGTGAAAATCTTGTGTTTCGACATAACTCCTACTCGCTGCCACTGCCTGTAAGGAATATCTATCAACAGGACTTGTCAAGATTGCAACAAAGGAGTGCAATATTCCTGGTGTTTGAGCAACACTTTCAAAGCGAACTGCTACAGCCTCTAGAAGCGCATAACAAGCCGTTGATTAAATTTCAAGCGATGTGCAACAATAAACCGGGCGTTATAGGTTCCCTCGTATGGCTGATTCTCGGATCCGGAGGAGAAGTGTGGGTGGTTTTGTTACTGCTACGACAAATTTGCAACAAGGAGAACGTGGCCTGATGCAACGTCCCTTGAAAGCTTGAAATGTTCTCCAAGATGAAGACAAAAATAAGTCATGATATAACACAAAGAAGCACAAAATTCTTATTTCCAACATCGCCAAATTCCACTTCTCTTGTTCTCCTCCCGCCTTGTTCAGAATGCCAGACACGATGGCATCGCTCATATATTATTAATGTCCATGATTCGCATGTAAACATTGTTGTCCAATTATATATGTGTGCTTTGCGTACGTGTATATGTCTGACAGGAATGTAGCATTGCAACAAAATTGCCAGAGATTCTTCTTGTCCTTGACCGAAGAATCAAATGTAAACACAGACAAGATTTCTCATTTAATACTCAACACAGAGAAATTAAATTTCAATTAATCGTTTAATTTTTAATTGATCTTTGAAGAATGTGTAATAAATTTAATTCTCAAATATTAAAATGTACAAATTTATGTTTTCTAATAAAAAACAATTAAATCTATATCACCGTTGACAACAGACTAAATACATTAGGCGTGATTTCCAAATGTATATTATTGCGAAATGGTTTCAAAGTCTATAAATGATATAGAACACTATTCGTGGTTTTGAATGGGCAGTCCATGTCCACCTTTCATATATCACATGCTTTCGTTGAACCAATCATGTTACTCTGAAATGTACACATGCCAATATTCAGGGCGTACTCGTATATGTATTTTGTTTTCAGTAGTGGAGTCGTTTGGCCCACTTTAAGTGATGTAAAACCATCTTCGCATTATTGCCTTTACAATGAAAACGGCTTGGGATATATCAGTTACATTTTCATCTCCTCACCTTTTAGAGGAGTTACATTTGCTAAACGTTTAACACATCGGAAGAGTGACCGAAGACCCAAGTATGTTTGGTGAAAATTCGATTTTGCTCATTAAACCCTCACTTTAGTGATACGAGGGTATATATCATTTGCTACGGGCCAAAAGTGTAACACATCGAACGGGTGATCTAAGACCCTAAGTATGTTCGGCGGATATTCGTTTTGGGTCATTTTAAGTCGAATGAGCAATGTCCGTCTGTCTGCTGACTGGTGCGCACGATAACTCTCGAAATGAGTAACCGATTGACTTCAAATTTGGTATGCGGTAATATTTTATTCCATCTCCGGCTAAGGTCGAATATGGGCCACATTGGTCCATATTCGACCCCCACAAAGGGTTAACTTTTAGTGAAATATTGATTCTTTAATAACTTCTACACTAATTATTCGAATCTTCTGAAATTCTACACATATTATTAGTTTATTAGTCGCTATGACCTCGAGAAAAATTAGAGTTGTTGCCACGCCCCTTTGGTACCTCCCACAGAAAAGTACTATTTTGAACCAAAAGTTGACACAAGATTTTGGCGACGTTGGTGCCGGATTAAATCTCTGCTTATGGCTAAATAAGAAATAAATTTTGTTTCGACTCCATGGACCAAATAATATCATGTTTTTCTTACTTACTTTAAAATTGTTAAATACAACGTTGCAGAAAAAATGGAAGGCCATGTCCTATTGCCCTAAAACGTATTTACAATGTACTCTAATGCCTAATGCAGCAATAAAATCAATTACAAAACCCAACTTCAACACTAAGCACGCCTTTAAAGAAAAGCTATGAAAAAAGTGAAATATTTCTACTTTTGCAAAGATCGCCCTTGCGCGACCTTACGGAAATTTTTGAGATATTTTCCTTTTGGTACAGAACTGTTGACGTCATGACACAACTTTTGTGTGCTACTCAAAAGTAATTAATGGTAATTTTTGCGTTTCAATCCGGCCTGTTGAGCATTTTAGAAAATACTGGGACAAACCTGTCATAAAGATTTAATTATTTCTCGAGAAAGTCAAAAAAGGCCATCGTGGAACTTGGCTATATTGTAGAGGATAATTTGGCCTAAAATACAAAAAATAAAGTTTAAAAATAGCCAGTAAGAAAAGGCTAAAGTCGGGCGGGGCCGACTATATAATACCCTACACCACTCTCGTAATATTGAATAACTCTGATAAATAAATTTTGTAATTCATGTATAAATTGTTTAACATAAATTTACTTTTGGGACATTTTATACATAAATAATACCCTGTACCACAGTGTGGTGTAGGGTATAAAAACGATTGGATCTAAAGAGCCAAATCGGATGAAATATATATATGGGAGCTATAGCTAAATCTTAACCGATTTTCTTCAAATTCGGTAGTGTTGGTTCATGGATCAAGAAACTCTACCATTCTAAATTTCAAAATGATTGGATGTAAAATACAGCTTCTTCAAGACTAAAGAGCAAAATCGGACGAAACATATATATGGGAGCTATAGCTAAATCTTAACCGATTTTCTTCACATTCGATAGTGTTGGTTCATGTATCAAGAAACTCTACCATTCTAAATTTCAAAACGATTGGGTGTAAAATACAGCTTCTATAGGACTAAAGGGCCAAATCGGACGAAAGATATATATGGGAGCTATATCTAAATCTGAACCGATTTCAACCAAATTCAATAGCGATCTTAACAGCTGCGAAATACTCTAAACTGCAAAATTTCAGAACGATCGGAGTGAAATTGCGACCTGTAGTCGACGAACAACTTTTCATGGACAGACGGACGGACGGACAGACATGCTTAAATCAACTCAGCTAGTGATTCTAAGTCGATCGGTATACTTTAAGGTGGGTCTAGCTGTGTTATTTTCAGGTGTTACAAACATCTGCCGTGAAACAAACTTATAATACCCTATACGACAGTGTGGTGTAGGGTATAAAAAGGGGATATTTTTCAAAAAAATTATTTTAATAACTTTTTTATCAAAAATTTAGAAAAGAAAACTTTTTAATTTTATTTTCTTTTTTCAATTAAGAGTGCAAATAGTAACTAAAATTTTTCAAAAAGTCCCATATTGATAGCTTTTACCGATAAAAAATATATTTTTTTAATAAACCCAGTATTCCTCAAAATTCACAGTTTCGAAATATTTAAAATCTTCATAGTAGGCCTGTTTTTTAGTTTATTTAGCAAAATAATTTGCATGGGCTCTTGACAACCAAGGTTCATCAAAATCCAAAAATGAGCCAAAATACTGTGATCACTTAACATGGAAATGCTCAATACAAAATGTGCATAAAATAAAGAAACAAAAACTTTTTTTATAAACAAACAAACAAATTAGAGTACATATCGTCCCCTTAATAAAACATTAGCGAATACGCATATACACCATTATTTTTATATTGCATTATAAGAATCTACATAATCGATTCTATAGCTGGTAAAAATTTGGTGGAATGGATGTAGCGTGATTATTTCACCACATATTAAAATGACAAGAAATTGAAAACACCGATTCAGTTCTATGTAAAATATACATATTTATCTTCAAAGAAGTCTAATTCACAAAAATTTAAAATATGATTTTCCGAAACTACAAAAAAATTATACATTATTTTTTATTGAGGGGACGATATTTACGTACTTTACATATATGTATATATATATATTTATTTATTTATGTCAAGCATACAGGTGGAGATGCTTCGCATTACTTGAATTTGTAGGTTTGTTTTCATTTGCAGACGTTTTTGGACGTTCACGTTTGCGTAAACCAATTTTTTAGATTAGCAAATTTACTAGGGCATCTGATATATCATTTCGAAATTCCTCTAGGAAGATTGCACATAATTTTGTTTGTTAAGCAAACAGTTGTGTACTCCATCCAGGATTTTCATAAGGCTAGGTCAATGAAGCGGTCAAACATTTTCAAGGTCCATTTTTTTGACCCGATTGAAATGCGATGAAGGGAAAGCAGAGAATCAAATTTATCAACACCGCCCAATGTGTGGATGTAGATGGAAATAAGATTTGGTTGCTAAATTACGACCTTCTAATTCAATAAAACCATTAAAATTTCAAAAATGATTATATTTCAATGAAATATTTTATAGTATGTAGGTCTTGACATCAAAAATCGAAACATTGAAAGTAATTCACAAATATTTATATTTGCAAAGTCAAAATAATTTATAAAATCGGGATTTTTGCATTTTCCCCTATATCTTCTACACTAAAAGCCGGGCTCCCAATTCCCTTTACAGTTCAACGTGCAAAACCTTACCACATATAAAAAAATTAAAGGTATCAATATTCTAGCTTTCGGATTGGAGAACATGTAACTTACATTTGAAATTTGTGTAAAAAATGATGTAAATTTGAGAAGCCGTTTTTTCTTTGAAATCATTCTCTAGGAATTTTCCTTTAAGATGAATGTAAATAGGTTACACTTTTTATACCCTCACTTTAGTGTGACGAGGGTATATATCATTTGCTACGGAAAAAAGTGTAACACGTTGAAGGAGTGACCTATGACCCCAAGTATGTTCGGAGGAAATCCGTTTTGGGTCATTTTAAGTCGAATGAGCAATGTCCGTCCGTCTATCTGTCTGTCTGTCTGTCTGTCTGTCTGCTGGCTGGTGCGCACGATAACTCTCGAAAGGAGTAACCGATTGACCTCAAATTTGGTATGTGGTAATATTTTTTTCTATCTCCGGCTAAGTTCGAAGATGGGCCATATTGGTCCACTCCTTCTAGTACCTCCCCCACAAAGGGTTAAAATGTTGTGAAATATTGATTCTTTAATAACTGCTATACTACTTATTCGAATCTTTTGAAATTCCACACATAGTATTAGCTTATTAGTCGCTATCAACTCGTCAAGTCGCCACCTCCCTTTTGGTACCTCCCACACAAATGCACCATTTTGCACCAAAAGTTAACAGCTTATAACATTAATAACAGTGTATAAAAATACTTGAAATTTTGTACAGTGTAATGTTTTTATAGTGTCTATAGCCCTGTGAAAAATGGGCGTTATTGCCACGCCCCTTTTTGTACCTCCCACACAAAGGTACCTTTTTGCGCCAAAAGTTAACAGCTTATAACATTAAAATCAGTGTATAAAAATACTTGAAATTTTGTACAGTGTAATGTTTTTATAGTGTCTATAGCCCTGTTAAAAATGGGCGTTATTGCCACGCCCCTTTTTGTACCTCCCACACAAAATGCCCAAATCATACCACAATTTAATGTCTCACAACGTTTATACCAGTGCACATAAATGCTTATAAGTCGGCACAGCGCAATGAATTTAAACTATCTAATGTTCAGCGAAAAGAAGGTGTATTTGATAAACCCCTTCTGGTACCTGCCACACAAATTTACAGAATAATTCGAGTAATATTCAATATTACATTACTCACAAAGTGAGGGTATACCTTAGTCGGTTTACCCGACTGAAACTTTCTTACTTGTTTTAAATAACTTCTTCTATAACTAAAAAATAAGACATATACTTTTTCCCAAAAAAATTACAAAAAACAATTTTTTTAAATAATAAGTTATATACATATGTACATTAGAGTGCCTCAAAAAAAAAGTTGCACATGTACCCCCTCAGAAATGAAGATTGATATGTTTTAGAGTGATTCCCAAAATATTTTGGTCTAGCTATTTCCATTTGTGAGCTGGACCAGTTGCAAAACACCTCCAAAAATAGGGGTTTTCGTCAGTAACATAACCGATATTATATTTATTTTAAAATAAACGACCAAATATAATGGAAAAACGACAGCGCGTGTATTCTGCATTTAAACATTTTTGAAATTTGTTTTTACGCACCAGATATTAAGATTTTTGTGCGATTTTTTACGTTTTTTCATACGATTTTCATGAAATTTTAAATATCTCGCATGTTTTCCATCGTAATTTCAATTTTAGGGTACCGTCGGAATCCACTCCTGTATCTTATTAATCGTTTCTGATAAGAAATATTGTACCAATGCTAATAACAAACAGGTTGATTTAAATAAATACTTTGTTATGATATCGAAAAGCATCAACACGAGTATAGCATTACAATTTTATTCAAAAGAGCTGAAAATTTTTGCACATCATTTTATAAATTATTCTCGTTTCCAAAAAAGTTGCTCCATTAGCCTCAAAAAGAAAACATTAAAATGTTGTTTGTTCCACGCGAATTAATAAAAAAAATTGCCAAGGTGTTGCGATGTAATACAACATTTACTGTTTTTTGGAAGATAAAACCAATATTCGAACATTGGGGTTCTATAAATTTTATGAAGTTGTAACCAATGATATTCTACAGGTTTGGAAAAGAACGCAGCTTCCAGTAATAACTAGGATTTTAATTATATAGAGAAGCAATGGAATGAACTATTTTCTGTAACCAGCTGCAGATGTCCTCTTAAGAAAAGGAGCCCATGTAAGTGTCTTGGTGAAAACCAAATTCCACTGAATATGTGGAGATTTTACGTAGATCAGAATGGTCCAAGACTGCTCACCCTGGACGTAGATAAAACCAATAGTGGCACTCTCAGTTCAATCTTGTCCGACACTGAAGTCGAGATGCATTATGATGAAGACGCGCCTGCCAGTAATGTGTCTACTGCATTTGAAGTAAGAATCAGTGTTCCTCAAAGCGGTGAAGTTATCAGTGCTGCATTGGATCGAACTGGTGTTTCAGACCGATTTGGAGCCTTACTAGCAACCACACTGATGAAAGATTTAAACTTTTCGGATGCTATCATAGACCAACACAAAATTAGCAGAGAACGCATAAAATCGAGAGCTGAAGCTTGAAATGCACTGAAGTGCAGTAACTGTGTAGAGTGTATTTCGTTTGATGGCAAAAGGGATCGAACTCTAAAACAAATAGTAGTTAATGGAAAAACTCGCAATATTATAAGAATGGAGGAGCACATAACACTGGTGCAAGAACCTAATTGAGCAGAGGTGGCGAGAAGAATTTTGTTGTTTCTGAAGAATAAAAATATATATTTGGATAATCTTGTTGCAGTTAACTGCAATGGAACGAGAGCAAATACAGGAAAATATAATGGTGCAATATGTTCAATGGAACAACAGTTGCAGAAACCTTTGCAGTGGTTTATTTGTCTTTTCCATTTTAACGAACTACCGTTTTCAGCGTTGATGAAACACTTATTGGGCAAACCAACAGGACAGCAAAACTGGCCAGGAAAAATGGGCAGGGACTGCAGAGTTGTGAAGAGATTCCAGTAAGTCCTAGACATACATATATATTCTATTTCAGATTATACCTAATGTTCACCAAAAGATCGCACAGGATTTCAAACCTATTAACATGGGTGTTATGCCACAAAATATTGATGGGTGGAATTTGCGAGGAGACCAAAAATACCTATATGAAATGGTTCGAGCCGTAGATATAGGACATTGCGACAATCATTTGGCTTGTGCAAAACCTGGTCCTCCTAATTTATCACGCTGGTTGACAACTGCGTCCAGAATATTGCGGCTTTATGTGACGAAGAAAGTGATATCTGAAGACCTGGAAATGTTAACCAATTTCGTGATGAAAATCTATGCCCCTTTTTGGTTTCTTATTAAAAGCCAGGAACAAGCTATTCATGGAAGCCGACATTTACTTAAATATATTAAATGGAATCGTCAATTGCCGGAGAATATTCAGTCAGTTATCCAGCGATCGGTCCAGATAAATGGATTTTTCGCGCATCCCGAAAATATCCTTTTGTCTATGCTAACTGACGAAAATAAAAATACAAGGGAAGAGGCCTTCGGTATAATTTTCGAAGCACGTGACCGCATCGATCAAAAAATCCGACCGTTCACTATACCAACAATAATATTTGATTGTGAATCTCTTAAAGGTATTATTGACTGGAACGAATGTATGAATGTTACGGAACCATCATGCGTATAATATTATTCTAAGCAGTATTTGGAAAATTTTCAACATTCTGAAGAGATTATTGAAGTTCCAGGTAATGTTTTGCAGAATCCTACTCAATGTCTTCAATGTATTTATATTATATAAAACTACATAGTTTCCTTCCTCCATAACTAAATTTTAGATTTTCCGTGTCATTCACATAACACCGAACGTAGTGTACGAATCGTGAGCCAATCCTGCTTAGCAGTCATTGATAAAAACCGACCCGGTCACATAATCAGTAAAATTGTGTCACGTTAGGAATATCCTAAAATGAATTCCCGAAAAGATTTCTTAAAAACAAAGTAATTTTACTCCTTGTAACACGTTTTTACAACCATTTTTATTTAATTGATAAATACATAAATTTGTGACCATGAAATTAGCAAACATATGCATTTTATCTAAAAATCGGTAAATTTAACCAATTATGGACCAGATACAGAAAGTTAATATTTATATTCAGAATGGGTTAAGTAGACTCAGAAATAGATAGAATCGTACCTCTTCATGAAAATCATATGGAAAAACGTAAAAAAAAATCGCACAAAAATGTTAATATCTGGAGTGTAAAAACAAATTTTAAATTTTTTTAAATGCAAAATACATGCGCTGCCATTTTTCCACTAAATTTGGTCGTTTATTTTAATATAAGTATAATATCGGTTATGTTACTGACGAAAAACCCTGTTTTTGGAGGTGTTTTGCAACTGGTCCAGCTCACAAATGGAAATAGCTAGAACCAAAATATTTTGGGAATCACTCTAAAACATAACAACCTTCATTTCTGAGGGGGTACATTTGCAACTTTTGGCTCCATATAAAATCGAGGCTATCTAATGTACATATAACTTTTGACTTATTGCGTATATCAGATCGATTTTTTCATCATATAGCAAATTTTGTTGCAAACTCAGAAAATTTGACGTAAAAAATCGGGGCATTTTCTGATCCAATATTCACAAAATACAAGGAAAGGGCCGAGAAAACATGAAAAATTCAATTTTCAATTGCAAATATCTTATATCTTATCGTAACGATATAGGCTTACGCGTATGTTATGTGTAAAAATAGTTTTGTAGACTTCGGTTAGTAGAAAGCACGCAAAAAGTCAGACTATTTTGGAATCAGACGAAAGTAACATGCGCTTGAACAATTTGTTCTTACCAGATTACTAATTTGGAGGCCCTGTAGCTCTGCCCATGTGCATCATTGGGGTCCCTTAAAACTTAAGCTCAATAATACCTCTTCTACAATAATCCCAAGTTTTTTCGCAATCAGTTGTCTGGTTAGGTAACGGCCGAATTATTTCCCTTTTGTTTAATTCCTCCCACTGTGCAACGTCGTACAGTCGTTCATAATCTAAATCCATCGGCCAAAATTCAATAACTTTTGTTCTAGTACACAATTTTGAGTTCTGTAAAAAACCAAAATTAGTCAAGGATTATTTTGAGATATTAACAATAAAAATAATAACCTACGCCTCTGTAGTGTGGTGGATATCAATGGACAAAAAGTACAACGTAATACCATTGCAAAAAGTGCAACGTATGTGCTGTCTAGGCATCAGCGGGGCAATTAGAACCGCACCAACAAGAGCGTTGGAGACTATACTGCACATCCAACCAATAGATACCCGTATAAAGTATGAGGCAGCCCTCACAGCAAGACGTCTACAAGTGATGGGTGAATGGATTAGTCGAGACCACAAGTCGTACCATCAGAAGATGTTACAATCACTGGTCGGTCATATTCAATCAACGGAAATCTCCGACCGAATTCCTGAAGTGCGGCTTACAGCTACCTGTGATTCGTTCGTGCCAGACAGACGCTCCTGGGAAAACGGAACACTAGCTCATGAGCCAGTGGGAACCAGCTGCTACACTGATGGGTCCAGGCTAGGAGGAAGGACGGGTCTGGGACTTTTTATTGATGAACCAGCTGTCGAACTTTACTTCCGCCTCCCAGACCACAACACTGTATTTCAAGCAGAAGTTCGAGCAATCACGGAGTGTGTTAACTGGCTCAGTAATACCACAAAGCCTAACTATGACAACATATTCATAGATAGCCAAATGGCGATCAAAGCAATAACATCGGAATAGGTCAAATCCAGAACAGTGTTAGACTGTAAAAGAACGATACACAATTACTCAGTCCATGGCCAACTGCGTATTTTCTGGGTACCGGGACACAACGGAGTGATTGGAAATGAACGAGCAAACAGCTTGGCTTCAAGGGCAGAGAACTTCGAGTAATAAACCTGGAAAACTGGAAACCTTTCGAAGCCACGAAGGATGAGTTGAAGCACTGGGCAGTGATGGCTCACAAAACTGTGTGGAATAGAGCAACTGTAGGAGCAACTGCAAAGATACTGTGGGGTGACCCATATGAGAAGAAAACAAGTAGTTTTCTGAAACTAAACAAGATCGAGATTAGTAAGATGATGAGTGTTCTAACGGGACACTCAAGCTTACAGGCACATCTTCATCGCATGGGACTAGCAGAAAACGACGAGTGCAGGGCATGCAGGGAAAACATCGAAACGCTGGAACATTTTCTGTGTCACTGCCCAGCTTTCACACATGCAAGATCCCGATATTGCGGTTCCGACATATTGCCAGACTTGACTCATCTCAGAGGATATGACTGGAAGGTACTGAGAAAATACGTGTCTAGTACCGATTTTCTGTAACCCGTGGGGTATAAAAATCATAAATAAGGAGCGCACAACAGGCAGAACCACTGGCTTAAGTGTATGTCCATGGACATGAGACGTTTAAACGTCTCCTCTATTCAACCTAACCTAACCTAACATTAAAAATCGGGCAATCGGGTATATTTTAGAAATTGGTTGACTACTTTTCTTATATTTGAATTTAAACGAAAAGCGGCAAAAAGTGTTTGTGTCAAATAAAGTTTGTTTGTACAAATTATTTTATCAGTCAATGTTTACTCCTGAATGAATTGTAATACTACATGTGTGCAGTTTTCCTGCAGTAATTCGATTTGTCTGCAAAATCATGTATTATTAGGGTTTTTTGAGCATAGTAATGGCAAAATGAAGAATAAAGGAAATTTGCTCAGCTTTTTTGCCGTACCAAAATTTTAAAAGTTAATGAGAAAAATGTTTAATTCGCGGTTTGGAACAAAAAATCTGACTTTTTTACTAAATGTTTCCTATCTTTCAAGGGTGCAATTTCGTGAAGGCAAAAGTTACCTTGCAAAATCGGGGAAACCCTTCAACCTTTCTAAATATGTGTTATATTCCTCAAAGGCTTTCAAAGGAAAAAAGTTCAAAAACATACATTTTTTCAAAACGGGAATTTTTAAAAAAAAAAACTTGAGTGCAAATGCTTATAAAATGTATGAGAAACAGTTCGACAAAGTCGGAAAAAGAAATTGCGTTTTTCAATTTTCAAAATCTGAAAAAGGTGAAAATCCGTAATACGAAAAAAAATTTTTTTTTGCGCATTATGAGCAAATACGTAAAAACATGCAAAAAATGCATAAAAACAAAAAATAGTAATTTTACTTTTCGTTTAAATCCTAACAAAAGTTATTGAATTTTGGCCGATTTTGATTCTTAACTACTGTGCGCCGGTTATTTAAATGCTAGTAATAATATGTGGGCAAAAGTAAAATTGTTTTAAGCCTTCTGAAACGGAGATTTGCTCTCAATATTCCCACAGCCGCTCTATGGACGGAAATTGGAAAATGCGGCCAAAATGCAAATATTATGACACATGTAATATTGAAAAAATGGTTATGCTAATCTGCTAAGCACTTATCCATTATTCGGTATAAAATGTAAACAAAATAGAGCGCCCCAGTAGATGAGTTGGTAGCGGGCTCGCTTATGAGTTTGGGGGTCGCGGGTTCGATTCGAATCTAGCCACATGGTCTTTGTAACCCGGCTTCCCTGGACCGTAAAATTATAATATACATTTATTTGTATTGTAATTCATATAAATAAATAAATATAAACAAGATATCTTAATATTCAGATGATCAAAAGCCATATATACACTAAATAAAGCGTACTAAAAATCAAAGAATTTGTCGTCAAGTTTAAGATTTCGGCAATGATTTCGAGTCAAAGACAATCGCTATAAAAATGAGAATGCTTTATAGTTAACTCAAAGACATGAATAGTACTTGTTTTGGTGATGCTTTTCATAGAATCAAGAACCTTTGGTAATAAAACTAATTAAGTTTGCTCTTAAAATAAGCACGTTTTGTCGTAAATTTAAGTATGACTAGTGCTTATATGTAGTCAAATATCATCAAATGTACAAGGTGGCGCAAAAGTAATCCTCCTATCAGAAAATGCTATAAATTTTGCGATTGGCCCCTAATGTCAGTTCTGTTTTGACATTTGTGTAGTAAACACATGCGAAATACACGTTAATAAACAATGTTACGCTACACTGCTCCAGAACGCGGAATATTGCTGACTATTTATTTGTCCAATAATCGGTCGGTGACTTTGGTACAGATTTCCTGGCCGTCCAACGCCTACTGGTGAAACACTGCGACGTTTAGCCGCTCGCCTCGAAGAGACTGGCACAACACGAGATGCTGCCAAGCGTGGCAGACCCCGGAGTAGCCGTTCTGCAGAGAATATTGCTGCTGTAGCCGCACTAAAAAAAAAGCGTACTGAAAATCAATGAATTTGTCGTAAAGTTTAAGATTTCGGCAATGATTTCGAGCCAAAGACAATCGCTATAAAAATAAGAAGGTTTTATAGTTAATTTAAAGACGTGAATAGTACTTGTTTTGAGGATGCATTTCATAGAATTAAGAATTTTGGGTGATAAAACTAATTAAGTTTGGTCTTAAAATAAGCACATTTTTGCATAAATTTAAGTATGGCGCGTGCTTATTTTTAGTAAAATATCATATAATTTAAAACATTATCGTAATAAAATTTAAAATGTTTGTCCTTGATATAAGAATATACTGGTAATTAATTTAAGGCATACATGAATTTAAATACAGTTTTTTTAAATATGTATGGAAAATTCGTTACATTATATTGATTATAATGTTACTCTTTTAAATGAATCATTTTCTTTGAAATCATTTACTATTCATAGAAAATTCAATAACACAACACTTTATCTTTCTAAATAAATATTTTATTTGTTATATTTTATATTGGAAAATACAAAAAAATATAATACATATTACGGATAACCTTGAACATTTTATAATTTAAAACAATATGTAATTGTATATAGACAAATCGCCAACACACTGAAGTTTGACTTTTATTCGAATATTGTATTGTTAAGTATCGATTCTATAGCGGGATTCGTTTCTCTATTTGTTGTCCATGAACAATTTTTATCGGAACCGACCTTAATGATTTTTAACCTAGAATTTGGCTGGAATTTAAATAGAAATTATATAAAACAAATATTATATTATTATATCATATAGTTTGGATGCTCAATCATTTCCTGCAATTTGTAAATTTTTAATTCCCCACTGCATTTTTCATATATCCAAATAAAGTTCAATTGCGCGAACTAAAATAAAAATAATTTTAATAGAAATCAAACAGAATGATTTATATACGATAAAGTATTAAAATAAATTTTATCATATAACTAAAATGTTGAAAGATAAGAGATATATTAAAATCTTTGGAATATACTTACTTACACTGAAATATTTTGTCATTCTTCTACGACACAATTCTCATAATAGATCCATACAAAATTTGCTGTACTAAAAGTTAATAAAAATAGTTATGTAAGATATTAATAATAATAGAAACTGATTGTTTTGAAAGTGGCGAAAGTGACATTTTTCATATAAATTGAGTTATCAAAAATAATTTTCTCAAAAAAATCAATCGTGACTTAGTTTTTAAAATCTTAAGTTTTGTTAGCAAACAAAACTACGAAAACTTACTAAAAATTACTTCTGTAAAACAAAAGCTAATGCTGCTTATGACATTCTTAACCCTGGTGTTAGATTAGCAAATCTGTACGAATCCTAGATTAAGAGTCCATTTGGTCAACATTACATTTTTCATATAAAATTAATATGGAAGACAATATTTTATATTTATATTTATTCAATACTTCGTGAAAAGAAAGCAGCTTATTTACAATTATTTTTGAGCAAAAACGCTTATTATTTTGATTTTAGTAAAACAAAAATATCCCTTGGACCAAATTATAAGGCAATATATATACATACATATATTACCGTTTATAAAGGAAACGATACAAAAATTGGACCAAATGGGCCTAATCTAACAGCAGGTTTAATTATGAAGTACTTATGAAGCAATTATGAACACGAAATCAAGGAAAAATTTAAACTAAAATTCAAAAAAGGAAAAAATCTTTTTAAATAAATTATATTTGGAAAACTTTTTAACAATAACTTTGTTTGTGTGAAAACACGTATTTTATATGTGAACGTCAGTTCGCAAATATATTTTGTTCTAATACATTAATATATGCGTTCCAAATTAAATTTCTTGATTTTCAAATAAAATATATTTGTTCAGAAATACATAATACTTACAAATATTGTTTCCAAATCTATTTCCTTTCAATTCAAACATTCCCATGTAGGTGTATGCTCACTTATTTTTTGCAAGTTATAAATGGCATTCAGCACTGCATTTTTCATATATCCATCACATTTATCTTCAAATATTGCGTGATCTAAAATTAAAATAATTAGATTTTTTCTGAAAATAAATCAAATAAAATTATCTATAAACAAAAAAATGCAAATAAATTTTATCATATCACAATTGGAAAACGCTGAAAACTAAGAGAAATATTTCAACCGTTCATATATAATACTTACGTTGAAATATTTTGTAAAATTTGCCACTCTTCTCACAAAAGACCCATTCTAAAATTGTTTTACTAAAAAAATTAAAAAAGATAGTTATATGTATAACATATTATTAATAATAAATTTCTATATTGCCACAAATAATTTTACATTTCTGCATTATGCGCTGGTATTTTTATTAAATAAATACTTTCAATTAAAATGTGTTTTGTTAATTTTGTAATTGCCAATAAGATGTTTATTTCATGATAATAATATTATTTATCACGGACCTAAACATTTTCCCATTGTCTCTTTCAGTATTACAAAATCTATTACTCACATTTTTGTCATCCATTTGGAAGAAATCTCTTCACAAGACTTACAAACAAGATCTCCTTCAAAAACGCATATACATCGCCATAAATAACATACATCAAAAATAACTATGACACACGCACTCCCTTATCACAGAGATCGATGGTGACGCCGACGGCATAACCACATGCTTTCACACAAGTACGCGACGGTTTCATTTATAGTTGTTGCTATGCTTTAGCAAAAATAACTGTTAACAGCCAATATTAAAATTATTTTCGGTGCAATATGCACGTGTACTTACATATTCACAGCAATCAATATTTTTCACAATCCGCGTCCCGAAAACAGACAACCGTTTCCTTCCATCGCTTGTAAATAACTGACGATTTAAAAGAAAACGAACAGAACTGTTCTCTATTTTTCTCTTCTAGCATTCCATAACAATTATTGATTCACACATTACCAAACAAAACTGATTCTCCGAGCGAGAGAGGGAGGGAGAGATTGTATAATTCTCTCGTATGTATTCTTAAAAATAATGACAATAGTTATAAAATTTATTACCAAGACAGCCTTTCCTTTAAGGGGAGCATAGCCTTAAATTTATTACTCAAATATCTCATACTGTTAATTAAGTCCGATTCGGCATTAAAACTATGACATGTCTACGTCGTAGTGTTAATGTAGAAAATCCTTAAAAGTATTGAAATATTACTTAAAATAATGCGGATTGTCACAAATATAATGATTTTTTTCTTTAATTTAAATGCGTACATTTAAAGAAGCGCGTACACAAAACTAATGATTAGATAGACATTAATTCAAATTCAAAAAACTTTATATTAAGGACAATTTCGTAAAAAACGTGTAAATTTTCATTATTTTAATGAAAATTGTCATTGAATTGATGACGAGGTAGCATACTTAATATAAGAATGTGTCATCATTAGTTTTATTACTATTTTTTTTTTCAGTGCGAGGATGTCATGGAAGCGCCGTCGACATCGACCATACGACGTGCCACGCAAATGGGTATCAGTCGAGGTCTCTACAGCGAATTTTGGTACAGGATTTGAAGATGTTTCCGTACAAAGTCCAGACGGTGCATCAGCTGTTTGCTGCTGACCGCCAATCGCGTCTAACATAACATCGAAAGGTTACTTTTGCGCCACCTGTTATAACATTATCGTATTAAATATTAAAATGTCTGACCTGATATATGCATATACTGGTAATTAATTTAAGGCATAAATACAGTGTTTTTAAAATATGTATGGAAAATCCCTTACATTGTATTTATTATATTGCCACTCATACTAAATAATCATTTGTTTTCAAACCACTGAAATAATTTCAATATTCATATAAAATATGATACCACTTAACACGATAAAATGAAAACACAACACTTCGTCTTTCTAAAAATTGAGTTTGTTATATTTTATATTAGAACATACAAAAAATGTATAATACATATTACGGATAACTTTAAATATTTTATAATCTAAAACATGTATAAAGACAAACCGGCCAACACACTATCGAAATATTTGAAGATTCCTATACATATTTGTTATCGATTTGTAAACTTATAGTGGATTCATCGTATGTTGTATATTGCCCCAAACTTACATATGTTTAGGATACACTCAAATTTATATTATTTGACACACCCAAATAATATAACAATAATTTTGTTTTGTTCTAAACAAAACTATTGTTCCATCCTAATAATTTTTATTTTGAAGTAATATTTCCGATTTATTGTATTTAAGTATTTTTTTGGTAATGTGTCAGGGCCTTAATTTATATGCAAGTTTTCTGTTTTTCAAATGTTTAAAGTGCACAAAAATTTATTTTTGTTTGTAAAATTCGAATAAATTTAAATCGTATAATCATTCATAACTATAAATTGCATTGATGGATTGTCAAAAAGAGATGAATTGGAATATTTATTAATTACAAATTAGTACTGTAAAACAAAAGGTAATGCTGCTTATGACATTCTTTACCCTGCTGTTAGAGTAGAAAATATGAACGAATCTTAGATCAAGAGACCATTTGGTCCATATCAAATTATTCATACAAAATGAGTAATCGTGTAGCTTTCATTGCGAACGGTTGTTTATTTTTCTTTGGTTGCTCTCCTAAAGTTAAAATATACGAAAGAAAAAACTGAAAATGGCAATTTGCAACCAGTGCGAGCAAATACTACCGGCAATATACGCTACGTGTCAAAAATGCGATCGCAAATATCATTTCAATCCGTGCTGTTCTTTATCTGAAAAAACCTACGTTTCTATGAGTGCCGAAAAGAAATCTGATTGGAAATGTCACAGGTGCAGAGAGCGCAGACATTCCACCAATAGTCTTTACGAAACAGTGATTTATAATGAAACTCTAAAGCAACGCAGAGAAGAGGACCCAAAAACGAATTCCAACAACAAACGTTTCAAAGAAGCAGAGACACCCTCTACTCATCAATCTGATGCCTTCGAAATAAAATCAGATATCAAGGAAATGAAAGAATCGATGGCGCAAATGGTTGTAAATATGAAAGCAATGAATTTGCAATTTCAAAACTCTCTACAGAGTATAAATGAAAACCTTTCAACACTGACAAACCAGGTAAAGGAACTTCAAATAATAAATAGAGAAAAAGAACAACAAATCTCTGAAATGGATACTCGAATAAACAAATTGGAGCAAAAAATTATAGAGAGAAACATCGAAATAAATAACGTTCAAGAGAATGAGATAGGCCCAATAGAGGTTGTCAAAAGAATCGCTGCAGCCGTCTCCGTTGATGTAAAGGAATGTGATATCAGTAATGCATATCGTGCTAAACATAACCACAGAGTTGTCGTTGAATTTTCGTCTCTCCTAAAAAAGAGAGAGCTAATGCGAAACATCAAACGACATAGAGTAGAACTCCCAGCAACAAGTCAAATGACACAGAGCAACAACACCAATTATGTTTATATCAACGATCAACTTACTCCGCACAACAGACGACTTCTATGGCTAACCAAAACCAAAGCCAAGGAATGTAATTGGAAATTTGTCTGGGTAAAAAATGGAGCTATTTTTGCACGCAAAGCCGAAAACTCAACAGCCATTATTATTAAAAATTCATCCGATATCGAGTCCATATGCCTTACAAATTAATGTGTTACCACTAATTTCTTTAACCGAACTTTATTACAAAGAAATCGCAACGCTTTTAAATCGAATAATACGTACAATATACATTTCAAACAATTTAAAAAAAAAAAGTTTTATTTCCCTACGGGACACAAACAACTTAATTCGTCACATTTATGTACCCACAATAATGAAAAATGAATTTAAATAACACAATAATACATGAAAGATTTGATCAAATTGAACTAAATTTATTAAAATTTCCATCTTTTGTGTACATGAACATTAGATCACTACGCAAAAACTTCATACCGCTCTTAGCCTCACTACACAAAATCATACTAAACATTGATATTATTATCTTGGTTGAAACGAACATAACTGACGACGAAAACAACCTTTATTCAATAAATGGTTTCAACTCAATTTTCCTCAATAGGACAGGAAAGGGTGGAGGGATTGCTGTTTACTCGAGCGAACGCATAAACATCACTTCAACGCATCTTAACACCAACTACTGTGAGGCGATTAAGATTAATGTGTCAATAGCCGAAAATATGTTTACATTGCTCCCCGTATACCGACCCCCTTGTCTTAACGTAAACCGGTTTGTCGAAGAAATGGATGAAACTATAAACAACATTAACTCAAGAGAGACTCTTATTCTTATTGGCGACATGAACATTGATATGTTAAGTGAAAATATAACAACAAAAAACTATGTTGATATGCTAATGTCAAATGGTCTAGAATGCATTGTTAAAGAAACGACAAGAGAAGATCTAAACAAAAATACCAAAACGTGCATTGACCATATGATTGTTCGGAGCGATAAATCAGTAAAATGTGTGCATTCGGCAGTCATTACAACAACAATATCTGACCACTACTCTCTCTTTGGGAGTGTGGATTACGATAAAAAAATAATCGATTACAAAAATCGTAATAGTCAGGGTGCGGGAAACCTTGATAACACTGTACAGACACTCGATTCTGCCAAAATTAATCGATTAATAAAACGCACTAATTGGAATGATATGATTCTTCAACACACAAATACCAACGATTTGTTTAATGCAATACATAAAACCCTTAATGAAATATATCAAAAATCTCCACAAAATTTAAATAAAATAAAAAAAAGAAAACCTAATCCATGGCTAACCGATGAATTAATACAATTTTGCAGATCTCGGGATATACTTTATAAAAGGTGGAAAAATAATAAAAATAATAAAAACAATGAATTAGAATATAAAAAATTTAACAACAAGCTAAATAAAAAGCTAAATTACGCTAAAAACTCCTTTCTACGCGATGAATTTATTAGAAATAGAAATGATATTAGATCTACCTGGCAACTCGTTAATGAAATTATCGGCAAGAAATCTAAAACGATTGATGACATTGTAATTCAGAACTTTAAAAATGAAAGTCTGTCTAAAGTCACCAGTAATTTTGCCACAAAATTTCACGAAAATGTTATGAATATAATACATACATGTAACGTCAATCTTTTAAATTACAACAAAATCAGAATCTCAAACACGATATATGTGGCACACACGGAGGAGAACGAAATATTCAATATATTAAATACTCTTAATCTCAAGAAAGGTGCAGGCGTGGATGGAATAAGACCAAAAGACTTGAGAAATAATGCACAATTATTAACCCCAGCTATTACAAATCTCATAAACCTAAGTATGCATGAGGCTATAATTCCTAAATTGTTAAAAACATCAATAATAAGACCAATATACAAGAATGGCGACAAAACCGAATACAATAATTATAGACCGATATCGATCTTACCCGTAATAGAGAAGGTTCTTGAGGAAATCATTTGTAGGAGACTTAATGACTTCATAATTAAATATAACGTAATCAATAAGAATCAGTATGGCTTCCAAAAAGGAAAGAACATAAACAAACTTCTGGGCAATTTTACTGATCACATAAATAAAGGCCTTAATCAAAACCTGAACAATCTTGTGCTATTCATTGACTTCAGCAAAGCGTTTGACACCTTGTCCCATAGCAAAATATTAGAGGCACTGGAAAGAAATGGAATACGTGGAAACTGCCTCAAGTGGTTCCAAAATTACCTCGAATGCAGATCCTACCGCGTGAAGATTGGAAACAACGAAAGCCAGGAAATGCCCATCGAATATGGTGTACCACAAGGCTCAAAACTTGGACCTATACTCTATATTATGTATGCGAATGATCTAATAAAAATTCTCGAAAATAGCACCGCCTTCGCTTATGCTGATGATACAGCAATAATAGTCTCGCATAAAAACATACATACAGCAACAGATGTCTTACAAAGTGAGTTTAACATAATCACAAAATGGTGCCACGACAATGGATTAGTCATTAATGCAAGTAAAACTAAAGTTATGCACATTAAACCACCACACTTGAGATTCTCTAAAATACAACTTATATGCCATAATAACGATTGTTTACACAATTCAATCAACACCAAGGATGATCAATGCACTGAAATTGAACTCGTCAACGAATACAAGTACCTTGGTGTTCACGTTGACCATAATTTTAAATGGAATTTACACATATCCTTGCTACAAAAGAAGCTACAAAAAACTGCCTATATACTATTTCACTTAAAAAATTGTGCCCCACTACATGTCCTTAAACAGGCGTATTTTTCGTTATCTGAATCGTACTTAAGGCACGGAATAATCGCATGGGGAAATGCAACATATTGCAAACAACTACAAACCACTCAGAACCGTTTAATAAAAATACTCGTTAGGAATAAACCACAGAACCTACATACCACAAATCATCTAAATCCTAATAACAATTCGAATGCTCATCTCACTTACCAAACCAATCTTACCAACACACACTTAATATACAACTCAACAACTGAACAAAAAGTACATAGATTTATGCAGGAACATAATATAATGAACGTGAGAAGTCTTTTCCGTATAGCTTTAGTGACTGAATTTTCTGAAGATAAGAGTTTCTTGGAAATCATCGATCACCAGCATAACACTAGAAGAAGATCAGAAGGGAGATACAAAGTTCCAACATACAAAAATACCTATGGAAAGAATACCGTATCTGTACAGCTACCAATGTTCCTAAATTCACTACCTGCACATGCACTAAATATAAGTAATAATTGTAAAAAAAAATATATTATAAGGAAAATTTTAATTGAATCGCAATGAAGCGAAATTTTTGAAAAGTAAATAAGTTAATAATGTAATCATAATAAGGTATTTGTATTCCAAAAACGCATTAATATAAATTTTTCCTGCAGACAAGCCCTATTGGGGCTTCGTGGGACTTAATCAAATGTAATATGAGATATAATTCAAATAATAAAAAAAAAAAAAAAAAAAAAAAAAAAAATATTTCACTCAATATTTTATATTTTTTTTATTCAATACTTCGCGAACAAATTATTTTTAAACAATAAAGGCTTATTATTTTGATTTCAATAAAACAAAAATATCCGTTGGACCAAATTATAAGGCAATATACCTATAAAGGAAACGATGCAAAATTGGACATATCTAAAATTTACCATATCTAATAGCAGGGTTAACTATAAAGTATAACAGGAAATCTAGGAAAAATTTAAATTAAAATTCGAAAAAGTCAAAAAAGTTTTAAAAATATTTTTAAATAAAATATATTTGGAATCTTTTTTAACAAAAATTTTGTTTGTGTGAAAACACATATTTTATTTCGTCGGTGCGCCGACAAAAACTCCTATGTGTAATTTTTCGAATTTTTTTTATTGTCGAATTAGAACATCCTAGCGGTCAAACGACTACCCACCAAAGCATTTTGCGCTATCTTGACCGGTTCCGAAGTTACCAAAAACTCCTATGTGTATCCTTCTATAGCAATGCTCCGACAAAAACTCCTATGTGTTGTAGGCACAGTCTGTCCCCAGGGATAGAAGGTTGGCTTCGATTCACGCCAAAAAACCGTTAATGAGGTTTTGTTCAGAATCATCCCCTCTATTCGACAATGAATAGATCAAAATTGGATCTGCTTCCATTCGCGAGTTATCGCGAAAACAGTACTTTTACTCAAAACAAACTTAATAGCTTTGATTTGTTAAGAAAAACGCGGAAATTTAGAACTGTAACACAATTTCCTTTAAATATTATTATTTGTAAGACGTTCACCGCCAAATTTATCCAAAAATATTATACCGAATTTAATAAGATTAATATATTTGCATTCTATAATCTCTGAGGAATAGATTAATATCAGCGATTTCGCGAAAAATATCCCACTACGAATAAATTTTGTACAAAAAAAATTAGTTCGGAATTATTTTACAATATAATGCTATTATCTCGCGAATTACCAGTTCTAGAGAAAAGTAGTGAAGGAAAGTTTGGGAGATAAGCGAAAGGCCTACAACTCTTTCTTTAACAAACAAAATTTATAGTAATTTGGTAAGGATTTACAGTGTGTCTAAACTTTTGTATGCTTTTCCCTTTATATGAGGCATATTTTGATTTGACACATTGTAAATCCCTACCAAATTATTATAATTTTTTTTGTTAAAGAAAGACTTGGAGTCGTTTTTAATATCTCCCAAACTTTCTTTAACTACTTATTCCTAGGACTGACCGTTCGCGTAATAATAGCATTATATAGTTAAATAATTCTGAACTTAATGTTTTTTGTTCGAAATGTATTCATCGCGGGATGTTTATGGAGGAAATGCAAAATGATTTCCCTCAGAAATCATAGAATGTAAATATATTAATTTTAATAAATTCGCAATAATATTTTTGTACAAATTTAGCGGTGTAAGTCGAATTTTTGGATTACAAAAATGTCGCTATAGAATAATATAGCAGATATCGCGGACATTACAAAGCGTCTTCATATTATGGGAAATTTATGGGAAATTATGTTATAGTTTTAAATGTCCGCGATTCAATGTAATTAAGTTCGGTTTTTTGGTTAAAAATTGTTTTTATCGCGATAACTCGCGAAAGGAAGCAGATCAGATTTTGATTTCTTCTTATCTGAGTAGAGGGGATAATTCTGTACAAAACCTCATTAGACGTTTTTAGCCACAATCCAGGCCAACTTTCGTTTTCTTGAGGTACGGTGTGAACATTCAAATATCAAAACTCCTATGTGTAATTTTTTTGTTCTATAAATATTTAAAATGCTCCAAACAAAACATCCTATGTGTCGATTTTCATGGAAACCATTTACCACGTCATGGGCTTTTCACATATACGATTTTTGTTATGATGTATTGGTGGTAAATAATTAAAAGAAAAATCTGAGATATTAAAAATATCGCGATTTGACGAAATAGCTACGTTTTTTGTCTCTCCTGAAAACTAGTAAAAAAACACATAGGAGTTTTCGTCGGCGCACCGACGATTTGTCAGTTCGCAAATATATTTTGTTCTAACATATTAATATACGAGTATGCGTTCCAAAATAAATTTCTTGATTTCAAATAAAATGTATTTGTTCACAAATACATAATACTTACAAATTTTGTTTCCACATATCGTCACATGAAATCCAAAATAACGTAACCAACATGTTCATGCTTTTTCAGGAGAAGCCAAAAACAAATTAAAGTAATTTTAATCTTTTGACCAGATTAATGGATTTTCTGGCTATTAAGACGAAATCAAATAACAAATGTAGTGCAATTAGTTGTGGCGTACATTTTGAATAACAAAATAAAATTTTATGAATCTTTCCGCCTTTTTAATGACCTTGTTTGCTGTGACGTCATTTTGAATTTCACACATAAAATGGTCAATTTTAGATATTGAACTTTAAAATTTTGCAGGAATGTGTAGTTTAGTGTAATAGACTATAATCAATCATAAAATTAATTTTGATTTTTTTGATGTTACGTTGTTTTGGATTTCGGATGACGATATATTGTCTTTCAATTCAAATATTCTCCGTGTAGTTGTATGCTCAATTATATGTTGTAATTTATAAACGACATTCAGCACTGCATTTTTTCTAAAATTAAAATAATTAAAATTTTTCTGAAAAGAAATCAAATAGAATAATTTATATGCCAAAAAAGGAATACAAATAAATTTTATCATATCACAATAGGAAAACGATGAAAACTAAGACAAATATTTCAATCGTTCATATATAATTAATACGTATGTTAAAATATTTGGTAGAATTTGTCACTCTTCTCCCAAAAGACTAATTCTAAAAAAAATTAAAAATATAGTTATACTTATATACAAGTAACATATTACACAGGTCGACCCGATTTTTGGGTCTGACTTCTTCGAAGTTCAATAGAAGTGAGAGGTTTCCTCGCTACTACTTTTTGAATTATTCATGGATTTTCTTCGGAATGGCCCCATTTCATTCATGACCTATCAGACTTTACGGCCAAATTATAAAAATATAACACTTGTGCGTTTTTTTGATGTTTTTATGACGCTTTTATTTAAAAAATATTTAAATTTTCTCAAAAAATTTTCCCAGAAATAATTTTCCATTTCTGTATTATGCACTGTTAGCAGTTATTTTTCTCTTCACAGGACTTCCTAACAAGATCTCCTTCATAAATGTGTGTACATCATCACGTTAAATAACATACAACAAAAATAACTACGACGCACGATCTCCCTCATCACCGCGGTCGGTAGAGACGTCGACGGCATAACCACATACATATATACTCCCATGTACACGAATGCCCATGATTTACCGCCGCCGTTATTTTGGGTTTCATTTGTTGTTGTTGCTATGCTTTTGCAAAAATAATAATAAAATTATTTTCGGTGCAATATGCACGTATGTATACACGTATACTTACATATTCACAGCAATCTCATTTTTTATAATCCGCGTCCCAAAAACACACAACCGTTTCCCTCTATCGCTACAAAATAACTGACGATTTAAAAAAAAAAACGAACAACAGAATTATTCTCTATTTTCAGAGAGCTCTTCTAGCATTCCATAACAATTATTGATTCAAACATTAACAAACAACTCTGAGAGAGAGATTGTATAATTCTCTCGTATGTATTCTTAAAAATAATGGCAATAGTCATAAAATTTATTACCAAGACAACCTATCCTTTAAGGGGAGCAAAGTCTTAAATGTATTACCCAAATATCTCATACTGTCAATTAAGTCCGATTCGGCATTAAAACTATGACATGTCTACATCATAGTTTAAATGTGAAAAATCGTTAAAAGTATTGAAACATTACTTAAAATAATGCGGATTTTCACAAAAATTATGATTTTTTCTTTAATTTAAAGGCGTACATTTAAAGAAGGTCGTACACAAAACTAATAATTAGATAATCATTAATTCAAATTGAAAAAACTTTAGATTAAGGAAGATTTCATAAAAAACATGTAAATTTTCATTATTTTAATGAAAATTGTGATTGAATTGATGCCGAGGTCGCATACTTAATTTAAGAATGTGTCGTCATTAATTTTATTAAATTATTTTTTCAGTATAGTGAGCCTTTGGGGGATAGATATATTGTTATAAATTAAAGAAATAATGATAATATCTATCACTTTCAGAAGGTACATTGAAAAAAGTGTGTATTGAAAATCATTGACATTTTCTTAACTTTTTTCTGTAATTAAACCAAGCACATGCTGTACTTTTTTCAAGTGTATAATAGGTTTCGTAAAATATTTTTTATTTATTGATTTGTTTACACGTTCATGGTCATTTTTATTAGTTGCTTCTCTATTAAATTATTATTTTTAAAACATATGATTTCGATAAACAGTTTATTCAATGGATAAAATAAATAACGGATTATATAAATTATATTTTGCAAAATATTTCCTAAAACGAGTCGCATAGGACTAGCAGAAAACGACGAGTGCAGCGCATGCAGGGAAATCATCGAAACGATGGAACATTTTCTGTGTCACTGCCCAGCTTTCACACATGCAAGATCCCGATATTTCGGTTCCGACATATTGCCAGACTTGACTCATCTCAGAGGATATGACTGGAAGATACTGAGAAAATTCGTTTCTAGCACCGATTTTCTGTAACCCGTGGGGTATAAAAATCATAAATAAGGAGCGCACAACAGGCCGAACCACTGGTTTAAGTGTATGTCCAGAAGTCAGTCGCCGCCAGTTGTAGCGAACGGATGTGTTTTTGCAGAGCGAATAGTTTTTTCAACCTATTACGCAGTACCTATTCACCTACCTACTACTCAACCACAAGGTGTGTTGTTCTTAAAGCGGGGGTTGAATTTGTTGCATCGGTCTCAGGACAGACATTTTGGAAGTAGCCTGGAAGGCCAACATCGACATACCTATTACGGGCAAATACTGGCTATGGGGGTCTCTCCCAAAAACTTATGATTAACTCTGATGAAGTAATTGATATTACGGTGCAGGGAAAAATAAACCCAGTACCGGCGGAAAGCGTTGATTTACTCGCGAGTCACGTGTCGTCGTTATCAAACAATCGTGAGCAAGTAACTTCTACGGGGTTGGTGCCTCGGATCCCGTAGTCGAAACAGATACAAGAGCACATCTAGCCTTTGGCAAAAGAAACGATGAGGAAGATAAAGAAACCCCAAGGGGGGGCTCTAAGCAAACCCCAGCTTTTAAAAGCTAGTGGGAACTCAGACTCTGAGTCATCAAGTGATAACAAGATTACTATTGTTTAAAATCGGAAAAGACTGTCAGGGGCACAATGAAGGAAACTGAATAAGATGAACCGGCAGAAGATATTACAGGATGAATCTGACTTCTACATCTACGAAAAGAGTCAGATCTCCCGAAGAGCATAGCGATGCGAAATCAATTAAGAAGAAAAAAAGCTCACCGACACCCAGCACTTCGGAGAAACCTATTCAAAGGTATTGAAACCTATTCAAAGGTATTCTACACAAAGGTATTGGACCACATTCTCGAATCTAATGATGGACCAAAAATCCAAGTAATGAGTTACACGTTTGAGAGGGGCGTTTTGATGCTGAAACTGGCATCACAATGCTGTGTCGATGTCCTCGAAAAACTAGTAGAGAGCATCCCCTCACCTTGGGACATCCCTGCACTCATAAAAACTTCTTTCTATGTCAGAGGGTGGGCAAATAAGGTACCGTCAGAGCGCATACTCAGCGTCATTGGCAAACAAGATTCGAACCTTAAAGTGGGGAAGTGGGAAGTCTTCCACAGGAAAAATGATCCCGATTGTTCTCTCCTGGTGGTAGGCATAGTCCCGTATTCCAGGGATAGGCTTTTCAAGACAAAAGGCATGGCATTTTTCGGGATTTGGAAAATCTTCTTTAAGATTGGAAAAACCCCCATTGGCAGGACAGTTAAATCGAGCCCAGGCACGAACGTACCGCCTGCAGTGGCAAACGAAAATAGTGAACAGAAAGAAGCGAGTGAGACAATTCCAAAAAGTGAGGTGGAAGCGGTCGATGACATTGCCAAATTGCCGATAACATCATCAATTTTGCAGAAAGTTCCCAGCAAAGGTGGTGATAAGGATATGAAGAGGGGCACAAAAACTCAAAACAAAGAGGGAGCGACAAAAAACAACACCGCCTTCCAAGAAGTGGTCGATATCATTACCAAATTGCCGATAATATCTCCAATTTTGCAGAATGTTCTCAGCAATAGTGGTGATAGGAATAGGTATAAAAAGTAACACCGCCTCCCAAAGAGGTCTACTTGAAGAGTGTGTAATAGGTAGTAAACGAAAGGAGGAGAAAGACTCACTACCAAATAAGGAGGGAGTGCAACCAGATAGGATAGACAACTCCCAAAGGAAACTTTTACTGGAAAGACAATGATTGAGGTTATCCAGATAAACCTCCACCGGAGCGAAACGGCATCCATTGCTCTGGTGGACATAATAAATAAAGGCAGGGTTCATGTTGCTTTGGTCCAGAACCGTGGACTACTAGTAACAAAGTTACTGGATTAAACCATATGAACTACAATTTTTTCTACGCTAACACAGATACACGTCCAAGGACTCTTTTCTCTCCAGAGTTGTCAACATCGGACGGAACTGTGCTGATGCAAGGTAATGGAAGTATGTACCTGGCGTCAGTATACCTGCCATTCGATGCGCCGATATTGCCACCTACGTCGGAATTACAACGTCTGGTAGGGGAATCCAAAAATACAAGTAATGTGTTACTAGCTGGTTGTGATGCCAACTTACACCATATTGCTTGGGGGAGTACTGACACCAATAAAGGTGGACAAGCCCTTTTAGAATTTGTGAATACTAACGATCTCCTAACTCTCAACATAGGGAACAAGGCGACCTTTGTTAACAAAATTAGCGAAGAAGTATTAGATATAACGATATGTTCAGAAAACCTCATTGATGAGATCCATGAGTGGAGGGTTTCGGATTGACACTCCTATTCGGACCACCGTTATATAAGGTTTAAAAATGCACGGCCACCGCCTGACCCAATAAGGTTCCGTAATAAGGATTAAACTGACTGGACCAAATTCGGCAATCTACTTAGAAATCGATTGGGCCAGCCTAAACTCGATTATCCAAGTACAGAAGACATTGATATCAATGTGAGGAGGATTACGGAGGCTCTTGTAAAATCATCCGAAGATAGTTTCCCGCTTCGAGAAAGGAAATCTGCCTATGAGAAACCCTGGATGACAGGGTAAATTCGCTCGATTGCCAAGGATGTCCGCAGACTTTACAACAGAGTTCGACGTAAAAAGGTATCAGTATATTGGGATGACTACTACAGAAGACTACAATAAGATCAGAAGATTACAATAAGATCATTAGACTGGCGAAACGTAACTCCTGGAGGCTTTTCTGTGAACATCGTTAACAGCATGTCTAATATTAAAAAGTTCCTCTCAAAAACTCATATTTAAACTGGTGGATGGAAACTGTAGATGATACCGTAAGGCTTTTGATGAAAACTCATTTTGCTGGTAATGCTGGGCCAACAGAGGAACAGATACAGACCGAAATTGTGATGCACCAAGTACCTATTACGGATGCCATGGTTACAGAAGCAATAAAAAGCTTCTCTCCCTTCAAGGCTGCGGGACGGACGGAATATTTCCAGCGCTTCTTCAGAATGAGGTGGATCTGGTATCAACTCATCTGGTTGGAGTTTTCACTGCATGCCTAACTCATGCACATACCCTAAAAAATTGGCAGGAATCAAGGGTGGTCTTCATACCCAAGCCTGACAAGGCGAGTTATACGTTCCCAAAGGCTTATCGACCTATTAGCCTAACTTCTTTCCTGTTAAAAACAATGGAGCAAATAATTGACGACATGATCAAAAGTAAGATAGCCGATGACAAGCTAAAATTTAAGCAACACGCATATTTTAAAAGATCAGTGGAAACAGCTATACATTAGGTAGTACACCACATAGAACAGTCCTTCAGTGAAGAAATTTACACACTTGCCGTTTGTATAGACATTGAGGGCGCTTTTAACAACGTTCAGACCGATACACTTATCCAGTCCTTAGACGAGTTTCAGGTTGACCAGGCGTTGATAAACTGGATCAACAATATGTTAAGGAATAGGTGCATTATTTGTTGGTCATATGACGTAAAAACAAGTAAGAAAATTTCAGTCGGGTAAACCGACTAAGATATACCCTCACTTTGTGAGTAATGTAATATTGAATATTACTCGAATTATTCTGTCAATTTGTGTGGGAGGTACCAAAAGGGGTTTATCAAATACACCTTTTTTTGCTGAACATTAGATACTTTAAATTCATTGCACTGTTCCGACTTATAAACATTTATGTGCACTGGTATAAACGTTATGAGACATTAAATTGTGGTATGATTTGGGCATTTTGTGTGGGAGGTACAAAGAGGGGCGTGGCAATAACTGGTTTTAATGTTATAAGCTGTTAACTTTTGGTGCAAAAAGGTACCTTTGTGTGGGAGGTACCAAAAGGGACGTGGCGACTTCGCCCATTTTTCTCGAGTTGATAACGACTAATAAGCTAATACTATGTGCGGAATTTCAAAAGATTCGAATAAGTAGTATAGCAGTTATTAAAGAATCAATATTTCACAACATTTTAACCCTTTGTGGGGGAGGTACTAGAAGGAGTGGTCCAATATGGCCCATCTTCGAACTTAGCCGGAGATAGAAAAAAATATTACCACATACCAAATTTGAGGTCAATCGGTTACTCCTTTCGAGAGTTATCGTGCGCACCAGCCAGCAGACAGACAGACGGACGGACATTGCTCATTCGACTTAAAATGGCCCAAAACGGATTTCCTCCGAACATACTTGGGGTCTTAGGTCACTCCTTCGACGTGTTACACTTTTTTCCGTAGCAAATGATATATACCCTCGTCACACTAAAGTGAGGGTATAATCAGAGACAAGGTAAATCGTGGTATACCTCAGGGGGGCATTTTATTGCCTCTCTATGGGTTACGACGATACACAGTCTCCTTAAAGCCCTCACCAATGAAGGACTTAAACCAGTCTGTTATGCAGACGCCTTTATAATACTTCTAAGGGGCACACATCCAAACCAACTATGCAGAAGAGCTGAGGAGGCACTTAACATAGCATATAACTGGGCACAACCAAGGGGATTAAATGTCAACCCAGACAAAACAGAAATATGTCTATTTACAAGGAAAAGGAAGATTCATCCTTTTACCGTGCCTCGATTCCTGGATAAGATTATTGCCATATCTAAAAAGGTAAAATACTTGGGAGTAATCTTGGATCAGAAACTGTACTGGAAAGATCATATTGAAGAAAGAGTTACAAAGGTTCACAGATGTTGGTCGTCGTGCAGAAGAGCTATACGTTCAAAATGGGGACTACGTCCAAATATGACACACTGGCTTTACATGAGCGTGATTAGCCCAATAATAACCTACGCCTCTGCAGTGTGGTGGACATCAATGGACAAAAAGTACAACGTAATACCATTGCAAAAAGTGCAAAGTATGTGCTGTCTAGGCATAATCGGGGCAATTAGAACCGCACCAACAAAAGCGTTGGACACTATACTACACATCCAACCAATAGATATCCGTATAAAGTATGAGCCAGCCCTCACAGCAAGACGTCTACAAGTGATGGGTGAATGGATAAATCGAGACCACAAGTCGTACCATCAGAAGATATTACAACCACTGGTCGTTCATATTCAAACAACGGAAATCTCCAACCGCATTCCTGAGGTGCGGCTTACAGCTACCTGTGATTCGTTCGTGCCAGACAGACGCTCTTGGGAAAACGGAACAATAGCTCATGCGCCAGTGGGAACCAGCTGCTACACTGATGGGTCCAGGCTAGGAGGAAGGACGGGTCTGGGACTTTTTATTTATGAACCAGAAATCGAACTTTACTTCCGCCTCCCAGACCATAACACAATATTTCAAGCAGAAGTTCGAGCAATCACGTAGTGTGTTAACTGGCTAGTAATACCGCAAAGCCTAAATATGCCAACATCTTCACAGATAGCCAAATGGCGATTAAAGCAATAACATCGGAAAGGTAAAATCCAGAACAGTGTTAGACTGTAAAAGAACGACCAATAATTACTCAGTCCATGGTCAACTGCGTATTTTCTGGGTACCGGGACACAACGGAGTGATTGGAAATGAACGAGCAAACAGCTTGGCTTCAAAGGGCAGAGAACTTCGAGTAATAAACTTGGAAAATTGGAAACCTTTCGAGCCACGAAGGATGAGTTGAAGCACTGGGAAGTGATGGCTCACAAAACTGTGTGGAATAGAGCAACTGTATGAGCAACTGCAAAGATACAAGTAGTTTTCTGAAACTAAACAAGATCGAGATTAGTAAGATGATGAGTGTTCTAACTGGACACTCAAGCTTACAGGCACATCTTCATCGCATAGGACTAGCAGAAAACGACGAGTGCAGGGCATGCAGGGAAAACATCGAAACGATGGAACATTTTCTGTGTCACTGCCCAGCTTTCACACATGTAAGATCCCGATATTTCGGTTCCGACATATTGCCAGACTTGACTCATCTCAGAGGATATGACTGGAAGATACTGAGAAAATACGTGTCTAGTACCGATTTTATCATAAATAAGGAGCGCACAACAGGCCGAACCACTGGCTTAAGTGTATGTCCATGGACATGTGACGTTTAAACGTCTCCTCTATTCAACCTAATCTAACCTAAGTGTATGTCCATGGACATGAGACGTGTGAACGTCTCCTCTATTCAACCTAACCCAGGGACGTATCAAGATGGGTGGGCCCGGGCCCCCCCCCCCCGAATTGTCTTGAACATAGGCATAAAATGTTTACAATTTTCAAAATCACTCAAAAAAATATTTGGAAGGCCGTTAAAAAAAAAAACAATACAAAAGCGTAAAAAATGGTAACAGTAAAAGTAATAACAACTAAAAATAAGAAAAGGGCATGGTTTCCTCGCTAAAACTTTTTAAATTATGCATCGATTTTCTTCGGAATGGTCTGAATTTATTCATAACCTTTCAGAGTTTACGATAAAATCACAAAAATATGACAATTATGCGTTTCTAGATGCTTTTATGCGGCTTTTATTTAAAAATTATTAAAATTTTCTCAAAAAATATGATTTTTTGTAATATTTTGTAAGATATCGTCGAAACCGCTGAACGGATGGAAAATTGCATTGTGCGAAGTTGAATGCTACTTAATTCTGAAGATGGTAAAGCTTACCTGAACCAATTCGGATGAATGGTTCTCTAGTTATGCCATAATATGTGGTTCAAACTCTATTTTTTCTTAGCCTAAAGGGTTGTCTCTTTAAATTCTCGCGATAAGCTGTGATATGGAAAGAAATAAGTGGTTGAACCACATATAGTGGCATAACTCGAGAACCATTTATCCGATTTGGTTGAGGAAAGTTTTAAAGAATTAAATATTAAGTAGCCTTCAACTTCATATAATACCATTTTCCATCCGTTCTGTGGTTTCGACGATATACGAGTATTACAAAATATTGCAAAAAATGTGATTTTTTGATAAAATTTTAATATTTTTAAAATAAAACTCCCATAAAACAATCTAAAAATGAACAAATGTTATATTTTTATGATTTTATCGTAAAGTCTGTTCGGTCATGAATTAAACGAGCCGATTCCGAAGAAAATCGTTGCATTATTTAAAAAGTTATAGCTAATTTAGTAAGGTTTTAACTTTAAAACTTTCTTATCGATGTAAAATTTACAAAAACAAACTTTTAAAGCTAAGATTGGAGATTTTGACGTTTTTTGACGTCTAGAATCAGAATCTATGCATTAAAACAGAAACCCCAGAAAAAATGTTGTTTTTTGTCGACCGGTGTAATTATTGGTTGGCTTTAAATTTATGATAACCAGATATGGCGAAAATTAAGTTAAAATTACATTTATGATTTCTTATCTATCTGCCTTTTTAACATGTAGGTTGCAGTGATGGAATGAGTTTGCACAACAGTGTATGTAAATTTGACTTTATATTGGGTGTGGTAATATTTATATTGGCCATTATACAGAACTTATCACGGTATTTGCAAAAGATTAACCTAGATATAATAAAGGCTTACGAAATCACAAAATTGGCAACGACTAAATTAAGTGACATGCGTAGAAATTCAGATGCGGAGATTGATAAACTGTTTGAAGAATCCACACAACTTGCAAGAAGTTTTGGAATAGAAGCTGCACTACCTAGAAGAGTAGGCACTCAAAAGTATAGGACTAATATTCCTGGTTCAGATGCCAAGGCGTATTTTAGGACAACATTGTTCATACCATATCTGGACGAAGTAATATCACATTTAAATAATAGATTTTCCGAACATGAAGCTATAATTACAAGTCTGTTTAATGTCGTTCCGATACGAGTTGTAAATCTAATAAAGAAAGATTTCGAAGAAGTCACACTTTTTTACAAAAACGATTTAAAAAATTCAGCAAAATCTGTTTTAGCTGTAATAAGTATATGGATTGATTATTGGAAGCAGAAAAATGATAAGCCATCAAATGCATTAGATGCTATTTCAGTTTGTGATGAGGACATGTTCCCAAGCGTTTTTACCCTTTTGCAGATACTGGCCACAATACCTGTGACAACGGCATCTGCTGAGCGAAGTTTCTCGACGTTAAGAAGAATAAAAACTTATCTCCGGAACAGAATGGAAGGAGAAAGGCTATCTTATATGGCTTTGATGTCTATATACAAAGATGAAGTCAAAATCGATGAAATAATTGATATATTTTTAACTCTTACGTATTTTATTATAAAAAGTTTTACTGATCTCGTACTAAAGTACACATTTATATTTAGGAATAAAATTCGAATAAAAAACTAAGGAACTTAACTTCCATTACCTACACAATAAACGCAATTTTTTAATTGTTTATCTTTGTTATGGAAAAAAAGGTTGGGCCCCCCTAACCTAACCGTATACGACATATATAAACTCGAAAAATAATTTTAAATTCTCTGACTGCGGTCAGTGTAGCATAACCATATTTTTTTCATTATTTCAGTAATTTTAAGTTATTTACAATATAAGAATCTGAAAATGTAAATGTACATACATATCTCAAAGGGGATTCGAAAACAAATATTCAATGTCCAGCCTGAGGTCAAACTGCAATGACCAAAATAATTGTCGCTCTTTCAGTACTTCAAAGTATTTTAAGAACTATATGCCAACACACTGCTATGTATATACTTATATATATACATATCTCCAACGGATGTGCTCTTACGCTGAGTGATTTTTGACCCCCTTGCCATTACCCTGCAGCCAAAATGACTAGTTTGTATATAGAAATATACTAGTTGCTTTTTACTTCAAACTAGTAAAATATCTGTCCTTTTTTCATATAACGAACTATCGATTTTAACATTGGCTTGACATAGGCATCCAACTAGTTCATTTGTTTACAATTCAGCACTAGTTAATATCTAGTTCAGTTATTACTATATTTGAGAATAAGAGAGTACAAAGTGGTGGGAGAGAGACACATTTACTCTGCCACCACCAAGCGAGTACTTGCTCGTAAAGCAATTCAGACAATCGTTTTTGCTTATTTCTCTGCTGCTGACGGCAGAGAGTAAGTACTGTTAAGCAGCTCAGATAATCGTTTTTGCTGGCAGAGATGCGAATGGGTTTGCATAGGTCACACTGCAACTAGCTTATGACTGGTTCAATACGCAACAAGATATGATTTTAGCTGCAGGGTTGTCTCACAGCTACACAGCCGAAATTTTACATATGGATAGTCTCGAGTGTTGTATAAACGCCGGACTTTAACTGAATTTTTGCAGAAGCCTTTTATAAGAAATAAACCGAAATATTTGTAAATGTGTATTACTATACAACGAAAATTTACCATCTCGAAACTATGTAGAGGGTTACCATAAAAATTTTCCGAAAGGAAACTTCGGAGGACATTTTTTGAAATAAAAAAAACAGTAATTAAAAAAAATAAAGATTTTATTATAATCAACAATTATTTTTTTAAAGGGCGAAGTCCTATAGTTCTGCTTGTTGTACGTATTGTGAATTTTTACCAAAAAAGTTTGCCAATGTAACTCTTTTAATAAAAAAACAGACTACATTCGTATTAAAACAACACACATTTTAAGTTAAAAAAATATCAATAAATACTTAATATTTTTTACAAATATGTTATGTTATTCCTAGTAAGATCAATTTATTAATTCAGTCTACTAATAATTTTTTTGCTGAGGAATTTATCCGCTATATCAGAGACGGCTTTGACAACAAATACTTATAAATTATATAGACTAGTTTTTATACCCTACACCACACTGTGGTACAGGGTATTATAAGTTCGTTTCACGGCAGATGTTTGTAACACCTGAAAATAACACAGCTAGACCCACCTTAAAGTATACCGATCGACTCAGAATCACTAGCTGAGTCGATTTAACCATGTCCGTCCGTCTGTCCATGTAAAGTTGTTCGTCGACTACAGGTCGCAATTTCACTCCGATCGTTCTGAAATTTTGCAGTGTAGAGTATTTCGCAGTTGTAAAGATCCCTATTGAAATCGGTTCAGATTTAGATATAGCTCCCATATATGTATATCTTTCGTCCGATTTGGCCCTTTAGTCCTATAGAAGCTGTATTTTACATCAAATCGTTTTGAAATTTAGAATGGTAGAGTTTCTTGATCCATGAACCAACATTGCCGAATTTGAAGAAAATCGGTTAAGATTTAGCTATAGCTCCCATATATATGTTTCATCCGATTTGGCTCTTTAGATCCAATCGTTTTTATACCCTACACCACACTGTGGTACATGGTATTATTTAAGTATAAAATGTCCCAAAAGTAAATTTATGTAAACAATTTATACATGAATTACAAAATTTATATATCCGCGTTATTCAATATTACGAGATTGGTGTAGGGTATTATATACTCGTAGTCGGCCCCGCCCGACTTTAGCCTTTCCTTACTGGTTTAAATGAAATTTAGTGCAAATTATAGTTTTTATCGAATAACTTTGTAGATGTTTCCTTTCATCTGTTGATTGAGCGTGTATCAGGGAGAATACTCTCCACACTGTTTTTCCTTTATAAACTATGAATAATATTAAAATTACAAAATAGACAGAATCATTCCAAGAACAATTTCAATTTCCGATTAAGTAAAAATTTCATTTTTAAGTAAAAATTCCTTTATAGAGAAACTGAAGGAAACACCTGATTCACATTTACAGGATTAGCTCAGATTTGATACGAGTTGGAATACATACCTATACACATTAAATATATCTATGTTGGTGCTTTCGTGGTCCAGTAAAATGTAAGAGGTAAAATATATAGCGACATTGGCGAACTTCACATATGTCTAGGACGTCCAACTCAATACATTTAATTAGAGCACAAACGCGTTTTTAACATCTCCGTTTTTTTTAAATTATTAGTTAATATTCAGTTTAGAATACATATAAATTATAACTATATTTTTCGCAGAATTCTAAGTTGGTATCATTGGTGTGTATAATGCCAATTAAAGTTGCAGATGCATTTAAACCCGTCAAAGGCACTAGATTGAATCATTAATATAACATAAAGGAAAGTTTCAGTCAGGGTAAACCGACTAACTTTTTTTCACTTTGTGAGTAATGTAATATGGGATATTACACGAATTATTCTGTTAATTTTTGTGGGAGGTACCAAAGGGGTTTAACAAGTACACATATTTTTCGCTGAACTGTAGATACTTGAAATACATTGCACTGTGCCGAATTATTAGCGTTTATGTGCACTGGTATATTATGAGCTATTCAATTTGGTATGATTTGGCCATTTTGTGTGGAAGGTTCAAAAAGGGGCGTGGTAATAACACCAATTTTTCACAGGGCTATAGGTGCTTTAAAATCCTTACACTGTGCAAAATTGTGTTGTATTTTCGTGCATTGGTATTAACACTGTAAGCTGTTAACATTTTGTACAGAAAGGTAACTTTTGTGTGGGAGGTACCAAAAGGTGCTGGCAGTTACGTCCATTCTTCGCTGGACAGTAGGCACTATGAAACCATTACACTGTACAACATTTCAAGTATTTTTATACACTGGTATTAATGTTATTTTGTTGGATGTACCAAAAGGGGCGCGGCAATAACGTCCATTTTTCATTGAACTGTGGGTAGTATAAAAGTATTATAGTGTATACAATTTCAAGTATTTCTATACACTGGTATAAATGTTATTAGCAGTTATCTTTTGGTGCAAAATGGTTAATTTGTGTGGGAGGTACCAAAATAGGTGTTGCAACTTTGCCCATTTTTCTCGAGGTGATAGCGACTAATAAATTAATACTATGTGTGGAATTACAGAGGATTCGAAAAAGTGACGTAGAAGTTATTGAAGAATAAATATATCTCTGAATGTAAACCCTTTGTGGGGGATACTTAGGGTCTTATGTCACTCCTTCGATGTGTTACACTTTTGCTCCGTAGCAAATGATATATGTATACCCTCGTATCACTAAAGTGAGGGTATATTCCCAGCGGTAAAATGGTCCAGGCCTTCTAGGCATCAGGCCTGATAGAAGGGCTTCCAACACCTTCTATTGAAAGGCACGCGTTCCTTCTTTATGAAGGCCTGAAAAATGTGGAATCTCTCACTTCTAAAAAAGTAACCGTGCCTCCTGCTCCCGTCTTTTTTCAAACATGTCTAACGCCTTCTAAAAGATGTCAGAGAAAAGTCGTTCTTCATGGTCAGCAGTCAAATTGAATTATTGACAACCACCTCCGATATATGTTCATATATTGATGCGTTTAGTTCTCCTTCTCTCTCAAGTTTTTGCATATGTAGAAAAATGTACACTCTGCCTTCCTTCTCCCGTCTTTTATCAGACATGATTCTGTCCTTCTAAAAACATATCATATCGAAGGTGTTTAGCACACAAAATTTACATTTTGTGTGGATATAATCATGCATGATAAAGGACGGGAGAAGGAAGGCAGAGTGTAAACGAATTCGTTCTCCCTTCCTCAAGTTTCTCATGTATGAACTTTATTGCTACTGCGAGAGTTCAAAACCAGTTTTATGCAAAAAAAAAAAGAAATACCGCTACACAAATTGAAAAGTGAAGGCGAAGACAATTAAAATTAACAAACAATTAGTCGTTTCAAAGGTTTTGTAGAGTTCAGTTGCTTTGTGTTTTTGATAGATTAAGATAGATTCTTATCAAAGTTATTCTATATTAGCTTTGCGAACTCCTATATTATGCATTTGAAGTGCTGAATGTGACATTCATTTAAAATACATTATTTGGTCTGCATTTTGATTTACTGTAGGACTTTCCTTCGAAGCTGTACATCAGACCTAGATCAGACCTTCATTTCGAAGCTCTAAATCATACCTTAATTTCGAAACCCTTCTTAAGACCTTCCTTTCGAAGTCCTATATCAGACCTTCATTCGACAATCCTTTGATTTTTACCGCGAGATGCAAGGCCTGGCCTCGCAATGTCACTCCATGTAAAAAAGAAATAAAGATTGAATGCGGCGGCCAGGCCTCGTGGCTCTTAAATGAGACCTGATTTTTACCGCTGGGTTTAAATAACACAAAATATTAGTACATACACAGAAAGAAAAAATTGAGTAATTCGTACTTGAATCAAGCCGTAGCGGTGTCAAAAGTACGGTAAGCGTCAGCCAAAATCAACCACTTAAATGAGAGTGTTTGAGAGAGTAATTATATTGTGCTCTATATTGGTTCTGTCTCAGAGATTAAATTAAGCTTTTTATACCACCACCATAGGATGGGGGGTATATTCATTTTGTCACTCCGTTTGTAACACCTCTTAATATTGATATGAGTCCCCATAAATTATATATATTCTTAATCATCTTAAAATTCTAAGACGATTTAGCCATGTCCATCTGTTGTAATCACGCTACAATCTATAATACTTGAGCTAGGTGGCTGAAATTTGGTACAGATACTTCTTATAGCTGCAGGTAACTTGGGATTGACAATGGGCGATATTGGTCCATATTTAGATATAGCTCCTATATATAGCATCTAACTTATTGTGATTCCTACTGTTCTCATCTACTATATTTTTTGTGTTTTTCGGTGTTATTTTCTTTAAGTTTGAGTTATTTTGTGAGGTCACATGCTATCCATGGTGGAGGGTATATAAGATTAGGCATGGCCGAACTTAACGCTTTTACTGTTCTTCTTACTTTAAACCATATTAGGCTTAATTTTAATTTTCAAGAAATGTTTACTTGATTTGAAGCATTTTATTCTTATTGTAAGCCTTACAATGCAATGTCCGTCCGTCAGTCTGTCTCGCTGGCTAGAGCGCACGAAAACTCTTGATAGGAGTAACCAATTGACTTAAAATGTGGTATGTGATAATATTTTTTTTCTATCTCAGGCTACTCCTCATGCCGCTCCTTCTAGTACCTTCCCCATAAAGGGTTACAATTTTGTGAAATATTGATTTTCCAATATCTTCTATACAACGTAGGGCCTGTTTCTGTAACTAATTTTCGTTCGTTTTCGGAGAACGATTAAAAATATCTCAACTATTTCTTGAATTCTATAAAACACAGGTTAGAAATATTTTAGGTACGAGCATTTTACGTGCATTTCTAAAGACACAACTAATTATAAGCTGCTGTGACTTTTAGATTTCTCGGAATAATTGAGTGATTTTTGATCGTTTGCCGTAGACAAATGGAAAAAAGTTACAGAAACAAGCCCTTACTTTTTATTGGACGCTACCAACCGAAGAAAATGGATAAATTTGCCACGTTTCTTTTGGTACCTCCCAAACAAATGGACCATTTTGCAGCAACAGTTAACAGCTTATACGATTGCGTCAAAATTCTTGAAATTTTTTACAATGTAATGCTTTTATAGTGACCACAGTCCAGTGAAAAAGGGCGTTATTGCCACGCCCCATTTGGTACACCACACACAAAGGTGCAATTTTGTACAAAAATTTAATAGCTTATAGCTTGAGTAAAATTTTAAAAATTTACAAATAAAATTTTACACAGTGTAACGCTTTGAAAGTACCTACCGCTTTGAGAAAAATTGACGTTATCACCAAGACCCTTTTTGTACCCCCCACACAAACTTACCAAATCATACGAAAATTGAATAGCTCAAAATGTTACTATACCAGTGCACATAAACGCTTATAATTCGGTACAGTGCAATGTATTTAATATATCTACTATTCACCGAAAAATAGGTGTATTTGTTAAACCCCTTCTGGTATCTCCCACACAATTTGACAGATTAATTCGTGTAATATTCTATATTTCATTACTCACAAAGTGAGGGTATACCTTAGTCGGTTTACACGACTAAAACTTCCTTACTTGTTTCATTAAATTTCAATATATGTCAACTCTGTTGGCCAACTCCGCTTTATGACTTCAGGTAAAGTTTTAAAGTATACATTATGTCTGTGTGAATCAAATCAATTTCTTTGCATTGTTCTCAAGTTTATATTACATTAATGCCGTAGGTTTTATGTGTGCCTTTGTAAATCTAATTTATGTCGTTTCTTCCACAGCTACTTTCCAGTTCACGCGGTTGTGGTCATTGTCACTTCCACGAAAGCCTCTGCGAGTGAGTCTCTACTTTACCTTGCTGGCCTCACTCCCTCCACAACCATTCTATGGCGGTGTCTTCGCAGACCGGCTAGCTAGACAAAGGACAATAGGCCCGGCCCGTTAACTCGCAAGGATAGAATAGTGATTTGTCTATGCCGGCATATCCATTCATTCATTCATGGAAACAATTCGCACAACAAACTTTTATTAAACAATGGCAAACTTTGCGTTTTATTAAAATACAAACAAGTCAAGATCAGCCGCCACTTGGCAGTGGACAAAGTACTCGTAATGGGAACATGAGAATGGCACTTTTATTGTTTCAGCGTTCCAGTGCTTACTATCAGACGGCAGACTTTGTATCGGAACAGCAGTCGAGATAATCGAATAGACGACCTGAGCAAGAGCTCACTCCATTCATTCTGTTCGAAAGATAAGCACAACAACTAATTATGGCGTTAATGAACATAAAAGTTAGTGATGGAAGTAACGAAGGACAGTCGGACGGACCTACCAGTGAGCAGATTGGACATTTTTTAAAGGTGGGATGGACTGATAACGTATGCTTTGTAATCAATAAAGAAAAGAAATGTAAATGTTTGCAATTCCGCATGAGGAACAAGAAATTTAAGAAAGGAATATACAATCTAATACACTGAAGTATTTTCAGGAAGTTGAATGTGTCCTATTTTTTCCATATTCATTTCATAGCGTATATGTAAAATAATTTTCGTATATGTAAAATAATTTAATGTTATTTATACTCTTATCATTCAAATATTATCCTCTAACAATCTAATGCAAAATATATGTATCGCAAAAATCTTAACAATGGGAAAAAATCTAATGAATTTAAAAACTAAACTTGTCAGAATTTAAAAATATGCTTCTGTATGTCATACAGACGTTTTAATATATACAGTAATCCTTCGATTTAAGTCGAGATTGGTTCCAGAGAAAAGAAACGATGTAAATCATAAAAGGAATGCTGACACACTAAATTTATTTTAAAATAAAATGCTGATGTCATTCACGTGGTATATATATTTTACTTTCCTTAGTCTTTTTCTCCAAATAAATCCCCAAAATTGCCGGTCACTTTATAGGCTTTTAACAACTGTTATTTAAATACAATCAGCAATGCATTGTTAATTAAATAAAATAAAAATCAGTAAGGAAAGTCGGGCGGTACTTAGCTGCACCTCCTCATCAAGGCTTATTCCAAGGAGGAGTTCAAGATTTTGATCACAAATGATTTTTTATACGATTTTCCTCAAATTAAGTATTGTCTCTAAATGTATAAAAAGTATTTCCTCTGTCAATTTGTATACAGGTCGGTTAAAAAATGTTCTATATACAGTATACATATATGTGCCATATCGGAGTTACAATGTATATATGTATGGGACCTATATGTAAATCTGAACCGATTTTAACCAAATTAAATAAGGTCCTTGGGCCAAAAGAAAGATATGTTCAAAGTTTCGTTGAGATCAAGTCGTAATTGCGTCCTGTACTTTGATGACAAGAATACATGCACAGACAAAAATAGCTAAATCAACTCAGAAAGTGATTCTAAGTCTATTTCTTCTCCTTTTGGGTGTTACAAACAAATGCATATAGTTAAAATACCTTTACCACCGTGTTTCGTAGAATATACATATATTTTCAATATTCTTGTCTGCAAAATTGTTTTTATCACCTTCATAAAAAAGACTGAAAGAGTAAACATACAGCTGTTGTGATGTTTGACTAATGTGACCAGCAGACTTTGCTCCAAAGCGGGAATGTCTTTGAAGAAAGCGGGATTTTGTAAGCGGCATTTTTTCTAAATCATTGAAATAAATTCAGTATTGATTGTTTCTTTAATGGAACAATATAAAAAAATTGTTGAGATCAATTACATGCTTATAAATTCAAAATTCTAATTAGGTTTCATTCAATGTCCTAAAGTCATTAAATAAGATAAATAAAAAATGTTGAAAAAGCGGGTCTTGCTTAAATTTAGGCGGGACCTGAAAGCAAAAGCGGGATGGTCCCGCCAAAAACGGGATAGATGGTCACTTTATGTTTGACCGACTGAATGTCATATGAATGAAGGAGGCAAAAGGAATGATGGAACGAAAAGACTGAACGAGTTCCTTTACCGGGATGGAACGAAAGGGATCGGTGCGTTCAGTGAACGATAATGCCCATCACTAATATCATACAATATTTTTTTCTATATTGCTATAGAATGCAAATTTTTTTAAATGGTATTTTAAAATAGAATTGATTGACAGCAAAAGGAAAAGTTCAGCTGCAATTATTCCATTTAAAACATATAAGGAATAGCTCAACAAAACTAACAATAGGCGTGTTTTCGTTACACCATACGTGCTTAATTTGTATGGGGAGCTAAGCACGTTTAAGCACTATTAGTTCCCGATGAAGTTTGGTGCTTGTGTTCATGTCTTAATCGAGTATGATGTTGCCAGATTGGGCACCCTATATTTAGCAATATGGCATCCCATTTTTGGAGAGATTTTATCAATTATTGTGAATTAACGGGAAGAAGAAGAACAAAAATGGGAAATTATTTTAATATTTGCAAAAGAGTGTAAACAATTGAACATAGAATAGTAAATATATGTCTTATAAATACTTTTCACGAATTTTTTGTCTGTTTCGCACTGTTCTTTCTTCGCAACTCATGACACCATTGCTACCAGATTGTGAAAATCCGCCACTTATTGCTTATGTGCCAGTTAGTGGAAGTCAGTTGTTTTCGTTGCAAAGTGCTAAACTAAAAGTGCTAGCTTGTAACGAAAACATGCCTAATATGTATTAACTTCCACGCCAATTAAAAATCACGCCAATAATATAAACACCGCTTGGACAAGAAACCAAATGGATAAGTATCATATCGTTGCGCACAAATGTTTACACATCTTGTCGAGTTGTATGTATGTTTATGTGTGTTTGATTTTTGCTCAACCAGCATTGCCGTTTTGGTCATTTCCGACAAAACTTGGTCGGATGGATTTTAAATTACAAGGTTTACGATTGTATCTTTATTACCCTTCTTTCTTTTTTGTCTATTTGAAAGTAAAGTTTGTCATAACTGTATTCACTGAACTATTCGATATTTACTATCTTAAAATGTAGGTAATTCTAGAAATATTGCATTATATAATTTAATAATTTAAACGACAGCTCTGAACGAAATCGGTACGATTTCTGAACACTGTGTCGTCATCTGTCATTTTTTTGTGTTTGAGATTTTTGTTACCGTCATTTCCGTTTTTTACAACACGTAAGAGTATGTTCGAATTCGGCACCATGTCTGAACGGGAACATTTTTATTTTTTCTATCTCTAGCTTTGGTTTTTACAGTTATGTCGGCATTAAATCGAAACGAACACAAACTGAGTGAGTGTTTTCGCCGTTGCTTTGAATTTGTTGATTTCGCTCCATTTTGTATACCCTACACCACACTGTGGTACAGGGTATTATAAGCTTGTTTCACGACAGATGTTTGTAACACCTGAAAATAACGCAGCTAGACCCACCCTATAGTATACCGATCGACTCAGAATCACTAGCTGAGTCGACTTAACCATGTCTGTCCGTCCGTCCCTCCGTCCGTCTGTCCATTTAAAGTTGTTCGTCGACTACGGGTCGCAATTTCACTCCGATCGTTCTGAAATTTTGCTGTTTAGAGTATTTCGCAGCTGTAAAGATCCCTATTGAATTTCAGATTGGTTCAGATTTAGATATAGCTCCCATATATCTTCCATCTATCCAAGAACCAACACTACCGAATTTGAAGAAAATCGGTTAAGATTTAGCTATAGCTCCCATATATATGTTTCGTCCGATTTGGCCCTTTAGTTCTATAGAATCAGTATTTTACATCCAATCGTTTTGAAATTTAGAATGGTAGAGTTTCTTGATCCATGAACCAACATTGCCGAATTTGCAGAAAATCGGTTAATATTTAGATATAGCTCCCATACATATCTTTCGTCCGATTTGACCCTTTAGTCCTATATATGCTGTAGTTTACATTCAATCGTTTTGATATTTAGAATGGTAGAGTTTCTTGATCCATGGACTAACATTGCCGAATTTGAAGAAAATCGGTTAAGATTTAGCTATAGCTCCCATATATATGTTTCATCCGATTTCGCTCAATCGTTTTTATATCCTACACCACACTGTGATACAGAAACCAATTGTTCCAACTTAATACGACGCTTTTATTATACCCTATACCACACTGTGGTACTGGGAATTGTTTAAGTATAAAATGTCCCAAAAGTAAATTTATGTAAACAAATTTATATTTCAGAGTTATTCAATATTACGAGAGTGGTGTAGGTTATTATATAGTCGGCCCCGCCCGACTTTAGCCTTTCCTTACTGGTTTAGTTATGTAATTGCATTCATGCTCATAACTACTGTTAGCCATAAACGCGCAATTATAATCGTGTAAGGATTATAATATTTTATTTTTAATTGAACTATTAAATTATAATAATGTCGCGTCAAGCTTTCAGAAAAAAGATGCCCAAATTTTTATTTAAGTCTTTATTAGATTCGGAAACAACGGAAGAACATGATAAATTCCAAGAAAATATTTGCACGCACTCAAATCAGAGTGAAAGTTTTGCCTGAAATAATGAAAATGATAATGTTAATTCAACCTAAAATAAAGATATTGATTTCGGGGAAGTGAAATTTCTGTTGGTCGAATTAACAATAATATTGCTGTAAAGGAATTTACTTTATACAAATTCTACAAGGTATGAGTTCTGGTTTTTATTGAGAATTTTGTTATTAATATTTGTTATTTCCGTAGACTGTTGAATTGCATATAAAGAAATTTTTCAATTTAGCCAAAGATAGACTGAATAAAACTATCAAAAGAAGAGGTGATATTTAAACCTAATAAATACACATTTCTTAACAATTAAATTGTCAGTCATTATTAAATTATCTAAAGAAGAATTTGTCATTTTTATACGTATTTATTATCTTGGTATTCCTTACCTTAGAACCAAAAATTAAATGACACAACCTAGGGAAAAATTTTTATGTTTACGTCTTAATACACCATTTCTTTATTTAAAAATTGTATAAATGATTATTTTTTACGATTTAAATAAAAAATTGTTATTTATTTTTTACGATTGAATTATATTTATTTTGCATTTTAAAATAATAAAAAAGAATCCCCCTCAACTTCAGTCCAAAAAATATATTCGTAAATTTATTTATTATACCCACCGTCATAGGAGGGGGAGGGGGGTGATGGGTGTATACTAACTTTGTCATTTCGTTTGCAACAGCTTGAAATATTGATCTGCGACCCCATAAAGTATACTCGTATATATTCCTGATCGTCGTGAAATTCCAAGACTATTTAGCCATGTCCGTCTGTCTGTTGAAATCACGCTACAGTCCATAATAATAGAGCTGGGTTGATCAAACTTGGTAGAAATACTTCTTATAGTTGCAGGTCGTTTGGGATTGGGCCATATGGGTCAATGTCTTCATACAGCTCCCCTATAGAGGTCGCTCCAAAATACGGTTATTAAGCCATAGATACCACATTTTTAAAACTTTGCAGTTTGTATTCTATTTTGACAAGAATTTATCACAGTAAAAAGTTTACAAATCGGTTGACTTTTTTTTATAGTCACCCTATAGAGGTCGCTCCAGAATAGGCTTATTTAAGCCATACGAGTAAATACCAAATTTTCTAAGCATTTTAGGCGAATCTTTGCATTTTGTATTTTATTTAGACAACAATTCATCACAGGAAAATGTTTTAAATCAGTTCATATTTTGTTATAGTCGGCCTATAGGTGTCGCTCTCAAAAAGGCTTGTTTAAGCCATAACCTCCACATTTTCTATGCAATTTAGCCGAATCTTGGCAGTTTGTATTCTATTTTGGCAAGAATTCATCTCAATAAAAATTATACAAATTAGTTTATATTTTGTTGTAGTCCCCTGGTAGAGGTAGCCCTCAAATGTGCTAATTTACACATTTTTCAGATGAAGAGTTTGTCCTAAGAATTTGAGCCAAAAATTTGGATTAAAAATTGCAGCGTTCGTTTTTTTAATAATTTGCTTAAAAAAACCATCCAAGATTTGCTCCATATCCAAAGATTTTTCCAGTAATAGAATTGAATGCAATCCATGCCGGAGGGTATATACGATACGACATGGCCGAACTTAACGCTTTTACTTGTTTTAATTAAAATATTATCAATTTAAAATCCAATAGAATACTTCAAAGTAGACTCTGGTATTACAGTTATAAGCTGTTAACTTTTGGAGCAAAATGGTCCATTTGGGTGAATTGTGCCAAAGGGGGCGTGCCAATAACGCCCACTTTTCACTGGAGTATAGGTACTATAAAAGCATTACACTGTACACAACTTCAATATTTAAATGCAATGGTATTAATGATATAAGATGTTTACTTTTGGTGTAAAATGGTCCATTTGTGTGGGAGGTACCAACGGGACATACCAATAACGGCCAATAAAGGCATGACACTGTACACAATTTCAAGTATTTCTATAAACTGATATTAAAGCTATAAGCAGTTGACTGTTGGTGCAAAATAGTCCAATTGTGTGAGAGGTACCAAAAGGGCATGGCAACTTCACCCATTTTTCTTGAGGTGTTAGCAACTTATACTTTTGGTGGAATTTTAAAGGATTCGAGTAAGTAGTATAGAAGTTATTGAAGAATCAATATTTCACTAAATGTTATTCCTTTGTGGGAGAGGCACTAGAAGGAGTGGACTAATATGACCCATCTTCGAACTTAGCCGGAGATAGAGGGAAATATTACCGCATACCAAATTTGCAGTCAATCGGTCAATCCTTTCGAGAGTTATCGTGCGCAACAGCCAGCAGACAGACAGACGGACGGACATTGCTCAAATGTTTTAAAATGACTCAAATCTAATTTCCGCCAAACATACTTGGGGCCTTAGGTCACTCCTTCGACGTGTTACACTTTTGGCTCGTAGCAAATGATGTACGAGTATACCCAAAACAAGAATATTTTTTTGGAATTTCCCAGACGCCCCCAAAATCCGGATTTACGGGTAAAAACCCGATTTTCTTGCCTTTTTTGACTAGAACGACCAACAATTGTTTAGTTACCAACCGAATTTCAATCACTAAAGTAATTTGAAAAGAAGAAACTTAGGCCTTTCGAACGATATATATCCTGTTTATTTAAAACTGTAGAAATATACATATGTTTATTTGTAGTTTATTCGTCATCATCGTCAAAACTGATATTTATGTACACATTTAGTTTTAATGAAACTTTAATAACTCAGTCAATTGCAAACGGATTTTTAAGAGACTGGTTGCATTTTTTTCCTTATAAAATGTACTATATATGTAAATCTATTAATCGTGCGGTTATCTCACAAAATAATTGGTAAAAACATTGCCTAAACTAGAAAATGACGGAATAAATTACAAAAATGTGTTTGTAGGACATATGAAAATATATTCCTACGGCTTTAAATAAACAAAATATATATCGTTCGAAAGGTCTAAGTCTCTAAGCGTTTAAGTGAAAAAAGGCAAGAAAATCGGTTTTTTATCCGTAAATCTGGATTTTGGGGGTGTCCGGCAAATTTCGTGGAACAAACATTGTTTTACTCGCCAAGACCTACAAGAAAAATAGTATCTCGAGTTTTGGTTTTTGGACTGTCGCACTGTGTAATAGGTCACAACTGTACGACGTGTCGGAAGAAACATCTGAACTTTTCAGACTTTACTTTAGCTGTTGGTCAGAAGTCGGTACGACGCGTCGCCTGAAAAATCGGAATTTCTTCAGAATATACTTTAGATGTTTCGTAATTATGGCGGTCCGATTTCAGATCTGATATAGGAAACAGAATTCAGAGCGATTTCTGAACATTTGGTTTGCTAGGTTCTTACTTTAAGCTAGTGGTCGGCAAGGAGAGAACGTGCCAAAATTGTATCCGTATTGGTGTGTTTTCACTGGACAAAATTATTGGTTAGAAAATTGCTTAATTGCTGATTAAGTATGTATTATAGGTATAATGTGAAATGGTATGAACGTTTCATTTCAATTCTTGATTACAAATAGGTCACTCGACCTAGTTGAAAATGCTCAAAGAAAACAAAAACATTAATTCCCTTTCGTCATTCCACATGTCTATTTAATATTTATAAAAATAAATTAAGGAGCTATGATATCTGATGGGATGAAAAATTAACATTAAAAGAATATGAAGGCTACATAATTTGGGGATATTTAAAGTTCTCCTGAACCAATTAGGATAAATAGTTCTACAGATAATCTAAAATACAGGGTGGCGCAGAATGAGCTTTATGGTTTATAACTTTTTTATTTATGCGATTATTATAATTTTTTTCAAATACAGTATGTCATTGGGTAATTTTTTGAAATTAGCTTTGAAAAATTATATCCTGTAAGTGATGTCCATTTTCTGCTTCGCACATACGTGCTCTTTTTAGCATATTTTCCCTAACTTTTCGCAAAATTTCGGAAAATTAAATTGTTTTGTACGTTGTTCGATTCATAATTAATTTCCCAAGTCTCTTTCACAAAATGCTGAAAAAACAAAGAAAGAATAATAATTAAAAAGGTTATAGAGAATTCAAACCATACAGCTCATTCTGCGCCTCCCTGTATGTGGTTGAAACTCTGTTTTTCATTATTCATCTTTATTTGGTAGATGAAAAGTCCCACCCCATAGGACACAAATCTCATAAAGGAAATAATCTATGCTTTCGTTTTGGCAAAAAATCAAAAATGAGTTTTAATTTCACAAAAAATATTTTTGCGATTTTTTTTAAAAAAGATTCTAAGAAAAAGCTTTCGAAGACACTATGGGCAGTATTCTCTAAATAGGTAATTAGTAATATGGATGGGAAAAAAGGGCAGTTGAACCAAAATGTCAAAATTGTACTATAATTTGGATTGTTATTAGTTTGTTTTTAAACTTGCCGAATTAATTTTTTTTTCTGTGAAACGTGACGTTACGTCACGGGATGTGACATTAATTCCCATGCTAACAATATTATTTTTTTTTGATCATCGTGGTAAATAAGATATGTTTAGGCCATTCTAATTTAATAAGATTGAAGTATTTTTCTTTACTAATACAATCCAGAAATATATTTTTGAAAACATTTTATTTTCTGATAATTGTGGACCTTTCTGTGGAAATGTCCATATGTGTCAAGTCAAAGTATTGATCATGGCTTCTTCTCTCTTATAATCATAGTCCTTAATGATGGGACATTCAAGTATAGCACAATTATTTTAGGAATATTTGAAAGTCGAAGTTGATCCGAGATAATTTTTTTAGAGTCCAAACCCCTGCTTAATGTACAGTTGCTTGTTGTTGTGCTTGCATCACTTACTTTCATATGCTTAGGGCACCAGATAACAGCGAGTAGTTTTGGTATCCGTGTCGACACTCTCTTTGGCTTTTATGGACAAAATAAACCACTTTTCCTGTTGTGACTGTAAAGTAAAAAAGCAAAATTAAAACGTGTTTTCACCCACAGTGACATATATTCTTAAACACACGTGCACATAAATATGTAAAACATATACACTAGATTGGCTTCCAAAGATGTTGAGGATTTACATTTTTCATACCAATGTAAGTAGTAAGAACTTTTTTAGTTGTCTGAAATATTATTTTAAACTCACTGGCGTGCTTAAAGCCGTGCTAATTTGGCGGCAAATAAAATACAGAAGCTGCCTAAAAGGCGTCACCACTTTTAAATGTAATATGATGTGAGTTTTGAAGTACATACATACACCCAAAAAACCATGTTTCCTAAATTTTAGTAAAATTCATGCTCCAATTTAGTTCATTGTTTTTACTCATAATGAGTTAATTTCTGCTTAAAACTAGGAAAAGTTACTTAGTACAAGTAAATATTACTCGTTTCGAGGATATGCAGAATTGTAAGTTCGTTTACAAAAAATGAGGACCTATTTTTATTAATATAATTTCTCTGGAAACAAGTTCAAATATTCATCAATTTATTTAAATTCAGACATAAGGGGTTGACAATAGTAAGGGTCGGTACCCATACCTAAAAAAGTGGCACCAAGTTTTGAAGATTATCTAGAGTCAATTCTGGGACAACAAATATTTTTTTCTGTGCACCATACTGCCGCCCTTATATTATTATTATACTGCATTGGCTTGGCGCTGTTTTGAAGCAACTAACCCGGGTTCAAATCCTTGTCGGATCGAACTAAAAAAATAAATAAGTCTATAAAAATAAAATTAAAAGTAGAAAATAAAGAAAAATAAAAATAAAAAATAAAAAAAAAATGTTTTTTTTTCATTTTTCTAAACTGGCGAAAATGTCGAAAAAAGAAGGCATTCTTTTTTAAGCAATTCTGAATTAGTTCCGGAAGTCTCATCCCTTTATAAAAAGAAAGCTGCTTAATTCCCTACTCGATTGCTTTTCGGAAAAACTTTTAGTGGGAACAATTGAATTATAGAAATTCATGAAGATTTGATGAAATTTCAGAATTTACTCTTCATATTATACATAATCGTCCCTAGTAAAAATTGTGCACATCGGTCCATGTGTTGATATATATTCGAAGTGACATTGGTGGCGACCTTTATATAGAGCCTAAACCAAAACATGGACCGATTTTCCCCATTTTTACTAGGGACGATTAGATCAAATATAAAGTGTACAGGGTTGCCCATATTCGACGGACCCACGGACTCATTGGGCCCATTCCAATCGACGAGGCTTGTCCGCAGGCAACAATCTTTGCGTCAATTGAATTTTGTACGGGAACAAATGCAAATCAACGCGAATAATCCGTTGTAAAGTGGACCGAGCCATGCCCAACTGCTGAGAACGGCGTTTTTGGGATGTTCTTGGGGACCTCTCAACACTGGCTCGTACGGCAGCGATATTCTCGGCCGATCGCCTTGGTCGACTTTTATTTGGCCTCTTCGGATTAGAAAGAGCCTCACCAGTCGAAATTTTTTCGTATAAACGCTTAATGGTGTTCTTAGAAGGCGCACTTCTCACATTTTTTATTATTTTAAAAGCACGTTGACTTGACTTCTTCTGTTGAATGTAAATTTCAACTATTTCAGAGCGCTCGCGTGGCGTGTATTGTTCCATGGTAAAAATCTGCTTGGACTGACGCTTCAAACGCGGTATGTCATTAAGCGATCTGACATCTCTGTCAAAAGTTATGGCGTTGCCAGATGGGTCCGTCGAATATGGGAGACCCTGTACATTCATAAATTTCAGCCATATCTATTGAAATCAGTAGGGATGATAGAATAGATGATTCTGTAGCAATTTTCATAAAGATAGCTTCATATTTGCTGCCTGTGGGGTCGCGCATAAAAAAGAGAGAACGTTAAACGTAGCATATTCTGTTTACGATCTCTTAAAAAACCACAACCACTACGAGATAGCGCTTGCGTTCGAAGAACCATATGTTATCATACTGTTTGCGATCGTCATCTCAAAATCATAGTGTACGGTATTCAGTTTGTGTACACATACGCAATCAAAAAAAGAAATAGGGTTTGTGTTCTATGAACACATGTTGGCTAATAAATCCTGGACAATATTTCGTTCCACTTATTACTCCTCCAGATTTATACTACGTTACACCCGTTACATTGGCACGTCACACCCGCTACATATTAATATTTTTACTACAATTGGAATAATAACACTATGCAACAAAATTTTTGTCCAAGGCAAGTGGATAACAGTTTCTGGTGCAACTATGTGTCACAAACACAAAAAAAATATTATGGTAAATTTTTTTTTTATTTTTTTTTTTTAAATTCCAGCTTTCATGGAAATTACATTCAGTATTTGGACCATAATTTTTCAAGTGTAAGCCTGATTGAGCCGTGTTATGCCTCAAATTATGAGGGCTACATATGCTGCAAATATCGCCATCACGTAGAATCTTTGGTTTAGTAACAGTCGTCAAAAATATGAGAAAAAAATGATTTTTTTTAAATTAGACCATAAAAAAATAGAAAAAAAAATCGAAAATTTTATTTTATTAAATTTTTAAAAAGCCAGCATGCTAAAGGAGAAAACACTGTCTATTTGAAAAAATCTATGGATAGATGTAAAAGTTATGAGCCATTTTGTAAATGTTAAGGAAATTCAACAAAATATTGTTTCATATTTTTTCGTTTTTAAATGATGTTTTTGCGTATATTGAATTTTTAATTCAGCGCCTTAAAGAGATAAGTCGATTTTCTGAAAAATATTATAAAGTTATATTTTGAAGTATGAGTAAACGGCAGAGAACTTTTCAATGAGTAAATGATCCCGACAATTTCTGCTACAACTGTCGAAAATATGTTATTAAAAAAATCGACGTGCGTTTAGTAAAATAATAGAAGAAATATATGTGCAATATTTTGGTATACGAGTTAAAAATATGAACGAACCGTGGACACCTAGTATTTTGTGTAATTCGTGCCATGTAAATCTTACTCGATGGAGTAGTGGAAGCATGCGGTAAGTACTTTACAATTAATGTATTACAATGTTTTGTGGAATAAAACGTTTTAATTTTAGACTTCACGTGGAATTTGGAATGCCAATGATTTGGAGACAACCATTCATTCACGATACGGACTGCTATTTTTGTCTATGTTAATAGATTGGAGTAGGAAGTGTCCAAGTATAGCTAATAGCCTAAAAACGGAAACATCATTAAGTTCAACTGAGTACTCAACTCTCATATTATAGAGTCTGTGATATAACTTACAAACAATTGTATACAACTGTGGATAACAGATGCTTTTGTCAGGACATTCCGGGATTGTTCGAGGAACTTAATCAAACCTACAATTCAAAGGAATGGCGGTTGCTTGTTGACAGCAGTAAAGAAAGTGTGAAAGCAGTACATTTACACAACTGAAATCAGAAACCGTCGATTCCCATTGCTCATGCTGTCAATACTAAGGAATTATACGAAACAATGGCTAAATTGATAAAATACATAAAATATGAACATGACTGGGAAATTTGTTGCGATTTAAAAGTAGTTGGTATGTTATGCCTCTGGGATAGCCGATATTTTGCCACCACTGCATATTAAGCTGGGGCTCTCTTTAAAATGTTGTAAAAGCCTAAAGGAAAGATGGCAATTCATTCTCACATTTAAAAAGTTTATTAAAAGTCGTTCTTTTAAAAAAATAGAAGAAGGAGTTTTTGATGGGCCTAAAATAAGGAAACTGATGAAAGATGTGAATTTCGAATCATATTTGACGTCAGATGACATTGCAGCATGGAGGTCGTTTAAGCTTGTAGTTTAAAATTTCCTTGGATCCAATAAAAACCCACACAATGATTAATGATTTGTTAAAAAATTATGAAAAAATTGGTTCGAAATATATTTTTTTATGTGTATCCTTCCAACTTATTTTTCGCTTTATGTATTCCAACAGGTGTAAATATGTCCCTCAAAATTCATTTCTTGCATTCTCATTTAAACTTTTTCCCCGAGAATCTTGGCGACGTAAGTTACGAACATGGCGAAAAATTTCACCAAGAATTGAAGTCTATCGAGCGGCAGTGGGATGAAAGAATGGTGGGAGATTATATTTGGTTCCTCATTACAGAAATCGATTCCGCAATCTACAAACGTCAACAAAGAACTCACAATTACTTCTAATGAAACTTGTTTATGTAAATAAACTCAAATGTACATAATATGAATTAAAGTAATACATAAAATCGCTATTTAACAGAAATTAAAAAAGATTTTTTGAAATTCTCTTACCTCTACCAAAAGGGCTACATTTATCCATAGATTTCTTTCAAAAAGGCACTGTTTTCTACGCTAGGATGTAAACTTTTAAAAAATAAAATAAAATATTTATTTCGATTTTTTTTCTATTTTTTATGTTTTTTTTTTGTCCCAGGATTCTTTTCTTTTCTTTTTTTGGAAAAAAAAAATACTTTTTCCAATTTGTTTAATGACTGTTACCGAACCACTGTTTCTAAGTGAAACAGATATTTCCAACATTAATAGCTTCAATTTAACGTATAAGTCGACCTGATCGGGCATATACTCCAAAATTTATAGTGCAAATACTAAGGGTACCTTCGACGGTAATAGTACTCGTATTTTTAAAAAAAAATTTTAATAAATAATTGTTTAAAAAAAATGTATCCATAAAAATTTTTTTGGTTTTGATTTTATATAACTGTATGCCACAATCTATACAAACAAATAATTTTTAGGTCTAGGACACAAAAAAAATTTTTTTTGTTGCATAGTGTTATTTAACAAAATTAGTCAAAATGCATATCGTACAGTACAATTAAGTACAAACTTTAAAAGTATTGTTTCGTTTTATCATTTTTTCAAAATGATAAAATACATCTTTTTGTCGAGGTTGTGAAACCTTATCGATTCCTCGACGAATTTCGAAATCAACAAAACATGGTTTGATGAACGTGTTCGTTCTATTGACTTATAAAAACATCGCATATATGAAACTTTTCAATGCTCAATGCTTTTCACTTCTTCCTCATCTCCACAGCTTCTGAAGAAGGTATTGGAGTCAACACAACAAAAATTCTGCACTTTCAGAAAAGACTAGATCTGTTCCATTTATCCGAGGAGGAAGAGGGTCCAAAGACACCTGTAGGATGTCTCTGAGGACGTTTTCGAATTTGCCACTTACTGTGATTGCCACGTCGTCCGCATATGCAACGACCTTGCAGCCACAACGTTCTAGATCTAACAGGATTTTATTCACCGCTAGGTTCCAAATAAGTGGAGACAGTACTTCTCCTTGTGGGGTCCCTCTGTTTATAAACCTTTTTAGAGATGTGGACCCAAGACTTGCTGTTATGAGTCTTCTGTTGAGCAGGCTTTGAATTAGTGTAATCAAACTAGAGTTAACTTTTAGATGTGACAGTTACCGCATCTGATTGCATGTTGTTAAAAGCTCCTTCTATGTTAAGAAATGCAACCATGGCGATTTCCTTGAAATTAAGTGACAATTCGATAGTGCTCACAAGCAGGGCTGAACATTTAAACTTTCCCTTATTGTAAGCATGTTGGTTCCTCGACAAGAGTTTTGTATCCAGGTTTTCCATAATAAATGATTCCAAAAGTCTTTCCAGACCTTTCAATAGGAAGAAGGGTAGGCTGCAGGTATTTTTCCTAGCCTTTAGCTCTGGTAGTATAGAAGTTTAGTTTTTTTTTTGAAATTCTTCTCATACAGGTGTCACTTTGTCTACCTCACATTTGTGAGGATGGCAGGTTTAGGTCCTTTTTCAGAAAATTTGAACTCTATGTATTGGTATCTGAGAATGAGTGGTCTTCCAGTACATTCCACCCAAACATTTTGTCGATAGCCGGTCAGTAGTAAACGCTACGTCGTTGCTGATCAGTCGTAGTGAACGGACGTGTTTATCACAAAGCGGATAGTTGAAACCTATTAAAACAAAACAAAATGTGTACAAAGTCTGGAAGGCTTACTACACCTATTACGGGCTAATACAGCCAAAAAATAAATAAATTCACTCGACGGGGATGTCTTCATTTTCCGATTGAGCGGGGTTCCCCAATCGTCCGTCCGTTGGTCTTTGCCAAAGCCGACCGCACCAAAAAGGGTGGAAATTTCCCCCTACTACTAACAACAAGTGGTACAGTGAGGGGAAACCGTCATGTCCGACCGTCAAAACGGAAGCACAAAGAGCACCGGATAGCGCTCAGAGTTTTGACGTAGTTAGAGACTGTCGAGGTTTCGGCTTTTACCGAAAAACAAAAAGAGTCACTTGCCCAGGCTAAAGGCGTCATAGATGCTTCTAAAGCCAATGAGTCGGTTGAAAGAGCCACACATTCAGCTTTGTTAAAGGCTAATAAAGTCAAAAGAATCAGATCACATGATGCACTCCTGCCTTCAAAAAGGCAAGAGGCTCACCAAGCCCTTCAGTGAAGTAGCGAAGGAGAGTCTAGTGATGGCTGCTATAGACAGAAGTAGTAAGGATGGAATACACCTCATATGGGTGTCTGGGCATAGGGATATCCCGGGGAACTGCAAAGCCGATGAACTTGCTAGGAAAGGGACGACATTACAAATTCTCGAAGAATTTGCATATATTGGTGCGCCACTATCCACGTGCAAGCTTTGGCTTAGGCAAGAGGCAATCAGGCAGTCCAACGAAAGATGGACAGAAATCGGCACCCGCAGGGTAGCTAGACAAATCTGGCCAAGGTATGACCTGAGAAGGTCAAAATATCTTCTCGCACTAGAGAGGAAACGATTGTCTACGTTAGTACAGGTTCTGACAGGACACTGCTTGATCGGCGAACACGCCAAAAGATTGGGTATTGACTCCAATGACTTCTGCCGAAGCTGTGGAGATGAGGAAGAAGTGGAGAGCATTGAGCAGTTGCTTTGCGACTGTCCCGCTTTGAGTAAACGACGACTGGACATACTGGGGTCGGCCTTTTTAGGCAGCCTAACAGATCTTTCTAGTACTGATATTCGTACTATCGATAAATTTATATATCAAACAGGTTGGTTTCGATGAGGGGCATTTCAGCCCGTGGTAACACTAGGGACCTAAACTGGTCTATGTGAGCTTGTAAAAAAATACGGCTGCCACCCTAACCTAAACCTAAGGATGGAATCATCCTCAAGGACAATTGGAGCCATGTGCAATCCACCATTATGGCCTCGATGTCCGAAGAAAAATGCCGGGCAAACCACCAGTCTGCAACGATGCAGGGTGGCATCAGGGGAGAGTAAAGCTCTTATATTTCGGTGATGCCAGATCAGTAGATCTGTATAAGCCTGCTCTGAGTCGAGCGGGTGAGGTGTGGCCGAGTGCCCAGTTGGATGTTGTTGAAAAAACAACATCCCTAGTCACCCTAGAGCCATCTCCTGGGTTACAGAAGAGCCCTCCAACTCGGCTGACATATTAGAGATAATAAAAGAGTTCAATCTTGGTCTGCCGACCCATAATTGGAGAATTAGCAATGTGGGTGAGGCGGATGGTAAAAAGCGACTGGTCAGTTTGATTCTTAACGCTGACTACACCTCCCATATACATACAACGTGCAAGTGCAACCCTGCAATATGGTTTCGAGACTATACATAGTCTTGAAGGTATACAAGCAGGATATAGCTCCCACTGCGGAAAGCGAGTCGTCAACCGAGGTTGATACAAGGCTTTCTGGAAGTGCGGAGGTACACACGACCATTATTTCTGGCGACTCCAACTCTAACAGAAGATCTGTAACGTCCTTCTCTGAGGATGAAAGCATTACTTCGGACACTGAGGGGCTGAGGGGAGTGCCCGGACTCTTTGACGAATCTCGCGGGGACACGCTCCTCCTTGATACGGACGAAGAGTTCGATAATAACCTTGTCGGGGTGGATGTCAATCTGTCGATTACCAATGATGGTAAGAATTCTACAGATTAACCTCCATCACGCTAAAGCATCCTCAGCGGCTCTATTGCTCCGCCTGTCCACAGGTGCAATCGACATCGTCCTGATCCAGGTGCCCTATGTAGTAGGAGGACGGATGTGCTTTATCAGGACACCCAACTTTAAACTGCTTGTGGCCAACTGTGAAGGCACTTCAAGAACCTGCATTTTGGCCAGGAAAGATCTAAGTATTTTTCTCCTGACTAATTTAAGTGGTAAAGACCAAACAGCTGCTAGTCTGGAGATCGGTAATCGCATATACTGGGTGGACTCCAGTTACTTTCCTTATGAAACTGTAGTACCGACTGCTCTATTCAGGGAAGTAGTAGAAGAAGCAATGTCTGACTATTGGCGCAGACGTGAACGCTCGTCATACTATCTGGGGTAGTTCGGATATAAACAATAGGGGTGAGTCGCTTCTTGACTTTATTCTAACTACCAAACTAAGTATTTATAACATAGGTAATAAACCGACCTTTACAATTAAAGACAGACAAGAAGTACTAGACGTAACGTTTGCTACTGACCGGCTGTCAGACAAAATTATTGGGTGGAATGTACTGGACGACCACTCATTCTCAGATCACCATTGTATAGAGTTCGAACTCGCTGAAAAAGCGCCTAAGACTGCTGTCCACAGAAATGTGAGGAAGACAAAGTGGCACCTGTACGAGAAGAATTTTAAAAAGGTCGTCAACTCTAAACTTTTTTATGAACCGAATGACAAAGCCGGTCTGGATAATCTGGTCGAGCATATCACCACATCATTCAATAGTTCCCTTGAAGAAGCCTGTCCAAAAACAAGGTACAAGGGTAAAACTAAAACTCAATGGTGGACTTCTGAGCTAACGGCAAGGAAAACGACCTGCAACAAGCTATTCAACAAGGCGAAATCTACAGGAGTCGCTAATGATTGGGATGCATATAACGGGCAGATCTATAAGAAGGAGCTTAGGAAGGCGCAAAGACGCTTTGAGCCCTGCAAGTCCTGGACCAGACGGCATCACTCCAGCAGAAATACAGAAAATGGTAAAGCACATTATCCCCTGGCTGCACAAAATTTATGTAGGCTGTATCAGGCTTTCATACATCCCGTATAGATTGGGGGGATACCTCAGTGGTATTCAAATCGGGAAAGATATCGCACACTAGGCCAAAAGACTTCAGACCAATTAGCCTATCCTCCTTCTTATTGAAGGTCATGCTTACAATAAGGGAAAGTCTACAGAATCAGCCCTGCACGAACTTGTGAGCACTATCGAATCGTCCCTACATTTCAAGGAATTCGCCATGGTGGCATATCTTGACATAGAAGGAGCTTTTAACAACATTCACTCAAATGCGGTAATTGCGGCACTGTCACATCTTAAGGTAAACTCTAGCTTGATTAGACTTATACACAGCCTTCTCAACAGAAGACGCATAACAGCGTGTCTTGGGCCCACAACTCTAACAAGGTTTGTAAACAGAGGGACCCCACAAGGAGGCGTAATGTCTCCCCTAATTTGGAACTTAGTGGTGAATGAAATTCAGCTGGATCTAGAACGTTGTGGCTGCAAGGTCGTGGCATATGCGGACGACCTGGCAATCGCAGTGAGCGGCAAGTTCGAAAACATCCTCCGAGACTTAACGTACTGGAACGTGTGAAGAAGGCCAACGTCGCCCTATATTCCTGCAGGAAGGCTGTATGGTCGCGGTGGGGCGTCTCTCCTAATATATCCCATTGGATATAAAGTAGTTCGTCCAATACTGTTATACGGCATTGTGGTATGGTGGTCGGCAACTGACAAACTAACCATCACAAACCTACTATCAAAGGTTCAGAGAACTGCCTGCCTGTGCATAAGCGGAGTGTTAAGGACTACAGCGACTGAGTCTCTACAAGCCCTTCTCCATAAACTGCTGATTAATGTTCTGGTGAGAGAAGTTGCAACCAAAGCGGCACTAAAATTAAACTGCCTATCAATGTGGAGGTATAAGAATGCTATATATAAACGGTGCGCACCTTTGAGAGGAACTACATCACTATGATACCAGCCACGTTGAATGGCTTGGCAGTATACCCGGAAATAGAAAAAATCTCCACTTCTATATGGATGGTTCGAAGCGTAATGAAAAGGTTGGATTTGGAGTACACTGTGAAGAACTTAGCTTGAATATAGCTCACAGACTACCAGATACCTGCAGTGTCTATCAAGCCGAAATAACGGCAATATGGGAAGTCGCCAGTGGCTGAGACGGAACAAAGTAACCAACACTGGCGTTGTCATTTACTCGGCTGTCATCAATTTTCTGGAGGCCACATCCCTAAATTCACAAACAGCCCTCGACTGCCACAGATCTCTTAATGAGATGGCTGAGCAGTTAAATATACACCTCATATGGGTGCCTGGGAATAGGGATATCCCGGGGAACTGCAAAGCCCATGAACTTGCTAGGAAAGGGACGACTTTACAAATTCTCGATATATTGGCGCGCCACTATACACGCATTGCACTATCCACGTGCAAACTTTGGCTTAGGCAAGAGGCAATCAAACTAACGAAAGATGGACACAAATCGGCACCAGTATGGTAGCTAGACAAATCTGGCCAAGGTATAACCTGAGAAGGTCAAAATATCTCCTCGCACTAAGAAGGAAAAGATTGTCTTCGTTAGTATCAGTTCTGACGGGACACTGCCTGATCGGCGAACACGCCAGAACATTGGGTATTGACTCTAGTGACTTCTGCAGATGCTGTGGAGATGAGGAAGAATTGGAGAGCATTGAACACTTGCTATGCGACTGTCCCGCTTTGAGTAAACGACGACTGAACATACTGGGGCCGGCCTTTCTAGGCAGCCTAACAGATTTTCCGGTATCAATATTCGTACTATCGATAAATTTGTATATCAACCAGGTTGGTTTCGATGAGGGGCATTTTAGACCGTGGTACCACTAGGGACCTAAACTGGTCTATGCGAGCTGAAGGAAAAAAAACGGCTGCCACCCTAAACTAAACCTACGTCGATTACATCCTATCTCTCTTTAATTGTAAAGGTCGGTTTATTGCCAATGTTACAAATAGTTAGGTTGGTAGTTAGAATAAAGTCAAGAAGCGAATCACCCTTATTGTTTATATCCGTACTACCCCAGATAGTATGATGAGCGTTCGTGTCTGCGCCAATAATCATCTCGAGCTCGTCAGACGTTGCTTCTTCTACTACTTCCCTGAAGAGAGCTGTCGGTATTGCAGCTTCATACGGAAAGTAACTGGAGTCCACCCAGTATATGCGATTACCAATCTCCAGACTAGCAGCTGTTTGGTCTTTACCACTTAACTTAGTCAAGAGAAAAATACTTAGATCTTTTCTGGCCAAAATGCAGGTTCTTTGAGTGCCTTCACAGTTGGCCACAAGCAGTTTAAAGTTTGGTGTCTTGATACCGCACACCCGTCCTCCTACTACATAGGGTACCTGGATCAGGACGATGTCTACTGCACCTGTGGACAGGCGCAGCAATAGAGCCGCTGAGGCTGCTTTTTCGTGATGGAGGTTAATCTGTAGAATTCTTACCATCATTGGTAATCGACAGATTGACATCCACCCCGACAAGGGTGTTATCGAACTCTTCGTCCGTATCATCGGGGAGCATGTCCCCGCCAGATGCGTCAAAGAGTCCGGAGACTTCCCTCAGCCCCTCAGTATCCGAAGTAGTGTTTTCATCCTCAGAGAATGACGTTACAGATCTTCTGTTAGAGTTAGAGTCACCAGAAATAATGGTCGTGTGGACCTCCGCACTTCCAGAAAGCCTTGCATAAACCACGGTCGACGACTCGCCTTCCGCAGTGGGAGCTATATCCTGCTTGTATACCTTCAAGACTATAGTCTCGAAACCATATTGCAGGGTTGCACTTTGTATATGGGAGGTGGATTCAGTGTTAAGGATCAAATTGACCTGACGCTTTTTACCATCTGCCTCACCCACCTTTCTAATTCTCCAATTATGGGTCGGCAGACCAGGATTGGAATCTTTTATTATCTCTAATATGTCAGCCGGGTTGGAGGGCTCTTCTGTAACCCAGGTGATGGCTCTAGGGTGACTAGGGATGTTGTGTTTTTCGACAACATCCAACTGGGCACCCGGCCACACCTCACCCGCTCGAATCAGAGCAGCCTTGTACAGATCTACTGATCTGGCATCACCGAAATATAAGAGCTTTACTCTCCCCTGATGCCATCCTGCATCGTTGCAGACTGGTGGTGTGCCCGGAATTTCTCTTCGGACATCGAGGTAATGAGCCATTATGGCGGATTGCACATGGCTCCATTTGTCCTTGACGATGGATCCATCCTCACTACTTCTGTCTATAACAGCCATCACTAGACTCTCCTTCGCCACTTCATTGAAGGGCTTGGCGAGTGTCCTGTTGATGGTGACATTAGGGCCTCTTGCCTTTTTCGAAGGCAGGGGTTCATCAGGTGATCTGATTCTTTTGACCTTATTAGCCGTTAACACAGCTGAATCTGTGGCTCTTTCAGCCGGCTGATTGGCCTTAGAAGCATCTATGACGCCTTTGGCGCAGGTAAGTGACTCTTTTTGTTTTTCGGTAAGAGCCGAAACCTCAACAGCCTCCAACTTCGTCAAAACTCTGAGCGCTATCCGGTGCTCATTGTGTTTCCGTTTTTACGGTCGGACATGACGTTTTCCCCTCACCGTACCACCTGTTGTGAGTACTGGGGGGAAATTTTCACCATGTTTGGTGTAGTCGGCTTTGGCCAAGACCAGTAGACCGGACGGACAGTAGGACGATTGGGGAACCCCGCTCCATCGGAACGCGAAGGCATCCCCGTCGACGAATTTATTAATTTCTGTATTAGCCCGTAACAGGCTAGCTGCAATAGTGGCTCCAACACGCGTTCTGCTGCCAAGGCACAAATACTAAATATCGCCGATCTTACTGCAATAGTACTCAAAATATAGTATTTGTAAATTTCAGGTTGTGTAGGCGGTGCCACAACCACTATAACTGTCACACCAGTTTATCGTTCCATCACGTATACTGGTACCAATGTCACTTATACCAAATTTGGAGATTTTTACCGCAATAATACTCGTAATATAGCATTTTCAAATTTCAGGTTGGGTGGGCGGTGTTACGCCAACTAACACTATCACCCTGGTTTTCAGCTACATAACGCGTACTGGTACCAAGATCACACATACTAAATTTCGAGAATTTTACTGCAATAGTACTCGAAATATTTCATATTTGAATTTTAGGTTGTGTGGGCGGTGCCACGCCCTCTTTCACTGTTTCCACGTTTTTAGTCCTGTGACGCGTACTGGTACCAAGGTCACACATACTAAATTTCGAGAATTTTACTGCAGTAGTACTCGAAATATTTTATATTTGAATTTTAGGTTGTATGGGCGGTGCCACGCCTACTGTCACTATCACCCCAGCTACATGACGCGTAATGGCACCTAGGTCAGACATTCCCAATTTCGAGAATTTTGCTCCAATAGTATTCGAAATATTTCATTTTTAAATTTCAGTTTGTGTGGGCGGTGCCACGCCCACTGTCACTATCGAACCGGCTTTTAGCCCCATGATGTGTACTGGTACCAAGATCTCACATACCAAATTTCGAGAAATTTTCTCCAAAAGTACCCGAGATATTCCACTTTTAAATTTCACGTTGTATGGGCGGTGCCACGCCCCGTTGTCCAATCATATCCGAATATAGCTACGGACCTTCCACACACCAAATGATATACTCATGCAAAAATTCAACAAAATCTGTTCAGCAGTTTTCGCGTCCATCGCGTACCAACGAACACCATTTCATTTTTATATATGTACTAGCGGACCCGGCGAACTTCGCCTCGCCCCAATTTAACGCCTTCAGATAAACTCCAGAGTGATAATAAAACACAGATAGTTAAAATTTTAATGCGATTTGTTTAAAAGGAATCGAAATCAGTAGAGAGCGATGTGATAAACAACAAACAACGAAGACAGAAGACAGGCAACGTACAGATGACCGTGCGAAAAACAGGGAAATTCGAGATTAATTCCACAGACTTCCTACGATTTGTCTTGAGATTTATTGATTGTCATCGTAAAAGCCAATCGTACAGGGAACTGAATCCGCTTGAATGGGAATGAAAGATCAGTTGGAATAATCGGAATTCGTGGGATAAGGACTTCCTCTCCTTTGAATTTTCCCTTGATGATCGTCGCCTGAATCACATTGTCCATCAGTTTCATAATGGACAACCGCGAGCTATGCACAATTTCGGATGATTCAGATTCCGCAACATGATTATGATCGATTCCACCTTCAGCTGTAAATTATGCGGCGGAGCTCCTGGCACATCAAGCGAGTTCGATTTTACTTTGAATAATAAAATTCATGCTATCGACGTCCTTATTCTTCGCTGCTAATATTGCCCGTTCACTAATCTAATCGAGATTTGGAAACACTTTGGTGATGAGTTCCTCGTTCGACGATGTGAACTCGCAAAAATTTGCCGGGAACAATATCAATGCAGTGGAAACATCAACAGTAATTTGGCCATTGCCAACAGTTGTTTCGAGAATTCAAGAGCCGATGAGTCGTTCTGCAACGCGACTCTCATGTTCGTGGTCAATTTCAACTTCTTGACATGCCGCCACAAAGACCACGATTTCAGACATGCATTAATTTCATCGGCAGTAGATTTCGGGATGACGGGAAGCGTTTGACGAAAATCTCCGGAGAGCAATATCATAGACTCACCAAATTGTCTCAAATCACGTCGTAAATCCTTCATCGTTCGGTCAACTGCCTCCAGAGCTCGTTTATGCGCCATCGTGCATTCATCCGAAATTATGATTTTGCAGTGCCCGCAATCCAATAAGATAACCTTACCTCTTATACTCAAACTTATTATCTGAAAAAATTTTCGAACTGATAAATATCGCGTTGAATTTTAATTGATCGTAATGCTTGTACCGTTTGTCGATGTGATACGCGAAATCAGTGTAACAATACGCAAAACTCGAATGAATTGCAGCAAGAAAAATAGCACATACTCGTACATATGTTTAATAAAAAACTTTTTTGTTTAATAGAAATCTCGCAAGAAATAGCAGTAGATAGGAACAGTAGGAATCTCGCAAGAAATAGCAATTTTCGATTTTCCCAATTTTCCGACTTTTCCGGAGGGTTTTCCCAAAATTTTCTTTCGTAACAACCTTCTCCAGGCAAATACGAAGAACTGAAAAAAAAATTGAGCCAAATCGGTCCAGCCGTTCTGACGTGATGCCATTACACAGATGGACCGTTTCATTTTTATATATATAGAAGATATAGACTAGCTGACCCGGTGCGCTTCGCTGCCCTCAAAGTGCGTTTCAGTGAAATAGAACCATATGATATGTTGACACTCTTGATATTACGGCAGGGTTTTCGAGTCATCTATATTACACTTAAATGCACAAATTTCGTGGATTGCAATACCCGTCAAATCACCTTTGGAGGCTACGTAGATCATTCTCTGTTGGGGCATATATATTGCTGTGAAATACAGTCATACCAATTAGTGCAATAATTCTATCAGTATTTATTTTTTCTTTAACGATGCCGCATGCGCGTAATCACGCCCTCTAATCCGATATCTCCCAATTTTGTTGAGTCCGTGCAAACTTTGAAGGCACCTGAATACTAAACACACTTGGTCAAGCGTCAATCTAGATATAATGGTCTCCAGTTATTTCGTTTCCAGCAAACGTGTCGTATGCGGAGATACTTCCACTGATCAGCTTTTTAATCAGATTCCGTAAAGTGCTATCAACAGCATCCACTATTAACTTCAAGACAATGAGTGCAACGCCTCTCTATATTTCGTTTTGACTACTTTGTCCATCGACAATATTTTCATGCAAATTTTCAGAACTGTCCTGCAATGATATTGGGAATTTTTCAAATTCACATCTCGGGTTGTATGGGCGGCGCCACATCCTTATCACTCTCTTTTTCTCAAATATTGCGTTCTACATTTTTTATTTATATGGGGATGTCATGCCAACTGTTTGCATCGTTCCTGTTTGTAGCTCCATCACCCCTACTGGTACCAAGGCCAGACAGCTATGGCAAATATAGTGATCGAAATATCGAATTTTGAAATTTCAGGTTGTGTAGGAGTACCCACTGTCAATACGATGCCAGTTTTTGGTTCAATCATTGGTTGTGGTTCGAAGGTTACACACTCAATTTTACAGGCCAGCTGAAATAGTGCAGGAAATATATATTCAGATGTCATGTATCACATTTCAGGTTGTGTGGGCGGTGCCACGCCCACTGTTACTATCACGCCAGTTTTTGCTCTAGCACTCAATCTGGTTCCACATACTAAATTTTGAGAATTTTGTTCCAATAGCAATCAAAATATTGCACTTCTGAATTACTGGTAGTGTGGGTGGTACCACGCATACTGTCACAATAACACCTGTTTTATGCTCCAACACGCGTACTGCTACCAAGGCACAAATACTAAATATCGCCGATCTTACAGAAATAGCACTCAAAGTATAGTATTTGTAAATTTCAGGTTGTGTGGGCGGTGCCACACCCACTCACACCAGTTTATCGTTCCATCACTCATACTGGTACCAATGTCACATATACCAAATTTGGAGACTCATGCCGCAATAATACTCGTAATGTAGCATTTTTATACCCTACACCACACTGTGGTACAGGGTATTATGACTTTGTGCATTTGTTTGTAACGCCCAAAAAGAGAAGGAATTGAACAATAGTTTATTATACCGATCGTCATAGAATCAATTTTTGAGTCGATTTAGCCATGTCCGTCTGTCTGTCGGTCTGTCCATGTATTCTTGTAATCAAAGTACATGTCGCAATTATGGTCCGATCTCGACGAAACTTTACACATATCTTTTGTTTGGCCCAATGATGATCCCTATTGAATTTGGTTAGAATCGCTGTAATAACTGTATTTTATATCCGATCAGTATGAAATTCGGCAGAAAGAGGTTTCCTATTATATGAATGAACGCTTTTAAATTTGGAAGAAATAGGTTCAGATTTCGATATAGCCCCCATATATATGTTACCCCCGATTTGACATGTAAGCGCTGTAAAAACTGTATTTTATATCCGATCAGTATGAAATTCGGCAGAAAGAGGTTTCCTATTATATGAATGAACACTTTTAAATTTGGAAGGAATCAGTCAAGATTTAGATATAGCCCCCATATATATGTTCTCCCCGATTTGACATGTAAACGCTGTAAAAATGTTATTTTATGTCCGATCAGAATTAGATAATATGTTTCTACCCTTACCGCATTGTTAGGGAGGTGTAGGGTATTATATAGTCGGCCCCGCCCGGCTTCTGGCTTTCCATACTGGCTAAATATCTGGTTGGGTGGGCGATGTCACGCCAACTAACACTATCGCCCTAGTTTTCAGCTACATAACTCGTACTGGCACCAAGGTCACACATACCCAATTTTGAGAATTTTTCTACTCTAGTATTCCAAATATTTCATATTTGGATTTTAGGTAGTGTGGGCGGTTCCACGCCCACTTTCACTGTTTCTCTGTTTTTAGTAATGTGACGCGTACTGGTACCAAGGTCACACGTACTAAATTTTGAGAATTTTACTGCAATAGTACTCGAAATATTTCATATTTGAATTTTAGGTTGTATGGGCGGTGCCACGCCCACTGTCACTATCACCCCAGTTTTCAGCTACATGACGCGTAATGGCACCTAGGTCAGGCATTCCCAATTTCGAGAATTTTGTTCCAATAGTATTCGAACTATTTCATATATGAATTTTAGGTTGTATGGGCGGTGCCACGCCCACTGTCACTATCACACCGGTTTTTGGCTCCATGATGGGTACTGATATGAATTACTGACTGAATTTCGAGTATTTTGAAGCAATAGTACCCAAGATATTCCACTTTTAAATTTTACGTTGTATGGGCGGTGCCACGCCCCTTTGTCCTATCAAACCCGAATATAGCTAGGAACCTTCCACACACCAAAAGATATTCCCATGCAAAAATTCATGTATAAATTATAAAATGTTTCCAAAATTCGCCTTATTTAACAACTGGCTAAAAAATGTTATGTGCAAAACATAGCTCAATTCATTGATTTTAGTGGCATCTTTAAGATTGAGTAGATATACTATAATGGTTATTACTCTTTAATTTACGCATTGATTTAATGTTTCAAACCTTTAAAACAAAGTAGTTTTTCACTATTTGCTCGATCTATGTAACTTTTCATTACTTTGTTTAATACTATCGAATTCGAGATCGTTGTTTTTAATTGGTGCTTAGGTTGATTTTGGTCAATTGTTCGTCTTCAAGATAATTACATAAAACCAAGCCATTCACACGCGACAAAAACAGAAGTCGCTTTCAAAGCAAACCAATCAAACACTAATTTCAGCGAAACCTGAAAGAATATTATAATGCGACTAATTTTAAAATGTCATGGATTCATGTATCTTAATAATATTTTTTATTTTATTCAAAAATATTAAGCAGTTTATTTTTTATTTAATTTTAATCACATTCGCACGCGACATTTTGCATGCGACATTTTATTCCATCGTTCTTTTTATGTTTATTTTTTTTGCCTTTTATGCAACTAGACATCCAATGTTGATTATAAATGATTTTTAATATATTCAATATATTTATTTTCACAACAAAAATTATTTTTCTTATCTCCTTAAATATAAATCAAGATTTCATAGAGAGACCATTAGTCAGAACATAACATGCAATACAAATGTTTAAAACATCAAGTTTGCAATTATTCGAATTTGCCCTCAAATATTTTAAAATGTGTTATGAATAAATGTTGTTTTTGGGAAAATTAGTTACATTTGATAGATTCCGTATAAAAAATAGTAAAACAACATACTTTTATAGACTTTACATTTTTTGGCTGCGGTTGACATCTCGTTGGAAATGCCCATATCTGGAAAATGAAAAGAGCCAAAAATTGTGTGATCACTTCACATCAAATTATTGCTCTTATTATCGTGCCAATTTTTAACGGTGTATTTGCCCAATGTTCCAATGATATTGCTTGGTAGCTTTCGAAACGAATTCGTCCAGCAAACAGTGGCCACCCTAAAATATTTCACACACTTCTTACTCTTCTTTTTCGAAGAAGGTTTGTTTTCTGTAAAACAGAAAAAAACAACGATCTCGAAAGTAATAACCAAAACTATCAAAAAGTAGGTACCAAAACGGGCGTGGTATTCCATTAACAGAACTGTAGGAAATTTAAAAACTTTACACTGTGTAAAAATGTTGAGTATTTATATACATTGGTATTCACGATATAAGCTGCTAACTTTTTGTACAAAGTGGTACGTTTCTGTGGGAGGAACCAAAAGGGGCGTGATAATAACACAGACAGACTGTAGATCGACAGACTGTAGGTACTATAAAAATATGGCTGTGCGAATAATCGCCCAAGTGAACATGCCCAAAAAAAACAAGTAAAGGCAGAATAATTTCGACCATGCCGAATCTTAAATATTCTCCACCATGGATCGCATGTGAATGGTTTCTGGTACAAATAAACTCATTGAACCAAATTTCAGACCAATTTGAAATTTGAGGTTTTTGTGGCGTTTCGAAGTCAAATCTAGAGGGACATTTGTACAGTTAGTGCCAAACGAAAAAAAGCACTAACTGTACGCTTTTCAAATGTTTTGTTAGTGCTTTTGCCGATTTTTGTACATTTGTCAGATTACATCTGGTAACATAAAGAAATTAGACTATTTTGCTACACCATATTTATGTACTTCCCGATTTGGCATCTATGCGGCATAGACGGCACAATTTGTATCAAATCTTTACGAAATTTGGCATAGGAAAGTTTCTTTGAACTTATAATAATCTCTGGCACATTTTATGCAGGATTAGATCTTTTGAGTCTAAGCGCCATATAATACCCGTTTCTCATCAGATCTACATACAGTTTTTAGTTTAAAATCGATATACAGTTTAAATCGACATTGCCAACAGATCTTTATAATTTTTAATAGATAACAGATTCTTGTAATAAAAACGAACGTTGTCAAATTTGATACCAGTATGTCCCCTGTCTGTATCTATACCTATCCTGATTTTGAATCTAAGCGCCATAAAATAAAATTTTTTTAACACATTATGGCATTTCTGCAGAATGAGGTGGATCTGGTATCAACTCATCTGGCTGGAGTGTTCACTGCATGCCTAACCCATTCGTATACCCCAAAAAACTGGCAGGAATCAAGGGTGGTCTTCATACCAAAGCCTGGCAAGGCGAGTTATACGACCCCAAAGGCTTATCGACCCATTAGCCTAACTTATTTCCTGTTAAAAACAATGGAGCGAATAATTGATAACATGGTCAAAAGTAAAATAGCGGACGACAGGCTAAAATTCAAACAACACGCCTATGCCAAAGGAAGATCAGTGGAAACAGCTCTGCATGAGGTAGTGCACCACATAGAAGAGTTCTTCAGTAAAGAAATATATACTTGCTGTTTGCATAGACATTGAGGGCGCATTTAACAATGTACAGACCGATACACTTATGCAGTCCTTAGACGAGTTTCAAGTCGACCGGGCGCTGAAAAACAGAAATATGTCTATTTACAAGGAAAACGAAGATCCCACGTATTACCCGGCCTCGATTCCTGAATCTTATTCAGGAATTGCTTTAACTAAAAAGGTAAAATACTTGGGAGTAATCTTGGATCAGACACTGTACTGGAAAGATCATCTTGAAGAAAGAGTTAAAAAGGCCCACAGATGTTGGTCGTTGTGCAGAAGAGCTATAGGTTTAAAAAGGGGACTACGTCCAAATATGACTCACTGGCTTTACATGAGCGTGATTAGACCAATAATCACCTACGCCTGTGTAGTGTGGTGGACATCAGTGGACAAGAAGTGCAACGTAATACCTTTGCAAAAAATTCAACGTATGTGCTGTCTAGGCATAAGCGGGGCATTTAGAACTGCACCAACAAAAGCGTTGGAGACTATACTGCACATCCAACCAATAGACATTCGTATAAAGTATGAGGCAGCCCTCACAGCAAGACGTCTACAAGTGATGGGTGAATGGATAAATCGAGACCACAAGTCGTACCATCAGAAGATTTTAGAATATCTAGTTGGTCACATTCAAACGCTAGAAATCTCGGACCGCATTCCTGAAGTGCGGCTTACAGCTACCTGTGATACGTTTGTGCCAGACAGACGCTCCTGGGAAAATTGAACTTTGGCCCATGTGCCAGTGGGAACCAGCTGCTACACGGATGGGTCCAAGCGAGGAGGAAGGACGGGTCTGGGACTTTTTATTGATGAACCAGAAGTCGAACTTCACTTCCGCCTCCCTGACCATAACACGGTATTTCAAGCAGAAGTTCGAGCAATCACGGAGTGTGTGAACTGGCTCAGTAACACGACAAAGCCTAAATATGTCAACATCTTCACAGATAGCCAAATGGCGATTAAACAATAACATCGGAAAGGTCAGATCCAGAACTGTGTTGGACTGTAAAAGAACGATAAATGAGTACTCAGCCCATGGTAAATTGCGTATTTGCTGGGTACCAGGACACAACGGAGTGATTGGAAATGAACGGGCAAACAGCTTGGCTTCAAAGGGCAGAGAACTTCGAGTAATCAACTTGGAAAATTGGAAACCTTTCGAAGCCACGAAAAATGAGTTGAAGCACTGGGCAGTGATGGCTCACAAAACTGTGTGGAATAGCGCAACAGTAGGAGCAGCTGCAAAGATACTGTGGGGTGACCCAATTCAAAAGAAAACAAGAAGTCTTCTGAAACTAAATAAGATCGATATTAGTAAGATGATGAGTGTTCTAACGGGACACTCAAGCTTACAAGCACATCTTCATCGCATAGGACTAGCAGGAAACGACGAATGCAGAGCATGCAGAGCATGCAGAGAAAACATCGAAACGATGGAACATTTTCTGTGTCGCTGCCCGGCTTTCACACATGCAAGATCCCAACATTTCGGGTCCGACATATTACCAGACTTGACTCATCTCAGAGAATATGACTGGAAGACACTGAGAAAATTCGTGTCTAGTACCGATTTTCTGTAACTCGTGACGTATAAAAATATCATAAATAAGGAGCGCCCAACAGGCCGAACCACTGGCTTAAGTGTATGTCCATGGATATGAGACGTTTAAACGTCTCCTCTCTTCAACCTAACCTAACCTAAGCTAACCTAACACATTATTTTCATTAGAAAAACAACATGATAAACATTTTCCAAACATATTTCTTTTAATTCTGCTCTGATGGGGTCGTTGTTGTTGTAGCAGCTTGGATACGCTAAGTTGATAATCCTTAAGTCTGTTGCTATTACAGACTTCGTTCCGGCATACGAGTATATCCGATTATAGCGGGAACCTTATGTTGTTTTCATCCACTCAATGTTGTCCGGTTGTAAATTAACATTCGTCTCTTAATTTCAGGGGAATGAATGTTATTTAGGTGTTGCCGTTTCCATTCTCAACTAGAAGCGCTGTATTTCTGTTAATAGTCGTCATGGTGTTATGTCTATTTTTAGCTTCCCTGTTGACTTGAGTGGTCAGATGTTGTTGTAGTGGTAGTGCGCCCGGTGAGTTATTTTTAGCTGCAGAAACTCGAATTATGAAGAAAACATGAAATGTTCATGTTAAATTTTGGGACTTGAACCCAGCACCTTCGGGATTCAAGTATAATGCACTAAACACTAAGCCACCGAAGGTCACATTGCCTAAGGCAATGTTATAGTTTAGTGCTTTTTTACGACTTTTCTTTTGGAATTTACGCCCTTTTTACGCTTTTTAAATATTTTATTACGCTTTTGCTTCGGCAAAAGTTGGCATAAATGCTAAGAAAGCAAAATTTTAATCATTTGCGGGAGAGGTACAAGAAGAATGGTTCAATATGACCAACCGTCAAACATAGCCTGAGATTAAAAAAATATTACTACATACCTAATTTGAATTCAATCGGTTACTGCTTTCGATAGTTATCGTGAGTAACCGGCAGACAGACATCCGGACTGACAGACGGACGGACGGGCATTGTAACGCCTAGAAATACTACACCTTAAAATATACCGATCGATTCTTAATCAATAGGTGAGTCGATTTAACCATGTTTGCCCTTCCGTCTGTACATTTTAAGTTGTTCGTTGGGTATAGGTAGCAATTTCACACCGATCTTGGCAATAAGGACTCTTTCATACCTGAAGAACCCTTTTGAAATTGGTCAAAACCGGTTCAGAATTACATATAACCCCCATATATATTTTCCTTCTGATTCGAGCTTTTAGCGCTGTATAAGCTTAATTTTTCATCAAATTTAGCAGGCTAGAGTTCCTTCATCCAAGGATCCATATTGCCAACTTTGAGTGAAACCGGTTCAGATTTAAATATAGACCCATATATATATGTTCCTTCCGATTTGGCCTTTAACGCTACGGAAGCTGTATTTCACATCGCAATCATTTTGAATATACCAAATCACATTTCATTGTTATTCGATATTACTAAAGTGGTGCATGGTATTGTATAGTTGGCGCCGGCCGGCATTGGCCATTCCTTACTAGATTTTATGTTGTGTCAGGTATCTCGAAAACTGAAACTAATTAATTATTTCTTCTTATTATCATTTCTAAACAATTAAAAATTTCTTTTAATTATATTGAAAACTTTTTGCTGTAGATTAGTGTAATTTTCAGTATATATATAAAACATGTTTCATAAATATAACTATTTATTTATATAAATCAATCTTAAAAAAACATATAAAACATTCTTCTTTATTTGAAAAAACGTTAACCATTAACAATTATGAATATTATCTGAAAAAAAATGAAGCCACTCTAATGTTTAAAAATCTACCGACATAAAGATGTGAAATAAAACCTCCTTTCGCAAACTCCGGATAAAGTTAAGTGCACGTGCATTATTTTAATGCCACCTGAAGGAGTGCTGAGTTGGAGCTGCTTTATATGCGGGCACTATTGCGCGCGTATGTTAGTGAGTGCGCTTATACATTCACATGTGGTTGTGGCTGTTTACAGGGACATGTAAATGTTTGGTTACGGCTTTACAGGAGCTTTGTCTGTTAAATTTGGCATTATTTCTTGAGGCAATTTTAAGCGCAATATACACGAACAAAGTGAAATGGAGTATGTACATGGGTTTTTCGAGCAAGGAGGGGTGGGGATCCTCAAGTGGGATCAGAGACCGAATTGTCGATGGTACGTCGCATTCCAGACATCTTAAAGAATAACGTAATGTACGACTTTACCATTGATACGTTCCCAGACGTTTTGATGTAGCATATATTGATAACAGCGCACAGTGGGAGGAATTGAAAATTTGCAAATATGTAATTCAGACGTTTCTTAACCCGTCAACCGATTGCAACACAACTTGGTATGCTTTTAGAAAATATAATAGAGACGTTACGTTTTGAGTTCGGACCCCATATGGTATACAAGGGCAGATCTTCAGGGACTCAAATTTGGTCACCTCGGGTGAACAAAATGTTTAAACGCGTATAAATTTTGCCTTGATTTCCTCTGAGTCGTAAAATCTTTGCGCATTCTACTAACCTACTACTTCTACTGTGCGCATTCTACTAACCGAGCTCTACAAAAAACTTCTTTACACCTTCTCATATAGTTACCGAGATATCTACTTTTGAAATTGAATTTTTAATTTCTTTTAAGACGTCCTAGTTTTTTGTGGATATCGTGGAATATACACCGATTTATTGCACATCAACTTTTCTGAATAGGCAACAAAATGTTCTATATGATGACAAAATAATTCAGGCTGACCGGCAAACACCTGGAAACGTCTGTTGGACTTCGAAGCTTCCAAAGTAGGAAATACACCGAGAGATATAAAATTCTAATTTTCTTCTTTTCAATCCATTTAGAGATTGAAAGCCGGTTAATAATTAACAAAGCTATAGGCGTTAAAGTGCGCAAAGGAAAGGAAATCGGTTTTACCCGTATGTTTCTTCCTTTCAAATCCGTTTAGAGTTTGAAAGCCGGTTAATAATGAACAAAGCTATTGGCGTTAAAGTGCGCAAAGAAAAGGAAATCGGTTTTTACGCGTAAAACCGGATTTTGGGGTTGTAGATAAAGGGTTTTTCAACAGGGACTCTTTTGACATTTCTCTTCAGTAAGGTTTGCCATTTCATGATGGAAAGATATACGAGCCAACAACGAGTCGAAATTATTAAAATGTACTACCGAAATTCGGAGTCAGTGGCCTCAACGTTAAGAGCGCGAAAAATCATCTTCAGCGATGAGGCTCATTTCTGGCTGAATGGCTTCGTCAATAAACAAAATATGCGTTATTGGTCAGACAGCAATCCACACGTACTCCATGAGTTATCATTGCATCCCGAAAAAATTACGGTTTGGTGCGGTTTAGGGGCCGGCGGCGTCATTGGGCCGTACTTCTTCCGTGATGATCAAGACCGGCACGTTACTGTGAATGGGAATCGCTACCGTTCAATGATAACCGAATATTTTTGGCCCCAATTGGATGATATGGACTTGGAGGACATGTGGTTCCAACAGGACAGCGCCACAAGCCACACAGCGAATGCCACAATCAATTTATTGGAAACCAAGTTTGGAGAACGTGTTATCTCACGAAATGGTCCAGTCGATTGGCCGTCTCGGTCTTGCGATTTGACGCCGTTAGACTATTTCCTGTGGGGCTACCTCAAGTCTATGGTCTATGCCAACAATCCAGCGACGATTGATGAACTTCGTACGAATATCGAACGTGAAATTGCAGCAGTATCGGCCGATTTATGCTTGAAAACCGTCGAAAATTGGGTTCAGCGTGTGGACTTCTGCAAGCGTGCCCGTGGTGGCCATGCAAAAGAAATCGAGTTCCATACATAATGGCATCGAACGTACTTTCACAGGAATAAAGAATTTCATTGATATCCAAAACCGTTTTTGTTTTATTTAAAAAAAACTTTTGTAGCACTCTTATTGACGGACCCGATATATGTAAATATGTAAAAAATAAATTTTTTGTGGTTTTCAGAAAACATAAGCAGATTACCGGAAAAAAATGACAAAAAAAATTTCAACTTTTTTGGTTAAATTTAATGACATCAGGAACCTAATAAATCCATGAAAGCTTTATAGGTGTCTTTTAAATAATCCCATTAAATTTATGAATGTGAGAGTAGCTTTGAAAATATTACAATTTAAAATGGCTATAGAATGGACAATGGTCATCATACTTTAATGCCCCTCCGATTTATTAATACGCGACTGAAAACCCTAACAATTGGTGTACAATTTGTTTAACTTCGTTCAGCGCTTTGGATGTGCTTTTGATTAGAAATTAGTGTTCCAAAATGCATAAAGTGCATCTTAAATACACAAACTTCAAAATATTTGGATGCCCCTCCGACGAATGTGTTGCCCTGCGGTATAACTGGACATAAACAATGAACGTGTCCTTATATTTGCAGTAAAAACCCGCTAACAATTAATGGAGTGCTTTTTGTAATTTTTTAGGTACGTGGAATTTCCGTTTGCGTTGAAATATTTTCGCGATTTTTTGACCTAAGATGCGTTTTGCAAAAAAAAAACTCAATTCACGCGGGGTTCCGCAGTAATCGAAAATAAATTGAAAATGTTGACCTCAAAAACATGTTTTTCAAAAAATTCACGCTCAATTTTTACTACTTAACGATCGCAGTACTTTTATACCACTGAGAGCACATAATCGAGATATAGACCAAAAGACGCGTGCTGGCGGGGGCTATTTCTTTATGCATTGAATTCATAATATCTGCATCATTGAGGATGGTATGCTGTAGATATTTTAACATTTTACGTGAGAGTGTATTTATCCCCCAAGTCTGCTCGTTAAATGTTGTCTTTGACAGAACGCTGCAAATATAATATTACTTCCACAATTAGAAGAACATTACAAAATTCATTGTTTGCCTCAAGGTGTTTTTTCATGTTTTTTAATATTGTTTTGGTCAGTTCTTATTTTAGAAAAGTGGGTTTCTTCTGAAAATGATAGATATGATCGTAGTGCCTTTATTTTATATGGATTAGGGATGTAACGAATATTCGCATTCACATATGCGAACGCGAATTATTCGCATCATTTTAAAATTCGCATTCGCAAAAACCATCTTTGGATTATTCGCTTTCGCAAAAATATATTTCAGTATTCGCTTCCATTTATTAAAGTGTTAAATCTCCTTATTCTCTTCACACAATTTGAAGATATGTGTGTGCTTGTGGTAACAGGAGGTAAAAATATGGAAAACAGTCTTAATACTTGAATATCCTGGAAAAGTATCAATTCAGTTCCTTAAATTTGTTGGTACTAAAGGCTCAAACCATTATTCGCATTCGCATTCGCTTTCGCAAAAATGCATATTTCACTATTCGCTTTCGCATTCGCATTCGCAAGAAATATATTTCAATATTCGCTTTCGCTTTCGCTAAAGCCACTTTCGCTAAAGCCACTTTCGTTACATCCCTAATATGGATATATTTATTTCGACTCATAACTCCCAACGGCTGCGAAAATATTGAAGAGGACGAAACCTCCGCCTCAACAGGTTTAAACAAAATTACTTTTGTTCATATGTAGGATTTTGGAGATATAGAGAAAATTATAAAAAGAAAGTATAAACTATTTATATTCGTCTTAAAGGAAACATTCTGGAGAATATTTTTGAGATAATAATGGGCTACAATATTTATAAACATCGTTGCCACGCTTCAAAACTTGGCCATATTTTCGTCAATCGCAATGCTAGAATATGAAAACTTTTACCATTTGTATATTCAGTAATGTATATAAAAGGAAAGGAGCCCGTGCAAAAATAATTTGAACAAAATAGCAGAAAACCAAACAAATATTTTTTGCTTTTAAAATATGATAAATAATGGAATATTCATTTATAAAGAATACTATCGTTGAAATAGGTATTGAAAATCTGTATGCAAATATGTAAACAAACGGCTTTGTATACATAAAATTACAATTTCCCACCGACAAACTCATTGAGTTTCTCCGTCACGTTGCGTTGCGACACATACCACATACAAAAATAGTAAAGGTTTAAAAATTTTAGTTTTACTATAGGAGAAAATGTGGCCTACTTTTTAAATTTGTGTAAAAAATGGTGTAAAAGGCTTGGCAACAATAGCAAATGACTGCAACTTTTGTCTTGTCGGTTATTATAAGATCGATTTTTTTGTCTTGTTTTTTTTCGACATATAGACAATATTGTTGCCTATTCAGAAAGTTGATGCTAGGAAAACTTCGGGAAAAGAAATGAAAAATTCAATTTTAAAAAGGCCAAAGTTACACGCGTTTAAGGATTTTGTTCACCCAAGGTGGCCAAATTTGAGGCCCTGTAACTTCGCTCCTGTATACCATAGGAAGCCCAAATGCAAAACTTAACTTCTTTAATACCTCTTCTATAAGCATGTCAAGGTGTGGAGCACTCGGTTGATTGGTTAAGAAACGGACGAACTATTTCGCTTTGCAGCGGGAGGAATTTATTTCCTTGACATTTTGTTCACAAGATAAATATTAATATATGGGAGATTTCATATCAAGTGAGTCAATTTTTAAAAGCAATATCTGATCGGGATGAATCATGTACCATGTTTAGTCCTATCAGATAGTAGTTATGACACAACATTTAAGGACTTTCCGAGTGGGAGGGTGTTTAATATTGACATTTTAGTCAAGCGGTCCTTTTTATACCCTCACTTTAGTGTGACGAGGGTATATATCATTTGCTACGAAAAAAAGTGTAACACATCGAAGGAGTGATCTAAGACCCTAAGTATGTTCGGCGGATATTCGTTTTGAGTCATTATAAGACGAATGAGCAATGTCCGTCCGTCTGTCTGTCTGTCTGTCTATCTGTCTGTCTGTCTGTCTGTGTGTCTGCTGGCTGGTGCGCACGATAACTCTCGAAAGGAGTAACCGATTGACTTCAAATTTGGTACGTGATAATATTTTTTTCTATCTCCGGCTAAGTTCGAAGATGGGCCATATTGGCCCACTTATTCTAGTACCTCCCCCACAAAGTGTTAAAATGTTGTGAAATATTGAATCTTTAATAACTGCTATACTACTTATTCGAATCTTCTGAAATTCCACACATAGCATTAGTTTATTAGTCGCTATCAACTCGAGAAAAATGGGCCATGTTGCTACGCCCCTTTTGGTACCTCCCACACAAATGCACCATTTTGCACCAAAAATTAACAGCTTATAACATTAATAGCAGTGCATAAAAATACTTGAAATTTTGTACAGTGTCATGCTTTTATAGTGCCTACAGTTCAGTGAAAAATGGGTGTTATATTCACGCCCCTTTTGGTACCTCCCACACAAAGGTAACATTTTGCACCAAAAGTTAACAGCTTATAACATTAATACCAGTGTATAAAAATACTTGAAATTTTCTACAGTGTAATGCTTTTATAGTGTCTATAGCCCTGTGAAAAATGGACGCTATTGCCACGCCCCTTTTTGTACCTCCCACACAAAATGTCCAAATCATACCAAAATTTAATATCTCATAATGTTAATAAACCAGTGCAAATAAACGCTTATAATTCGGCGCAGTGCAATGTATTTAAAGTATCTACTATTCAGCGAAAAATAGGTGTATTTGTTAAACCCGTTCTGGTACCTACCATACAATCTAACAGAATAATTCGTGGAATATTCAATATTACATTACTCACAAAGTGAGGGTATACCTTAGTCGGTTTACCCGACTGAAACTTTCTTACTTGTTGTCATCCATTTTTGCTATTGTATCCTATTAGCTATTTAGAAAATTTTGCATAAAATGTTTTCGATTGCTTTTTCATCAAAATTAAATTTTTTTCGACATTTTTGTAAAATCCAATTTTTTTTTTTTGCTCAAACGAAAGCTTATGCCAATTCCTTTAAGTGCTTTGTAGTCTTTTAGTGAGATGGGACCTGTTTATCTATAAAAATAAAGATAAACCCCTAAAAAATTTGAGATTCAACTATAAATTTTTGCATAACCGGAAAACCATTTGACGTAATTGTTTCAGGAGGGCTTTAATCCTAAATTAAACAGACTTCATCTTCTTTTAATATAATTTGTTTATCCGCTCAACGGGTTCAAATATATCTTAAAAGATATTGCAAAGAATCCCATTTTTAGAGAAAAAGTTATCAGATTTTAATTAAAAAAATTTGCAATTATATTTTTACTATTTTATTGTAAGGTATGATCGGTCATGAATAAAAAAATAAGACCATTCTGAAGAAAATCGATGTTTTATTTATGGCCTCAAGCTTAACGAACAACTGAAACATAAAACAAATAGGTCAAGTAAACATAAACTTAACAATCGACGCATAATTTAAAAATTTTAACTGATTAAATAAGTCTAAATTAGGGATGTAACGAAAGTGACTTTAACGAAAGCGAATATTTAAATATATTTCTTGCGAATGCGAAAAGTGAAATATGCATTTTTGCGAAAGCGAATGCGAATAATAATTTGACCCTTTAATACCAAAAAGTTTAAGGAACTGTATTGATACTTTTCCAGGATATTCATATTTTGAAGGGAAGTGGCAGAGGTTTTCATTGGTATTAATATCTTCAAATTGTGTGAAGGGAATAAGGAGATTTAACAATTTTAACCAATGGAAGCGAATACTGAAATATATTTTTTGCGAAAGCGAATGTTAAAATGGTGCGTATAATTCCCTTTAGCATATGCGAATGCGAATATTCGTTACATCCCTGGTCTAAGGGCCTGTTTTTGTAACTTATTTTTTGTCACTTCGCACGTCTATTGGCAAGCGAATGAAATTTTTGGTTTTTGCACACTTTGTTTTGATTGTAAACAAAGAAGCTTTCAATTATCGCCAACATTTTGGTTCTTATAAGACAACAGCGAACGAAATGAAATGTCAAATTAGACGATCAGAAAAATTCATTCGTGTCGGTTATGTTTACCGCCCTTTTGAATGATAAAGTTAAAATTGTTGGATAAATGAATAAAAAATGGATAAATGAACCAAACAACATACACATGTATCTTTTGCTGAAGTATCCACCAAAATTTCAAAAAAATGTATTTTTATTAGTTTGTATAAAATGTTTTGAAATCTCACAACCACACTGTTGCTTTTTGCATTTTTTCGTAATACCTTAAATTAGGTGACCCAAACAATTGTTTATTATACCTATCGACCTAGAATATCTTTCTGAATAGGTTTGGTTTTGTCCGTCCGTCTGTTTATAAATGTATCCTTGTTACCGAGTACAGGTCACAATTATGCTCATATCACTAGGAAATTTACCAAGAACTTCCTTTTTAACTCAAGGACTTACTAAAATGGGTGCAGAAGGTTTCCGATTTAGATATAGCCCCTATATATACATAAATGATCTATCAAACAAACAATTGTGTTTGTTTTCGGTTTTTTAATTATTTCTCATCGTCTAGAAACAGCTGTTGCTACTTTTACAGCTGTTAGATAGGGTTGCCCCCGTTCTGATATTTTCGTGTGGAAAAAGCTTTAAGAAATGTCAATAACAACATGAAGGTAATATTGGTCTTTGACAGCAAGACGATGAAGAAAAGAGCTTTCTTACCCAAACGATAAGTGACAATGAACCAAATTAAAAACATGATCGCTTGGGTGAGAATAAGAAGAAGAAAATTATTGCTTGGGTAGCTATCGCACGTCTGCGTTTTGGTACATTTAGCTGAACAGGCTGTAAGTACATAGAATTTCCATTTTAATTAGAGTGATCATTTGCAACGGACCAAAGTTGTAACACATCGAAGGAGTGACCTAAGACCCTAAGTATGTTCAGTGGATATCCATTTTGGGTCATTTTAAGTCGAATGAGTAATGTCCGTCCATCCGTATTTCTGTAAAATGTAGTGAAATATTGATTGTTTAATAACTTCTCTGCTACTTATTCGAATCTTCTGAAATTCCATACATAGTATTAGTGCAATGTATTTAAAGTATCTATGTACTGTTCAGCGAAAAATAGGTGTATTTGTTAAACCCCTTCTGGCACCTCGCACACAAATTGACAGAATAATTCGTGTAATATTCCATATTACATTAATCACAAAGTGAGGGTATACCTTAGTCGGTTTACCCGAATGAAACTTTCTCACTTGTTTTTTTTTAATCACGAATTTTGAACATCCAATTTTTATCCTACACTTTTGTTACGAGCCAAAAGTGTAACACATCGAAGGAGTGATCAAAGACCCCATGTTATTGGCACGCCCCTTTTGATACCTCCCACACAAATGGACCATTTTGCAAGTTAACAGCTTATAACCTGTACATTAACGTTATTAAATGATATTTAAATTGATTATTATTTAATTAAAACAAAAAAATAAATAAATTTAGGAATATTTTTTAGGACTCAAGGTGGGGGATTCATACCCGTACGTCGGTTTACCTGATTGAACTTTCTAATTGTTTTATTATTACTTAAATATAAAAAAGTATGTACTTTGTACAATTACATCTAATAAATATTACAAATTGTATAGACAATCTCCGTAGATGGTGTAAAATGGCGCACTTGTATACAAACGACTGAGAATATATGTTAGTCCTGAATAATAATGATATAAATCTTTAATCTATATGTATAAAACACAATGCTGTACGTTTGAACACGCATCATTCAAGAACGGATCGTTCGATTTGCATGATTTTGGGCTTTTTTTGATATTAGTTCTTAGTGGCTCCAGGAAAGATATCACACACTAGGCCAAAAGACTTCAGACCAATTAGCCTATCCTCCTTCCTATTGAAAGGTCTGGAAAGACTTTTAGATCATTTCATTAGGGAAAACCTGGATACAAAACTCCTGTCGGGGAACCAACATGCTTACAATAAGGGCAAGTCTACAGAATCAGCCCTGCACGAACTCGTGAGCACTATCGAATCGTCCCTGCATTTCAAGGAATTCACCATGGTGGCATTTCTTGACATAGAAGGGGCTTTTAACAACATTCACTCAGATGCGGTAATTGCGGCACTCTCACATCTAAAAGTTAACACTAGTTTGATTAGACTAATTCAAAGTCTGCTCACCAGAAGACGCATAACAGCATGTCTAGGGTCCACAACTCTAACAAGGTATGTAAACAGAGGGACCCCGCAAGGAGGAGTATTGTCTCCACTAATTTGGAACCTAGCGGTGAATGAAATCCTGCTAGATCTAGAACGTTGTGGCTGCAAGGTCGTGGCATATGCGGACGACGTGGCAATCGCAGTGAGTGGCAAATTCGTAAACGTCCTCAGAGACATCCTACAGGTGGCTCTGAACAAGTTGGCTAGATGGGCCAGAAGCAGCGGTTTGGGCGTTAACCCCAACAAGACAGAATTGGTTCTCTTTACTAGGATGAATAATGTCCCACATGTGGACCCTCCACCTCGGATAAATGGAACAGATCTAGTCTTTTCTGAAAGTGCAAAATTTTTAGGAATAATTCTAGATAGGAAAATGTTATTTAGACTTAACGTATTGGAACGTGTAAGGAAGGCCAACGTCGCCTTATATTCCTGCAAAAAGGCTGTAGGGTCGCGGTGGGGACTCTCTCCTAAAATCGTCCACTGGATATACATAGCAGTAGTTCGTCCAATACTGTTATACGGTATTGTGGTATGGTGGACGGCAACTGACAAACTAACCATTACCAACCTACTAACAAAGGTTCAGAGAACAGCCTGACTGAGCATAAGCGGAGCATTAAGGACTACAGCGACCGAGTCTCTACAAGCCCTACTCCATATACTGCCGATTAATATTGTGGCGAGAGAAGTTGCAACCAAAGCGGCAATAAGATTAAACTGCCTATCAATGTGGAGGTACAAAAACTATGGTCACATGAGGATATCAAAGTGTAGTGCTATGGTAACCGACCGAGTGGACTATATACCAACTGTGTACACCTTCGAGAGAAATTACATCACTATGATTCCCGCCAGAGATGAATGGGTCGGCAGAATACCAGGTAATAGAAACCATCTCCACTTTTACACGGATGGTTCGAAGCTTGATGAAAAGGTTGGCTTCGGAGTACACTGTGAAGAACTTAGTCTGGATATAGCTCACAGACTACCAGATACCTGCAGTGTCTATCAAGCCGAAATAATGGCAATATGGGAAGTCGCCAAGTGGCTGAGTCGCAACATAGTAACCAACACTGGCGTTGTAATTTACTCGGACAGCCAGGCTGCCATCAATTCTCTGGAGGCAACATCCCTAAATTCACAAACAGCCCTCGACTGCCGCAGATCTCTTAACGAGATGGCTGAGCAGTTTAATATACACCTCATATGGGTGCCTGGGCATAGGGATATCCCGGGGAACTGCAAAGCCGATGAACTTGCTAGGAAAGGGACGACATTACAAATTCTCGAAGAATTTGCATATATTGGTGCGCCATTATCCACGTGCATGCTTTGGCTTAGGCAAGAGGCAATCAGGCAGTCCAACGAAAGATGGACAGAAATCGGCACCTGCAGGGTAGCTAGACAAATCTGGCCAAGGTATGACCTGAGAAGGTCAAAATATCTCCTCGCACTAGAGAGGAAACGATTGTCTACGTTAGTACAGGTTCTGACGGGACACTGCTTGATCGGCGAACACGCCAAAAGATTGGGTATTGACTCCAATGACTTCTGCCGAAGCTGTGGAGATGAGGAAGAAGTGGAGAGCATTGAGCACTTGCTTTGCGACTGTCCCGCTTTGAGTAAACGACGACTGGACATACTGGGGTCGGCCTTTTTAGGCAGCCTAACAGATCTTTCCAGTACTGATATTCGTACTATCGATAAATTTATATATCAAACAGGTTGGTTTCGATGAGGGGCATTTCAGCCCGTGGTAACACTAGGGACCTAAACTGGTCTATGTGAGCTTGTAAAAAAAATACGGCTGCCACCCTAACCTAAACCTAAAAAACCTAGTGGCTCCAGAAGTAACACTGTGTGGAAAATTTGGGATTGGTCAAGGAGGCGCGAAACGGCTTCGCTCGGTCAACACATTCTCATACCTCGAAAATGCATCGTTTGATTTTGAAAATGTTCGTCTTAAAATGTTCTTAGTCTGAATTGACTCTATGTGGGGAAATTTATGGTTGGTCAAAGGACGCGAATAATACTTAATGTATTAGTATTGACCTAAGGAAGAACAATATAGAGGATCATCATGGAGGGGATTTATGACTAGATGTATTCGTATATCGGCCTAAGAAGGACCTTGTGGAGGACAATTTATGATTGGTCAGTGGAGTGTGGCACCGTCGATACAATCTCATAACTCTAGAAGATACGATTTTCATAATTTTAGGCTTTTTAATTGGTATGGTTTATGATTGGTCAAGGGGGATCGTTCAATGTTCACGATTTATTGACTTGATGTATTCCTATTGGTCCAAGAAGAACACAGTGGAGGATAATTTTTGGGGCGAGGCACCGCCCGTACAACCTCATAAAACGAAAACGGTTTTCACAATTTTGGGTTTGATGAATTCGTATTTGCCAATGATCAAAGTGTCGATCGGAGGAAAATTTATAACTGGTCAATGACCATGGCACGCCCACTCAACCTGATACATAACTCGAAAATGGATCATTCGATTTCACCATATTTAACATGATACATTTGTATTGGTCCAATGAAGGACTCGAGAAGGGAAAATGTATAATTAGACAAATGAGTATGGGACTACCCACGCAACTTGGAGGTTGAAAATTTAATATTTCGAATACTATTGTAGTAAAAGCTTCGAAATGCGGTATATATAAACGTTGTTATAGTGCATAATCTAGAAAAAATGTGTGACATCCGTACAGACCGAAATGTAAAATTGAAACACTTCGAAAATAATTGTAGGGACAGATTGAAAATATTCATGATAGTTCTTGGTGATGCTTTACGGCTTTAAGATATATAATTCATTATAACCTCATTTTGAAAACCTGATACCAATAGTTTCGATGAGTCTTCAAATTTGGTGCGGATGCAATATGAGAGCGTAATATTTAGAGTGATTTGAGTGCAGCGAAGCGCACTTGGTACAGCTGACATTTTCTTATGTTTTCATTATATTACCGAATTTAGGCGCATCGAAGTTTGCCGGGTCAGCTAGTGTGTTCATATATGACGCAACGAATGTCATAAAATTTGCCAGAGTTTACTCGTATTATCGTCTAAAACAACTTTTCTATGGCAAGTTCGTAAACATTTGATGCAAATTGTGGCTTCTATGCATAGATAGTGTAGCAAAATAGTCTGTCTAATTTGTTTATGTTACCAGATTTAATCTGACAAATATGTATACGAAAAACATCAAAAGCACTTGAAATTTTGAAAAAATGAGTTTTTAGGTTTTACGAAATTTTTAATTGCTCTCGAACGGCTCAACCAATTTTTGCAAAGTTAACTTTGTTTTTAAGAGGACAATTTTTTGCAAACATTTTCTTTCAAAATTTGTACCAAAGTTTTTTTTTGTAAAACCTTTGTAGAAAAAACACAGAATATTCGTCGTACTCTCACAAATCTCACAATGTGAGACTCAATATTTGTAAAAGTTATGGACGAAATAGTAAGACTCGTCTGACAATTTTCGTCTGTTTTTGCAAAACACTGCACAGTGGTACGAATTCAAAAACGGAAAATAATTCGACCGTTTCTTAACCAAACAACCGATTGAGACCAAACTTGGCATGGTAGATGAAGAGGTGTTAGAGAAGTTAAGTTTTATATTTGGGCCTCAAGATTGACCACATCGGGTGAAGAAAATGTTCAGGGCGTGTAACTCGTATTCCTCCTCCGATCCACCTCATTCTGAAAAAATGCTGGAAATATTCCGTCCGGTCCCACAGCCTTGAAAGAAGAGAAGCTTTTTATTGCTTCCTTAACTATATCATCTCTTATATTCGTAATAGGCACTTGATGAATCACATTTTTGTTCTGTAACTGTTCCTCTGTTAGCCCAGCATTACCAATCGGAAACTGAGTTTTCATCAAGAGCCTTACGGTATCCTCTATAGTTTCCATACTTTGTATTTTGGTTTGGATATGAGTTTTTGAGAGGAACTTTTTTATTTTAGACATACTGCAATGAACAACAAAAACACATACAAACACATGAGGCACGATGAGGTCGGAATTAGCCGTTGACAAAACTACATTGCCGGAACTGAAATTTCGTTTGTTGTGACAGAAACTTATTTCACTTAAGTAATTCTTTGTTCTAACCGAAAGAATTTCAGTCGCCGTAGACGAGAATTGTAGTTGTCTAATATTTCGTTTTGCAGAAACGAATTTTTTCTTTGCTTGTGCTTACAGAAAATTCAACAGTTTTTTTGCTTTCTTGAAAATTTTGGTTTCTTGCTTCATTTATGCGACTGTGTATATCATTTTCAGCTCCTCTTTCCTTTGTGATTACGCTTCTAAGATAGCAAAAGCTCTTGATATCTTCCGCAACAGGAGGCATATTATCCACCACTATGGTCAAAGGGGAAATATTTGTGGCTTCTGGACGCATTAATTATGTTTTAATGTGATAATTTAAAGACCAATTTATGTGCATTAATTTTACAAGCTTTACTTGAGTCCCGGCGTGGGTATGACTCATGAAGCATATGTCGTCAGCGTAATCTTTGATGATGGCGTCAATGAATTCCATGCACAATTTCTTCATTTGTTTTTTGTAGTAAAATAAATAAAAGTGTTGAAAAACTCATCAATGTCGAATACCGTTTCGGATTGTGAAATTAGAGCATATATATTTCCCTTCAATTGCACACTACACTATGCGTTGGTACACAGTTCACGTGTCAAATCAATAATTTTACGTAAGTCAGGCAATTTTTCTTCAGTTTATACTGACCTTGAACGGGTATTCTGAAGGCACGAACAGAAGACACTGTGGTTTTAGAACTGGGCCACGTTTTGAATCGTATTCATCGTTTATTGTTTCAAAATTACAACACAAAAAAAACATTTTTTCAAAATTCAATAGTACACAATCAAAATGTGTTAAATTTTATTCGTTATTGGAATACGTTTTTGTATGTAATAAAAAATGATCGGAATTCGTCTTTTATTTGATCTTGAGTTGTTTTTGTTAATTATTGGACAAGTAAGCATATATTTTAGTTAATTAACTCAATTATAGTTTAGTTTATTAACACAATTGTAGTTTCTTTAAGTTTCTCAGTAGTTTCTTTATACCATATTACGGTATAGCCCCATATAAAGGTCTCCTCTGATGTCACTCCTTGACAATCTAGAGAACACATTTTGGGCCACACAATACAGCACATCCGTCCCTCCCGATTTGACTTTGCTTTGCAGATGTGCTTTGGAATTATCCAAGGAGAAACATCAATATCATGATTTGATTGAGCTGGAATGATAGTTGGTAGAACAAACGCCTTCAAAACTGTAGAATTGCATGGTTTGTGGAGGTCGCAACGATACTCACACGCTGTGTTGCTCTTTTTGGACCCTTCCAACCCCACCACAGGGATGACTCCATTGGTGAAAGAGATAGCTTTTGAATGAGGCGTTCTGTAACAATATTACGGAAAAGGTTTCCTTTATTTCGTACGTTGGACTGAATCGTGTATTCCGAAGTCTTCCACTTCATAAATACCTCCGATATAGCTAACCTATCTGATTTCCTTGCAAACTTTGTGTTCGAATGTCGCGAAAACAAGAGCTAACATAGAAAAAACGGCTAGCTCCACTGGATTCAGCAAGGTCAACATAGGTATATACAAAGGGTCTCCTTTCTGTTCCATTTTGAAAGTGTCAATTTCGAGTACAGTTTTAGCAACGGTTCAAAGAGCTGCCTGCTTATGCAGCGATAGAAGTTGCAATCAGAGCAGCATTAATGTTAAAAATGTGGAGGTGCAAGAGCTGCGGCCACGTGAGGTTATCACAGTGTAGTGCTACTGTAACTGACCGAGTGGATTCCTTTGGACATATCCTAGAGAAGAAAATCTTTAACCCCGCCCGAAGGCCTGTCACGCAAAGACACTCTGGACCATGTAGCCGCCTTTGAAAATACCCCAAAGGAGGAAATCTTTACAGCAACGGTGGTGGCGGCGCCTTCTTCATGTATTTTAGCCCAATAAAAAAGTGACCCTTTGTACAATTTATGCATTGATATATCAGCTCTTCTACTAGCACTTACAGCTATTTATTTTGCATTGATATTTAGTGAAGATTTTTAGTTATTTTCTAGTTTTCTTAATATGGTCAAAGCTGCGATGGAAAGTAAAATTAAGGAATGGAAGAAGCAATATACTCTTCAGTATTAAAAAACAATATTTTCTTACTTCAAGGATATTTTTCATCAAGGAAGCTACAATCCCATATGAACTGTTTGTTTTGAAAGTGGCGTAAATCCATTTGTTTTTAAAACGACATAAACGCTGATAGAAAAAGCTTCGTCATGACGACGAATTTGTACATCATCACGATTATTTTTTCGTCAAAAGTCAGCTAACGTACGGAATAATCCTCTTGATGAATGTGTTCGTCACCATGGCGAATCTCTGTTCCCAAAAACTTTCGTCCTCAGGATGATCACATTTCATCCCTACGATAAATCGAGTTCATCACCACGATGAATACCATTCATCACCACGACGAACCACATTTATCACCAAGATGAATACCATTCATCATCACGAAGAATCCCATTCATCACAACGACGACTGGTTTTAGACCATTACAAACGGTATGGAAAATAAAATTACTTGACTGCTTTGCCATGTTCAGTTGTGATTATTTAGTTCGAAACGCAGTTCTTATCAGGAAAGGCTTACAGCAAACGAACGAGAAGTATTCATTACTTCTGATATTTTAAATCAAAAATAATCTCATCAAGTTATGTATTTGCCAACAGACGAATCCCATTCATCACCACGACGAATCCCATTCATCACAACGACGAATCCCATTCATCATCACGAAGAATCCCAATCATCACCACAACGAACTCCTTTCATCACCATTATAAGATTTTTTTAAATTAAACTTTTTCAACGAATTATTTAACTAAGGTACTCAGAACGCATTCGAGTTGTGTAGTTCATTTTTTTAATTTTAGGATGACTAGTTACTACTCCACCAACTAAGTGAAATGTTCGATATAATGCTTATGTTCGTAATAGTTTGTCAGGTCACCCTAATTGAACGAGTTCGAAACTAGTGAATTAGTTCGACACAAGTGTAGAACGCATTTAGAACAGAACAATAAAGCACAAAGTATGAATTGATTGCTTCCTTTTATCATATTTTCAGCAAAATGGTCAAATAAATATTTTCCTTGTGGGAATGAAACCTTATCGTTCCCTCAACAATTTTCGAAATCACCAAAGAAATGGGTTGATGATTGTGTTCGTTCTATTGACGTACAAAAACTTCGCATGTACGAAACTTTTCGTCAACAGTACGAATATATATTGAAGAAACTCATTCGTCGTTGTGACGAACGGTTTTTCTATTAGTGTAGAGGGTTCTGCGTTTCATTTCGTTTAAACATAAAATAAAAGCCCCATAAACGAATATAAAAAACGCACAATGTAATATTTTAATGATTATATCGTAAAGTCTAATCGGTCATGATAATAAGCCCATTGCGATTGAAGTATCATTTAAAAAGTTGTAGCTAATTTTGAAGTTTTTAACTTCAAAACTTTCTTATCTATATAAAATTTTCAAAAACAAACTTTAAAAGCTAAGAATGGATATTTTGGCCTTTTTTATGTCTAGCATCAGAATCTATGCATTAAAACAGAAACCCAATAAAAATGTTTGTTTTTGTCGACCGGTGTAATTAGTTCTCTATTTGTAAAAAACGATTGCCAAAATGATTTTCCCACACACTGAAAAAAATCTCTTCTGTAGTATATTGTCCCAAACATATTCGGCTTGAAAGATATATATGTTTAGGGTACACTCTAAACATATAATATTTGGTACACACAAAAGTTGTGTTTTTGGGAAGGTGTTGTTCTAAACAAATATTTGTTAACATCCCAATGTGACCGTTATTTCGAAACAAATATTTATTTGCATTTAAGTATTAATAAAATACATAAATTGTGTTAAATTTTACAGTAATTCAAAGTTAAATTTTAAAAAATTTTAATGTTCGTAAAAATAATAATGATTGAAATCGTATAATAAAGTACATAGAGGATTGAAAACTAATGATGGCTTGGAATACTCAGAAATTTGAAATGATTGATTTAAAACAGAAGTTAATGCTGCATATGGTATCATAACTGAGAGGTACAATTCGAAACCAAGGAAAAATTAAAACTGAATTTCGAAAATGTCAGCAAAAGTTTTGGAAATCTTTTTTAAATAAAATATATTTGGAAAATATCCTAAATAATAATTTTTATTGTATTTAAACACATATTTTATTTGAGAAATTTTGTTTGCAAATACAATTTGTTGTAATATATTAATATATGCGTTCCAAATATATTTTATTGATTTTCAAAGAAAATTTATTTGCTAAGAAATATATAATATTTAAAAATTTGTGTTCCAAATATATTTTCTTTCGGTTCAAATATATCAAAAAAGGCGATTTTTCCCCGTGCAGTACCTTTCGTTTATCTATGTAGATGTGGCTAAAATATTTAGTAGTTTTTCCCAGATTCTGTTGGTCGTTATTATTTTTGCACAGCTTTTCTTTTTCAATTGTTTTTTTCGAAATGTCGATATCCATGGCTTCGTCATCATATTCATGTCGGAATTTTTCACATTTAGAAAGAAACTTCCTATATTTATCCCCTCACCTTACAGGGAGGAGGGTATATATCATTTGCTACGAGCCAAAAGTATAACACATCAAAGGAGTGATATACGACCCTTAGTATGTCCGGCGGAAATCCGTTTAATGCCGTCGACTTAAAATTTCGTTTGAGCAATGTCCGTCGGTCTGTTTGTCTGTCTGGCTGGAGCGTACGATAGCTCTTGAAAGAAGTAACGGATTGACATCAAATTTGGTACGATAACCAATACTACTTATCCGAATCATATGTAATTGCTGACATAGTAATAGTTTATCCGTCGCTATCACCTTGAGAAAAATGGGGGAAGTGTCGCCACCCCTTCGGTACCTCCCACACAAAGGGACCATTTTTGTAAAAAAATTTAACTGCTTATATATTTAATACCAGTGCATATAAATACTTGAAACTTTGTGCGGTATAATATTTTTATAGTACCTAGCCCCCTACAAAAAGTGGGCGTTAGTGGCACGCCCCTTTTGGTATCCCCACACAAATGGACCATTTTTCCCCAAAAGTTAACTGCTTATAACTTTAATGCCAGTGCACACAAATACTTTAAATTTTGTTCATGGGAATCATTGGCTCGCTGCTTTTGGAACCTCCCGCACTAATTGACTATTTTGCACCACAAGTTCACACTTTATAACTTTAATACCAAAGTATGCTTTAAAATTATTAAATTCAATTTAAATTGATAATAATTTAATTAAAACAAAACAAGTAAAAGCGTTAAGTTCGGCCATGCCGTATCTTATATTCCCTCCACCGTGGATAGCATGTGACCTCACAAAATAACTCAAGCCTAAAGAAAATAATACCGAAAACACACAAAAAAATATATTAGATGAGAACAATAGGAATCCCAACAAGTTTGATGCTATATATGGGAGCTATATCTAAATATGGACTGATATCGCCCATTTTCAATCCCAAGTTACCTGCAGCTATAAGAAGTATCTACGCCAAATTTCAGCCACCTAGCTCAAGTATTATAGATTGTAGCGTGATTACAACTGACGGACGGATGGACCGACGGACATGGAAAAATAGTCTTAGAATTTTAAGACGATTAAGAAAATATATACTTTATGGGGTCTCCGATCAATATTTAGAGGTGTTACAAACGGAGTGACAAAATGAATATGCCCCCTCATCCTATGGTGGAGGGTATAAAAATAAATAAATTTACGAATATTTATTCGGTCTGAAGATAAGGGGATACGTCGGTTTACCCGACTGAACCTTCTTACTTATTATACCCTCCACCATAGGATGGGGCGTATATTCACTTTGTCACTCCGTTTGTAATACCTCTAAATATTGATCTGAGACCCCATAAAGTATATATATTCTTAATCGTCTTAAAATTCTAAGACGATTTAGCCATGTCCGTCTGTTCGTTCATCCGTCTGTTGTAATCACGCTACAATCTATAATACTTGAGCTAGGTGGCTGAGCTTGAGCTAAATAGCTGCAGGTAACTTGGATCCATATTTAGATATAGCTCCCATATATAGCATCTAACTTGTTGTGATTCCTACTGTCCCAATCTACTATTTTTTTGTGTTTTTCGGTGTTATTTTCTTTAGGTTTGAGTTATTTTGTGAGGTCACATGCTATCCATGGTGGAGGGTATATAAGATTCGCCATGGCGGAACTTAACGCTTTTACTTGTTTTTGGCATCATTTTGTATTTTTATGAATATACAAAGTGAAAGTTTTCAGTCTCAAAAAATAAACTTCGCCGGCGATGTCATCCGCCTCTGCTTCATATCCTGCGGTTATTTGGGCCAAACCTGCGGAAGAAAAGGCTGGTCACGCAAAACCCTTTGAAACAATTAACATGTTTTACCCTCACTTTAGTGATACGAGGGAATATATATTGCTACGAGCCAAAAGTGTAACACATCGATGGAGTGATCTAAGACCCTAAGTTTGTTCGCGGATATTCGTTTTAGGTCATTTAAAGTCGAATTAGCAATGTCCGTCCGTCTGTCTGTCTGCTGGCTGGTGCGCACCCTAACTCTCGAAAGGAGTAACCTGACTTTAGATTTGGTATGCGGTAATATTTTTTTCTATCTCCGGCTAAGTTCGAAGGTGGACCATATTAGTCCACTCCTTCTGGTACCTCCCACACAAAGGGCTAACATTTAGTGAAATATTGATTTTTTTAATAACTTCTGTAATACTTATTTGAATCTTCTAAGCTTCCATACGTAGCATTAGTTTACTAGTCGCTATCACCTAGAGAAAAATGGGCGAAGTTGCCACGCCCCTTTTTGTATCTCCCACACAAATGGACGATTTTGCATCAAAATTTAACTGCTTATAACTTTAATATCACCTAATACAAATACTTGCAATTTTGTACAGTGTAATGGTGTTATAGTACCTAGAGACCAGTAAAAATTGGGCGTTATTGGAACGTCCCTTTTGGTACTTCCCACACAAATGGACTACTTTTCACCAAAGTTAACAGCTTATAACATTAATACCAGTGCACACAAAAACACTTCAAATTTTTCAGAGTGTAATTATTTTGTAGTACCTACAGTCAACTGAAAAATGTGCGTTATTGCCAAGCCCCTTTTGGCACCTCCCCACGAAGGTACCATTTTGTACGAAAAGTTAACAGCTTATAACATTAAATTAGTGCATACAAATACGTAATGTTTTTATGGTACATACAGTCTGTCTAAAAATGGGCGTTATTATCACGCCCCTTTTTTTTACCTCTCAAAAAAACGTTCCATTTTGTACAAAAAGTTAAGCTTACAATATGTATCGTGAATACCAATGCATATAAATGCTCAAAAGTTTAGCACAGTGTAAAGTTTTTAAAATTTCTATAGTCCTGTTAAAACTGGGAGTTATTACCACATCCGTTTTAGTACCTCCCATAAAAAAAAATCCAAGACATAAAAAAAAAAGTAAAGACGGATTACTCCAACGTTGATCGCATGTGAATTGTTACGGTTACTAATAAACTCATGGCAACAAATTTCAGACCAATTTTTGTGGCGTTACGAAGTCAAATCTAGAGGGACCTCTGTATGGGGGCTATATCAGAACATGGACCTATGACTACCGTTTTTTCGTGTGAATGATTCCGGGTATAAATAAATCCCAGTTTCCAATTTTCAGCCCAATCAGTTGAAATTTGTGGTCTCTATGACGTTAAGAAGTCAAATCAGGGATATGCTATCCAAATGTGGACCGATATTACCCATTTTCAATCCCAACATACCTGCAGATATAAAAAGTATATTTACCAAATTTCAGCTACTTGGCTCAATTATTATAGATTGTAGCGTGATTACAACAGACGGACGGACAGACGGACATGGCTAAATCGTCTTAGAATTTTACGACGATTAATAATTATATACTTTATGGGGTCTCAGATCAATATTTAGTGGTGTTATAAACGGAGTGACAAAATTAATATACCCCCATCTTATGGTTGAGGGTATAATAAATAACACAAAATATTAGTACAAACCAGTGCATATTAAATAGCTCACAAAGTGAGGGTACACCTTAGTCGGTTTACCCGACTGAAATTTCTTACTTGTTAAAATGTCATTTCGCCCAAATATTTGGGCTTTATAACATAGCGTTTGGGCGATATGACATTTTCAGACAATCATGGGCGATATGACATTACGCTTAAATAAAATGTACATAAAATGTGGGTTTTGGGTGCACCAACGCCTTTATGTCATCTACTGGCGTAGCATGGAACTCCGCATTAAAATGTTGCAGTCGTGCATATATTATATTGGCTTTTAGAAGGTCATCATCATCTCTGCTTAATAATCTCTATCAGGCCTGCCTTAAGATGCCTTGGATGAAGAATCGAAGGCCTTTTTACAGGCCTGATCCAGAAGAAGAAGGCCTAGCCCATTTTTTATTGGAAAGGTCCGCCTCAGTTTTACACACAGTGATAATAATTGCAGTGTTTGTTCAACTGTATTTGTCCGAGTTTGTTGTATTTGTTCGGTCACCAAAAAAAGGTTAAATAAAATGTTAATGCAAAACTAATTGTTGTATTTTATGCATTTTATGCATTTAATGTTGTCTTTTGTGATTGTAGTTCACATACGTACACACACATGCATCGCCAAACAGCAGAGTGTGTTGTATGAGTGCGACATGAATTTATGGGTATGTGTCTGTGTGCAGGACATATTCATTGTCTGGATTTTGATTTGCGAAAGTTTAATCATCGGCTTATGCCGCATAATGTGGCGACAATTATTTGTTGTTTTGCGGCCAATTATAAATATTACAAAGTCTTATTTATCACCACTCATGTAAGCGTAATAAATTATGCAAATTTTAATATTGTGATTTATTATCATTATTATTGTTGGCGTTATTACCTTTCAGAGTATAATACCGGTCTCAAAAGGTCAATGTATTTCTAAAGTGTCATCGGTACACTGTAATATCAATAGATTAAATTTACATTAAGTTCAGAGAATATGTAGATTTCTATAATTCCGTTCCAAAGCATACTGAGTCGTCAATAATCATTATTCAGGAGAGCCTTTGAATTTTGTTTATTTCAGGAATCTTTATCAAGATTGTAAGGAATTATTTCAAATCAATACATCACTCTGGGTTTGTTCAGTTGGTTGCAACAACTTTATGTAAAAGAGATAGACCCATCGTTTAGTACACGCTTTTGCTCTAAAGAACGAGACTATATTGAAACCAGTAAGGAAAGGCTAAAGGCGGGCGGGGCCGACTATATAATACCCTACACCACTCTCGTAATATTGAATAACTCTGAAATATAAATTTTGTAGTTCATGTATAAATTGTTTATTCTAAATTTCAAAACGATTGGATGTAAAATACAGCTTCTATAGAACTAAAGGACCAAATCGGACGAAACATATATATGGGAGCTATAGCTAAATCTTAACCGATTTTCTTCAAATTCGGCAATGTTGGTTCATGGATCAAGAAACTCTACCATTCTAAATTTCAAAACGATTGGATGTAAAATACAGCTTTTATATGACTAAAGGGCCAAATCGGACGAAACATATATATGGGAGCTATAGCTAAATCTTAACCGATTTTCTTCAAATTCGGTAGTGTTGGTTCATGGATCAAGAAACTCTACCATTCTAAATTTCAAAATGATTGGATGTAAAATACAGCTTCTACAGGACTAAAGAGCAAAATCGGACGAAACATATATATGGGAGCTATAGCTAAATCTTAACCGATTTTCTTCAAATTCGGCAATGTTGGTTCATGGATCAAGAAACTCTACCATTCTAAATTTCAAAACGATTGGATGTAAAATACAGCTTCTATAGGACTAAAGGGCCAAATCGGACGAAAGATATATATGGGAGCTATATCTAAATCTGAACCGATTTCAACCAAATTCAATAGCGATCTTAACAGCTGCTAAATACTCTAAACTGCAAAATTTCAGAACGATCGGAGTGAAATTGCGACCTGTAGTCGACGAACAACTTTACATGGACAGACGGACGGACGGACGGACATGCTTAAATGACTCAGCTAGTGATTCTGAGTCGATCGGTATACTTTAAGGTGGGTCTAGCTGTGTTATTTTCAGGTGTTACAAACATCTGCCGTGGTACCCTGTACCACAGTGTGGTGTAAGGTATAACAATTAGGAAATAATTGTCTTTCCATCTATTAAGCTATGTATAGACGATTTGTCATATGAGACAACGTTATCAACCCTGTAAAAGTGCTGCAAGTGTCCGTCAATGACAAATTGTAAGGCAAAGGTGAATTGACAGCTCAGACGATTGCAGAAAATCCTTAAAATTTCATATATTTACGATAATTTTGTAAATATTTATATGCAGGATTGCCAATAACAGGATAACCAATAGACAGTGTTGCCAATAAAATGTTTTTCTGACAATGGCGCCATTGTCACATGCATAAACTTGGCACATCTAACAATCTGCAAATTATCTCACAATGACTTTTCTGCCAACGTTGCAAGACAAAAATTGTATGTCCACGTTCACGGTTGTACGTTCACAGAGTTGCATTGTCCGATCTGGCAATCGTGAGTACTTAGCATTACAATACGAATACCATCAATATATTTCCAATTAAAAGGATAAGCTGTGCTCGCCCACAAAAATAACAGAAAGTAGTCCCTATGAATAGACCTATTTCGGCCACGCTAAATCTTGTGGCATTAACAGTTTTTATACCCGACACAACACTACACGCAAAGAAAAAATTCGTTTCTGCGAAACTGAAAGCTGAAATTTCGTCTGTAGTCACAGAAACTTATTTCGCGTAAGCAATTGTTTGTTCTGGCCAAAAGAATTTTAGTCGTCGTAAACGAGAATTGTAGTTGTCTAATATTTCGTTTTACAGGAACGATTTTTTTCTTTGCGTGTATGGTACAGGGTATTATGACTTTGTGTATTTGTTTGTAACGCCTAAAAACAAAGAGATCGTTTATTATACAGATCGGCATAGAAACACTTTTTGAGTCGATTTAGCCATATCGGTCTGTCTGTCTGCACTGATAGAAAAACCGTTCGTCACGATGACGAATCAGTTTCGTCAATATATCTTCTTACTGGTGACGAAAAGTTCCGTACATGCGATGTTTTTGTACGTCAATAGAAAGAACACGATCATCAACCCATGTTTTTGGTGATTTCGAAATTCGTCGAGGAAACGATAAGTTTTTATTCCCACAACGAAAATATATATTGACCATAAACCGACTTATGAATCCCCTCACCTTTAGTCCCAAAAATATTAATAAACTTATTAATTTTTTGTTTTAATTAAATTATTATCATTTTAAATTGCATTTAATAACAATAAATATGTACTGGTATTAAATTTAAAAGCTGATTACTTTTGGTACAAAATGGTCCAATTGTGTGGGACGTACCAAAAGGGGCGTCCGAATAACGATCACTTTTCTCTGGACTTTAGGTACTATAAAAGCATTACACTGTACAAAATTTCAAGTATTTATATGCACAGGTATTAAAGTTATATGCTGGTAACTTTTGGTACAAAATGGTCCATTTGTGTGGGAGGTACCAAGAGGAGCGTGGCAATAATGCCTTTTTTCACTGTATTTTAGGTACTATTAAACCATTACACTGTACAAAAGCTAAGTCTTTGTATGCACTGGTAATGAAGTTTTAAGCTTTTAACTTTTGGTTAAAAATTGACCATTTGTGTGGGAGGTACCAAAAGGGGCGTGGCAACTGCACTCATTTTTCTCGAGGTAATAGTGACTAATAAACTAATGTGTATGTGTATGTGTAGAATTTCAGAGGATTCAAATAAGTAGTATAGAAGTTATTAAATAATCAATATTTCACTAAATGTTAACCCTTTTTGGGGGAGGTACTACAAGGAGTGGAAGAATATGGCCCATCTTCGAACTTAGCCTGAGATACAAGAAGCACCAGCCAGCAGACAGACAGACGGACATTGCTCATTCGACTTAAAATGACCCAAAACGGATATCCGCCGAACATACTTAGGGTCTTAGGTCACTCCTTCGATGTGTTACACTTTTGGCCTTAGCACATGATATATACAAAAAAAGTACAAAAAAAGCTGACTACCCTGATCCGTTGTCCTAAGGACATCCCACGCTTCAATTTTCGCCATTCTAATTCTAGACGTTTAAGTTGGCGGTGGTACCATATTTATTCCTTTCTGTCCCATTGTTTCTATAAAATTTTCCGAAAATCGCTCCTTGTTCTAGTTTACGTCCCAAGAACAACTCTAACAGCAAATTTCACGATTCTAGCTCTTGCCATTTGGATTTGGCTGTTGTACCACATTTATCCCTTTTTGCCCCATAGTGCGGGTAAATGTTCGGATTTTAAAAAAAAGTCAGTCAATTTCTGGGTCGACCTCATAAGGGCTACCCTCACACCAAAATTCACGATTCAAGCTCATTCCGTTTAGATTTGGCGGTAGTACCATATTTATCCCTTTTTGCCCCCATTGTACGGGTAATAGTACGAATTTCGAAAAATCCCGTCTTATTGGTCGTGTCAATCCCAAGGGCTACCCTCCCACCAAATTTCATGATTCTAGCTTCAGCCGTTTGGTCTTGGCGATGATCAGTCAGTCAGTCACGTTGTGGCAGTGTGCCGTATGCGGTGCGGATGAGTTGGCTACTGACCTAAAAAATGTCTCAGTGATGGCGTTAACGACACTGCGTTTTCGGCTTTAGTCAATGTCGATAGGTGGCGATATTATTAGTTACAAAAATAAAAGCTGGGGCGCTGGGGATGAAGGTCAGCTATTGACGCTTCAACATACCGCTCCCCTTGCACGGGTGCAATGTCAAGCTGAATGATTCGGAAATTGGTTGGCTGGCAATAACACTGAGACATTGGTCAAGGAAGGAAATTTGTTGTTGTGGTCGTGGTTCATGATGCGATGCAGAAACAATCAAATTTTAGAATATTAAAAAATGGAGAACTGCAGCTATAAAGAATTATCCGAAGAATATTTAAGAAACAAAAAGAAGGAAGATGTGTTAAGTTACGTTCAAAGCAAAGTAAATTCCTCAAGCATCGAAATACAATTGGAACAGCAAAATAAGGTAAATATGTTCATCAACAACTTAACTAAGCGCTACAAACAAATTGGATGGAATAAAAATAAATTTTATAACACCTTTGCAATATTGTTAGAGGGCGAACTTAGTGTCCAAGTATCTCCAGAAAGTAAAAATCAAAACAATTGTGGGAGACCACCAAAATCACTCGGCAAGTGTAGCGATAGATCTAAAGGGCGGAAACTTAAGGATATCAATGAAGAAATCGGATGTGAAACTATTGCAGAAAGATTGTTACATCAATTGCGATCCCAAAAACAACGCACAAAAGCCGAAATTATTGAAAAAGTTTTAAACGCTAGTCCTCTGAGAACAAAACGTATTATTAAGAGTATTCCAACTCCAAGCATTATTTATGGATTTGAAGTTAACAAAACACCAATACTCAGGTTGCGTGTGATACTAAAATAATTGTGAACTTAGATCAGGGATTGCCATTTCTTTGCACAATTGTGCATTCACCACCTCACACATATTCTTGTGCTCTTTCACATAGTCGTCGATGAGACTTCGACAAGTGTACATGTCCAGTGGAAGGCCACGATATTTTTTTCAGGTTAACAGAAAAAACTAGTCAAAATATATTGTGTGGTCAAAAATTCTTTTGGCACCATCCAATGCCTTGTATGTTATACAACATTTATTTTGCTATTTTAAATGTTATTTTAATATAAAATGGCACAAAATATGTAAATTTACGGTAGAAATAGACCTTCTGTTTATACCCTACACCACACTGTGGTACAGGGTATTATAAGTTTGTTTCACGGCAGATGTTTGTAACACCTTAAAATAACACAGCTAGACCCACCTTAAAGTATACCGATCGACTCAGAATCACTAGCTGAGTCGATTTAACGATGTCTGTCCGTCCGTCTGTCCATGTAAAGTTGTTCGTCGACTACAGGTCGCAATTTCACTCCGATCGTTCTGAAATTTTGCAGTTTAGAGTATTTCGCGGCTGTTAAGATCGCTATTGAATTTGGTTGAAATCGGTTCAGATTTAGATATAGCTCCCATATATATCTTTCGTCCGATTTGGCCCTTTAGTCCTATAGAAGCTGTATTTTACATCCGATCGTTTTGAAATTTAGAATGGTAGAGTTTCTTGATCCATGAACCAACATTGCTGAATTTGAAGAAAATCGGTTAAGATTTAGCTATAGCTCCCATATATATGTTTCGTCCGATTTGGCCCTTTAGTCCTATAGAAGCTGTATTTTACATCCGATCGTTTTGAAATTTAGAATGGTAGAGTTTCTTGATCCATGAACCAACATTGCCGAATTTGAAGAAAATCGGTTAAGATTTAGCTATAGCTCCCATATATATGTTTCGTCCGATTTGGCCCTTTAGTCCTATAACAGCTGTATTTTACATCCAATCGTGTTGAAATTTAGAATGGTAGAGTTTCTTGATCCATGAACCAACACTACTGAATTTGAAGAAAATCGGTTAAGATTTAGCTATAGCTCCCATATATATGTTTCATCCGATTTGGCTCTTTAGATCCAATCGTTTTTATACCCTACACCACACTGTGGTACAGGGTATTATTTAAGTATAAAATGTCCTAAAAGTAAATTTATGTTAACAATTTATACATGAATTACAAAATGTATATATCAGAGTTATTCAATATTACGAGAGTGGTGTAGGGTATTATATAGTCGGCGACTTTTAGACTTTTTAGTCTCAAAATAAATTGGATACTGTTTATTTTGCTATATTTAATGATTTTTTAAAATAAAATGGCACAAAATGTGTAAATTAAGGTAATAAATGGTCTATATTTATTATAAATCTATAAAGACCTCATTTTCTAGTCGATTTGACTAATATTTTGGTTTTTATTCATAGTAAAAATGCAAAAATTGCACTCGAAAATGTACAATGTAGCACTATGTTTTAATATATTCCATATGTAGAGGTTGCTCTGAAATGTCTTTAGCTAAGTAATATATGCCAATTTGGCTCAAAATTTGCTTCTTTCGTTTTATTTTTAAAAATAAATGGCTACGACAGATTCAAAGATTTTTCGGTTATAGAAATGAATGCAATCCATGGTGGAAATAAACATTTATTTGAATAAGTCTAACAGCCGTATTCATAACAACTTAAAACTGCTTTACAAACGTTTGTTAAGCAAAATTTTTTAAAACTATATCCATAAACGATTACACTATGCAACAAAAAAAATTTTTTTTTTGTTTTCCAGACCTAAAAACTATTTTTCTGTATAGATTGTGGCATACTGTTATATAAAATTAAAACCAAAAATGTTTATATATATACAAGGTGGCGCAAAAGTAATCCTCCTATCAGAAAATGCTATAAATTTTGCGATTGGCCCCTAATGTCAGTTCTGTTTTGACATTTGTGTAGTAAACACATGCGAAATACACGTTAATAAACAATGTTACGCTACACTGCTCCAAAACGCGGAATATTGCTGACTATTTATTTGACCAATAATCGGTCGGTGACTTTGGCACAACGTAATTTCGTCGCAGATTTCCTGGCTGTCCAACGCCTACTGGTGAAACACTGCGACGTTTATCCGATCGCCTCGAAGAGACTGGCACAACACGAGATGCTGCCAGGCGTGGCAGACCCCGGAGTAGCCGTTCTGCAGAAAATATTGCTGCTGTAGCCGAGGATGTCATGGAAGCGCCGTCGACATCGACCAGACGACGTGCCACGCAAATGGGTATCAGTCGACGGTCTCTACAGCGAATTTTGGTACAAGGTTTGAAGATGTTTCCGTACAAAGTCCAGACGGTGCATCAGCTGTTAGCTGCTGACCGCCAATCGCGTCTAACATACGCTCAAGCCATCCTTAATCACCACCAAGAGGAAGATGATTTTTCATCAAAAATAATCATGAGTGATGAGGCCCATTTCCATCTTAGCGGGTACGTAAATAAGCAAAATTTACGCTTCTGGGGCACCGCTCAAAGTCATTTCCCGGGCGCCTAATCTCCATTTCCCGGGCGCCTAATCTCCCGTTTTGGCGATTTGCACTGGCCAGCAAGATCGCCTGATTTGTCCGCTCCAGACTTCTTTTTGTGGGGCTTTTTGAAGTCGCGGGTTTATGTCAACAAGCCTCATACTCTTGCAGCTCTTAAAGACAATATCCGTCAAGAATGTGAGGACCTATCGCCGGAAGTTTTGGCCAAAGTGATGGAAAATGCCATAAAAAGGGCTCAAATGACAATCAACTGTGGCGGCGGCCATTTACATGACATCATATTCTCGACTTGATGTAAAAAATTAAAAGACCAAATAAAAATAATCCACAAGAAGAATCAAAGTTTTTAATTTTTTTTTTAAATTACAGCCAAAAAACATCGAAAGGTTACTTTTGCGCCACCTTGTATATACTAGCTGGCCCCGGTCCACTTCGTTGCCCCAGACTTCAGATTTCCGATTCCGTCCATGTTTGGATCAATCACGAATACCGCCATCAAGAAATGCATATACATAAAATAACAGCACTATCTCTAACAAATTTTTCGAGATATATTCCAAAAAATGGCTCATATGGGCAGGGTCACGCCATTGGGTCGATCCCGCCCATTTTTGGACCAATCACGTAGACTGCCACCATATACATATACACAAAATTCCAGCACTCTCGCTAACAAATTGTGCAAAATATCCCAATTTCAAAATTTGGCTTATTTTTGTCCAATTCCGCCCATTTTTGGAAAATTCACATAATCTGCCACTCAATACATACACACAAAATTTCAGCACTCTAGCTAATAATTTTTCTCAATATCAAAAATGGACCCATATCGGCGGGTCCACGCCCACTTGATATATCGAAAATTGTAGTTCCCTATTTTCAGCACCCCCTTCACATGTACATTCTGTGAAAATTTCAAGATGATCGGTCTAGCCGTTTAGACGTCTATACCGAACAAACAAACATACAAACAAACAAACCCACAAACAGACACTCTCTTTTATATATATAGATTTTTTTTTTAATTTTTATTAAAAATACTATTATCGTCGAAGGTACCCTTAGTATTTGCACTATATTTTTTGGAGTATATGCCTGATAAGGTCGACTTATACGTTAAATTGAAGCTATTAATGTGGGCTACCAATGTTGGAAATATCTCTTTCACTTAGAAACAGTGATTTAGTAAAAGTAGATTTAAAAGAAATCCTGGGACGAAAAAAAATTTGAATTTCCCTAATATTTACAAAATGGCTCATAACTTTTACATCATAACTTTTACATAAATTTTTTTCAAATAAATAGTGTTTTATTCGACTTTTTTCCTATTTTTTATGGTTTTTTTTTTGTGTGAACTGGCTCAGTAAAACGGCAAAGCCTAAATATGCCAACATCTTCACAGATAGCCAAATGGCGATTAACGCAATAACATCGGAAAGGGTCAGATCCAGAACTGTGTTGGACTGTAAAAGAACGATAAATGATTACTCAGCCCATGGTAAATTGCGTATTTGCTGGGTACCAGGACACAACGGAGTGATTGGAAATGAAAGGGCAAACAGCTTGGCTTCAAAGGGCAGAGAACTTCGAATAATAAACTTGGAAAATTGGAAACCTTTCGAAGTCACGAAAAATGAGTTGAAGCACTGGGCAGTGATGGCTCACAAAACTGTGTGGAATAGCGCAACAGTAGGAGCAACTGCAAAGGTACTGTGGGGTGACCCAAATGAAAAGAAAACAAGAAGTCTTCTGAAACTAAACAAGATCGATATTAGTAAGATGATGAGTGTTCTAACGGGACACTCAAGTTACAAGCACATCTTCATCGCATAGGACTAGCAGGAAACGACGAATGCAGGGCATGCAGAGAAAACATCGAAACGATGGAACATTTTCTGTGTCGCTGCCCGGCTTTCACACATGCAAGATCCCAACATTTCGGGTCCGACATATTACCAGACTTGACTCATCTCAGAGAATATGACTGGAAGATACTGAGAAAATTCGTGTCTAGTACCGATTTTCTGTAACTCGTGAGGTACATAAAGATCATAAATAAGGAGCGCACAACAGGCCGAACCACTGGCTTAAGTGTATGTCCATGGACATGAGACGTTTAAACGTCTCCTCTCTTCAACCTAACCTATGGTTTTTCTTTGTTCCAGGAAAAAGCGTTTTTTTAAAAAAAAGATTTTTTGCTCATATTTTTTACGACTGTTACCAAACCAAAGATTCTACGTGAAAGCGATATTTGCAGCATATGTAGCCCTCATAATTCCCTTTAATTTCAATCAGGCTTATATTTGAAATTATGGTCCAAATACTAAATGTACTTTCCATGAAAGCTGGAATTTAAAAAAAAAAAAATTTAAAAAAATTAACATTTTTTTAAATATTTTTTTTTGTGTTTGTGGCACCAAATTGCACCAGAAACTGTTATCCCATGGACAAAATTTTTGTTGCATAGTGTTATTAGCCTAAAACACTTTTTGTAAACCATTGTTAAACGTGTGAATTTTAATATTGCTTTTTCTTCGTGTGCATTTGCAAAACATTTTTATGGAATTTTTTAACAAAACCGAAAAAAATATTGAAGACTGATTTTTAGAATTTTTCTAGAAATAGTTTAGGTGCAAAATAAAAGAATAAAATACGTCACTGTGCTTTCTAAAGGGTTGTTAAATTGTAAGGGCCGATGATGAATGTCAATCACACCTAAACGTCAAGTTTTCTTCTCCATTTCATTTGACATTTCTCAATTTCAGACTAACTCAATTTGAACCATGGAAAGATACACAATCGAGCAAGGCGTTAAAGTTTTTTAAGCCTTCTACGAAAATGGGCGTTCAAATCAAAATGCATTTCGTGCACTTCGTGATGTTTTTTTGATCAGCATAATCGACCAAATGTGTCCACATTCGGGAGAATTGTGCGCAAATTTCAGCAACCCGGGTCTGTAGGAGATGTGGAAACACCTGTGCATGCTCGCCCAGTTCGTTTGGTGCGGCTTATGGGCTGGCTTTTGCGCAACAAATTCAATGGCCGTGTTATCTCACGTCGTGGCGATGTCAATTGGCCGCCAAGATCATGTGATTTGACACCGTTGGACTTCTTTCTTTGGGGCTATTTGAAAGAAAAGGTGTACGTCGATAAGCCAGCAACAATTCAAGACCTAAAGGATGAGATAATTCGCCACATTACGGGATAGAACCTCAATTATGCCTCAGCGTCATCGAAAATTTGGACCATCGCATGGAGGTGTGCCGCCGAGATCGCGGCGGCCATTTGGCCGATATTTTGTTCCATACATAATTAAACCCTACCAATATTATCATAAAAAGAAATGACTATACGAGTAATTTCATAAATAATTTGTGTTGTATTCAAAATCAACATCGGCCCTTAAAATTTAGCCACCCATTTAATGGGAGATATAGGATTTGTCGCATTTTTCTTTTTTAAAGGCATTGTGCAACATAAGCTGCTCCTCATCCCAAATACTTGGTAAGATTTGGTCCTTTTTTTGAGCAGTACTTGATTGGCACAGACGGACGGACGTGGCTAAATTGACTCAGAGCGTGATTCTGCATGCATCGGTATATTAAATCTGAATTCGTCATTAATTTGATCTTTAGTTGTTATTTTTTTTAATTACACTATGCAACAAATGAACACTTTTTGAAAAATACACGAACCTGACTGTATAGCTTCGATTCTACTACCAAATGACACATATAGTAAAATTTTATGGCGAACATTTTTGTAGAACATTTCATCCCCGCCCTCCCACTTTTAAGGGGTGTTGTTTACGATTTGTTAAAATGGGGCCAAAAATTACAGTTATGTGGGGGAGCTAAAGGGTTAAAATGTTCCACAAAAATATTGGCCTTAATATTTTCTATAAAATTGCTAAACATACCCTATACCAGAAAAATATATTTTTGTTTCATAACAGTGAAATACTTACATTTTTGGGGTACAATGTGGATTTTTGAGCTATTTAAGGTGCCTAGACACGTTCAGATTGTATTGATATGTTCATAAAAGTTGTTTAGATTTACCGTGGCTACAATATTGCCAAATATTGTTAGTAAAAAATCAGCGATCCCTTAAAGTTATGCCGAAAAAAGTGAAAAAAAAATAAATTTAATCCTATGTTTTTCGAAAAAAAGTGCAGGAAAACAAAATTTTTTTGGCATGAAATGTTAACAGACTTTGTTCTACGTGTTCTTAGCTACATTATATAGTTAAGCGCTATCACCAAGTCTGAAGTAGCTGTTGCTCAAAAACCGATGACACCTTTTTTCAGGGGGTCCACTGATTTTCCGAATCTTTCGAGGCCCATAAAAAAAAATTGGTCACCAATCTCGCCAAACTGAGTATAGGGTTATACTACCATTTGGTAGTAGAATCGAACCTATACCATCAGATCCGTGTATTTTTTTCACTGTTGCACAGTGTTATTGGACAAGTAAGCATATATTTTTGTTAATTAGTACAGTTGTTTTTAAAATTAAATTTTTTTTTTCCAATTCATTGCATTTTGTTTATTGAATCTTTCATTATCATACAATGAAAATAACAATAAGTGGACAAATCTTAACCTATAATACTATTCTCTGGGTTATTGCCATTGCGAATAAACCATTGAGCCTTTACACGATTTTTTACTTCAACATAAGGTTAACATTTCAAATTAAAGAATTCATAATTTCATTTTTGCTTTTGATTAGTTTTAATATAAATCATGTCCATCGTATCTCTCCTTCTAAGGCGGTTATGACCTTCAAAATTTAGTAGTTCTCGAGCCACGATGTTTGGATGATTTAATAGTTTGCCCACGTAACACCGGCAATATTTTTCAATTTCCTCTTTTACTGTTGGCATGTTGAGATCCTTATGGATGTTATCGTTTCTTATATACCATGGTGCACCTGTAATTAAACGAAGAATATTCGATTGTCTTCTTTGTAATTTGCATACATTTGAAGCGCACGCTGTACCCCATAGCTGGATACCATATGTCCAAATGGGCTTCAATACTTCGGACAAGAGAATGCAGTTGATCGGACGCAACTGAAGGGTTTTTGTGAGTACTGACGATACGGTGTACCTGTTCTATAGTATTATGACTTTTTCTAAACCCAAATTGATGGTCAGGTATAATGTTGTGAGAAATTATATGAGGTGTGAGTTTCTTCATGAGAATGGACTCAAACATTTTTGAAAGTATCGATAGTAAGCTTATAGGGCGATAGGATTTGACTTGAGTTGGATCTTTGCCTGGTTTCGGTATCATCACGATTTCTGACCTCTTCCAAGATAGGGGGAAGTAACCTGCAGTGATTGGAAATGAACGAGCAAACAGCTTGGCTTCAAAGGGCAGAGAACTTCGAGCAATAAACTTGGAAAATTGGAAACCTTTCGAAGCCACGAAGGATGAGTTGAAGCATTGGGCAGTGATGGCTCACAAAACTGTGTGGAATAGAGCAACTGTAGGAGCAACTGCAAAGATACTGTGGGTGACCCAAATGAGAAGAAAACCAGTAGTTTTCTGAAACTTAACAAGATCGAGATTAGTAAGATGATAAGTGTTCTAACGGGACACTCAAGCTTACAGGCACATCTTCATCGCATAGGACTAGCAGAAAACGACGAGTGCAGGGCATGCAGGGAAAACATCGAAACGATAGAACATTTTCTGTATCACTGCCCAGCTTTCACACATGCAAGATCCCGATATTTCGGTTCCGACATATTGCCAGACTTGACTCATCTCAGAGGATATGACTGGAAGATACTGAGAAAATACGTGTCTAGTACCGATTTTCTGTAATCCGTGGGGTATGAAAATCATAAATAAGGAGCGCACAACAGGCCGAACCACTGGCTTAAGTGTATGTCCATGGACATGAGACGTTTTAAACGTCTCCTCTATTCAACCTTACCTAACCTAACCTAACCTAACCTGCACGGAGAATTGCATTGAATAAAAATAACACAATTTTCATGGCTGAAAAGGGAAGTTCTTTAATCATTTTCGCTGTTATACCATCTCCTCCGGGCGATTTCTTTAATTTTAGTTCTTTGACAGATTTTTCAACATCCTTTATTCTAAGCATGATTGGGCCAGGAATTATATCATCTATCACGGGCGGACAGATTGGGCGAGAAGTTATGTCATCTATCACGGGCTGATAGATTGGGAGAGGAATTGAGTCATTTATCCCGGTCGGATAGTTTGGGTGAGAAATTATATCATCTATCGCGGGCGGATAGGTTGGGCGAAGAATTATGTCGTTTATCATGGGCGGATAGTGTGGGCGAGGAATTATATCTATCACGGGCGGATAGGTTTCAGATGTATCACTGTTGGGTGTAAAAACGGACTCGAGGTAGTTTGCGAATGTATTTACTTTCTCATATGTGCTTTTTGCCCAGTTCCCATTTTCAAGGCGAATTGGGGAAATTAACTATAAAAAAAAATTATATATTCGACTACTCTTATATATTCTACTACACACGATTTGCAGATCTTACAACGTTGCCAGAAAAATGCAACCCTGTGAATTTACAACCGTGTGAACACACAATTTTTGTTTTGCAACGTTAGCAGAAAAGTCATTGCAAGATAATTTGCAGATTGTTATATGTGCGAAGTTTTTGCATGTGACAACGGCGCCATTGCCCGAAAAACATTTTATTTGCAACACTGTCTATAATGTATTTTTATTGGCAATCCTGCATATAAATATTTATAACATATATTGTAAATATATAAAATTCAGTCAGAATTTATTTTTTTTTTTTGGTTTGAGACCATATGTTCCATTTACTTTCTGCCTATTCCAGGAAAGTAATAGAAACAAATACAAAAATTGGTAGAGAGTTTTAATTGCTTGGTAGAATTGACTGCAGTTTCGATAGACACCACTCTATCATCTTCAGAATTCAGTAGCAATAGTGTATGTCTTTAACTTAAATCAGCTGAAATACTTGTGGAAGCAGTAAATTGAATTTAACAAGAACTGCTAACCAAACCCGTATTTTGCCGAACTAAGTCAACATACTAAAACTCTCATACCAATACATTTTTGTTTTTTGCTTGGGTTCGCATCGCGAACCACGAAAACAAATGTAGTTTTTTCAACGGCTAATGCCGACGTCTTCGTACCTCATGTGTTTGTATGTGTTGTTGTTATTTATTGTTGGTCTGTGCTTTTGTTATTCAGTCAGAATTTATTTTTTGGTTTGAGACCATATGTTCCATTTACTTTCTGTCTATTCCAAGAAAGTAATAGAAACAAATACAAAAATTGTTAGAGAGTTTTAATTGCTTGGTAGAATTGACTGCAGTTTCGATAGACACCACTCTATCATCTTCAAAATTCAGTAGTAATAGTGTATGTCTTTAACTTAAATCAGCTGAAATACTTGTGGAAGCAGTAAATTGAATTTAACAAGAACTGCTAACCAAACCCGTATTTTGCCGAACTAAGTCAACATACTAAAACTCTCATACCAATACATTTTTGTTTTTTGCTTGGGTTCGCATCGCGAACCACGAAAACAAATGTAGTTTTGTCAACGGCTAATGCCGACGTCTTCGTACCTCATGTGTTTGTATGTGTTGTTGTTATTTATTGTTGGTCTGTGCTTTTGTTATTCAGTCAGAATTTATTTTTTGGTTTGAGACCATATGTTCCATTTACTTTCTGTCTATTCCAAGAAAGTAATAGAAACAAATACAAAAATTGTTAGAGAGTTTTAATTGCTTGGTAGAATTGACTGCAGTTTCGATAGACACCACTCTATCATCTTCAGAATTCAGTAGCAATAGTGTATGTCTTTAACTTAAATCAGCTGAAATACTTGTGGAAGCAGTAAATTGAATTTAACAAGAACTGCTAACCAGACCCGTATTTTGCCGAACTAAGTCAACATACTAATAGACAGAAAGTAAATGGAACATATAGTCTCAAACCAAAAAATAAATTCTGACTGAATAACAAAAGCACAGACCAACAATAAATAACAACAATATATAAAATTGTAATGTTTTCTTGCAATCGTCTGAACTGTCAATTCACCTTTGCCTAACAATCTGTCATTGTCCTTATATTTGCAGCACTTTAGCAGGGTTGATAACGTTGGTAGAAAAATTGCTCGTGAGCTGAACATATCGCGAGAACGGATACAACACGTATTAAAAAATGAGCTTGGACTAAAGCCATTGAAGTTCCAAAAAGTGCAAGAGCTCACTGATGCACAAAAAAAAGTTAGACTGGAAAGAGCCAAGGAGTTGCTTCGCTTACACGAAAGTGGCCAGTTACCGAATTTGGTTTTCTCCGATGAGAAGCCATTCCAAATTGAGCAGTTTGTGAACAAACAAAATGATCGGGTTTACTTGCCAAAGAGGTTAGCTGAAAGTTTACACCTTCGATTGGCCACCAGAACTCAAGCGCCGCCGATGGTAATGGTGTGGGCCGCCGTAACGGCCGATGGTCGCTCCCCGCTCCTATTCATCGACCATGAGGTCAAAATAAATGCCGAACATTATCGGGAAAATGTCCTAAAGACAGTATTGAAGCCCTGGGCAGACAAACATTTCGGCCGCAGACCATGGACATTCGAACAGGACTCAGCACCATCGCACTCAGCACGCGTCAACCAAGAATGGCTTAAAAAGGAGGTTCCTTGCTTCATTTCTACCTCACAATGGCCACCAAGATCTCCGGATCTCAATCCGTTGGACTTTTGCGCCTGGGGCATTTTAGAGAGAAAGGTTCGCACTAAAAAATACCAAAGTATCGATCATCTCAAGACGGCGCTTCGCCGGGAATGGGCCAAAATACCGCAGAGCCATATTCGTGCAGCGTGTGATGGCTTTGTCGGCCGTTTGAAGGCCATAATTCGTGCCAAAGGTGGCCAATTCGAACATATCTAAACTGTTTCTAAAATTGTATGTTATTTCCGACGTTTTTCCTTTTGACCAATAAAATTTAAAAAAAAATAAAAAATAAAGCGCTTTACTTTGTTGCATTACATATCAGCCACCCTGTATGTATATGTATGAATATGCTCTTGCTCTTTCTTTTTTGTACTCTTGCTTGCATTAAGCATAACGGCATGTTTTGTTTTCTCTCCTTCCACTTAAGTGGAAGGAGAGAAGAAGAGAGCTAATCAAGAATTCTTGATTAGCAGCAACAAGAAGTGGAAGGAGAGTGTGAGGATCGAGAAATGCGACTGTTTTAAGAAGAGTAGGAGAAACAAAGTGTGGTGAATAGTATTCAGCGTAGGGATGAAATGTGATCATTCTGAGTACGAAAGTTTTTGGAAACAGATTCGTCATGGTGACGAAAAAATTCATCAAGAGGATTGTTCCGTACGTTAGCTGAGTTTTGGTGAAAACATAATCGTGATGATGTACAAATTCGTCGTCATGACGAAGCTCTTTCTATTAGTGTAATGAATCAGTCACTTCCTGGAATATCTGAGAAAAGATAAAACATCGGTAATTTTTGTATAACCACCGCAAAAATGTCAAATTTTAATATGTTTTTTTGTAGAAGAACGTCACATTAAACCACATGATTTATTTATCTCATTATTCTATTTTGATGTCAATATTTCTTTTTATTTGGATTTCTATTGATTACGAACTAATTAATATAAATCAATAAACTTAAATTATAAGTGTTTCATAAATGTAAGCCCGGGGCTATTAATAATTGCCTACATATTAATAATTGAAACAAAAAATACTGTTTTTTATTGCAGCTAACTGATAGCGCGTAAAAATTATGATTGCAAATAATCCACCCAAGCTGTCAATAAAAAGTATGTAATGTGATATTTGAATAAATTAACCAGAAAGAAAGAGATGGAAAGGGGAAAAACTGGCATAAATGAAAATTAATATTAAGTTTTTTGTAACTTTTGGTTTGAAATATGTATTTACCCGGGATATGTGCAACTTTTTACAACATGATTACACTTAACAAAGTGAGCCCGGAAATATTGTTGAATGAACTAGAATATAGGAATGTCTAACATCATGGCTAATAAAGAAAGTATCGCTTACTTTCTTTTTGTGCAAAATTGTTACATTTCGAGTTTAAATATTTCGCCTAAGTGTTATTAAAGTGCTCTATACAAAAACTATTTGACAGAATGGGTTGTCTTTACTTCTGAAATGACAATTTCATATGACCACCTCAACAAAATTATATTTCGAGATGTAAAGCCCTTGAAGGGTAATTAAAAATAAGTTTGACCAACGCAAAAAATTACCCCTTTTAATTTTTACAAATCGTTGTGGTTTTTGTGGTACAAAATTCAATTCATTAAAATAGTCATATCTTCTTAACCGCTTCACGTGACAATTTCATATGACCACCTCAACAAAATTATATTTCGAGATGTAAAGCCCTTGAAGGGTAATTAAAAATAAGTTTGACCAACGCAAAAAATTACCCCTTTTAATTTTCACAAATCGTTGTGGTTTTTGTGGTACAAAATTCAATTCATTAAAATAGTCATATCTTCTTAACCGCTTCACGTATTTTGATGATATTAATACCAATAATAAGCTCTGCTTCTCCTCTTTAATGCAGTAATGTATGTCTTTTTTGGTGGAACGATATGCAAATTTATTCACGAATGTGAACCATTTTGGTCCAATGGAATGGAGAAAATCGGAATATTGGGCTTTATCTAAAGCTGAACCGATTTTCTTCAAAATTGGCTGTATTCGTTTTTTAATCCAAGAAAGTATTAAGTACCAAATTGCTCCTGATATTTCCGTATAGGGCATGTAAAAATATGAAGAATTTCGCTTTTACTTTTTTTTAAATGCACAAAAACCATCCACACCGATTGCAATTACTGATGCTCGAAACGAATACATTTTTCCAGATTTTCAAATTTATTTTTTTTAGAATAAGTCTCTTGCGATTCTTAATTCGCTTTGATATCGTGATCGCGAATCTGCTATTTGATTTAGAATCTGTCGTACAGTTTTTGAGATATTGCAGTTTTAAAATTTGTATGGCATATATTTTTTTAAAAGTATGTACGAGTATAACACCGAATTCAGTCGCCGCAAGTCGTGGCGAACGGACGCGTTATTGCAGGGTGGATAGTTTCTCAACCTGTTACGCAGTACATATTCACCTACCTACCATGCAGCCACAAGGTGTGTCGTTTTTTAAAGTGGTGGTTGAATTGGTTGCATCGGTCTCAGGACAGAAAATTCGGAAGTAAGAGGGTCTCCCCAAAAATTTATGACTAACCGAGATGAAGTAAATGCTATTACTCGTACGTTGCAGGGAAAAATACTATACTATGCCATAATTGATAGCAGTAGTGCGTCTGAAAGAATTCACAAAGAGCAAAAAACTAACTTCGAAAATTTATTCTACACAAAGGTATTGGACCACATTCTCGAATTTATGATGAATGATACAAGTAATGAGTTGCAAGTTTGGGAGAGGCGTTTTGATGCTGAAACTGGAATCACAATGCTGCGCCGATGTTCTCGTAAAACTAGTGGAGAGCATTCCCTCAACTTGGGATGGCGCAAAGCTGAAATTGGTACGGGAAAGCGACATCCCTGTACTCATAATAATATCTTTATATGTCAGAGGATGGATCAGTAAGGTACCGTCAGAGCGCATACTCAGCGGCATTGGCAAACAAGATTCGAACCTTAAAGTGTGGAAGTGAGAAGTCTTCCACAGGAAAAATTATCCCGGTGGTTCTCTCCTGGTGGTAGGCATAGACCAGTTTTCCAAGGATAGCCTTGTCAAGACAAAAGGCATGGCCTTTTTCGGGATTTTTAAAATCTTTTTTAGGATTGGAAAAACTCCGATTGACAGTGGCAAACGAGAATAATGAACAACAAGAAGCGAGTGAGACACTACAAAAGAGTAAGGTGGAAGTGGGTGATAACATCGCCAAAACGCCGGTAACATCATCAATTTTGCAGAATGTTCCCAGCAATAGTGATGATAGGAATAGGTACTAAACCTCTGCAATGAATGTCTTGAATGGCCTTTCAAGACATTCAGTTGTTTTTCAAATACTTACTGCCACACACACTATTTTGACAAAACAAATGAATGAGTGAAGAGAACAGTAACCGCCAAACAGGTTTCAAAACAAATAAGTAACAAGACAATGGAGAAGTACACTCATTCAAGTACTGTACACAAAAACTGAAATACTCGATTTCAGTGTACACTGCACTACTGTACTCATTGTCATTGCAAAGAGAGACGCAACAACAAAGAGCGACGGACCACCTTAGAAATTTATTGATTTTGAGGGGTAAATACACTAGTGTACATACTGAAGAAACAGAAACAGCACTGTACTCGCTTCATTGTACTCATCGTTTGACGAATTGAAACGAGTATAAAGAATACAACAACCGAACGAGCAGAGTACACGACTAGATTGTAAACATCAAACAGTGTGAAGTGTTTGTTGTTTTTCTTCCGATCATTCTATGGTGGTGTCAATCGAGTAAAATATACAATGTTTCAGTGTGCAGTGAAGTAGTGTACACTACTGTAGACGAAGAAATGAATGTCTTGATGCAGAGGTTTAATAGGTACATAGAGAATCAAAACAAGGAGGGAGCGACAAAAGTAACACCGCCTCCCAAAGAGGTCCACTTGAAAAGTGTGTAATAGGTAGTGAACGAAAGGAGGAGACAACACCCAAAGGAAACTTTTACTGGAAAAACAATGATTGAGGTCATCCAGATAAACCTCCACCGGAGCGAAACGGCATCCAACGCTGTGATGAACTCAATTAATAAAGACAAGGCTCATACTCGTATTGCTTTGGTCTAGGAACCATAGAAGCCTAGCAACAATGTTACTGGATTAAACCATGCTACGCCTACACAGGTGCTCGTCCAAGGACTTGTATTCTGTGCCATAAAAACTTATGCTATCCCTTCCCTCCAGGGTTGTCAACATTGGACGCAACTGTAATGAGGCATGGTAATTGAAGTATGTATGTACCTGGTATCAGTATACCTGTCATTCGATGCACCGACATTGCCACCTACGTCGGAATTACAACGTCTGTAGGTATGGAATCCAAACATACAGTAATGAGTTATTTGCTGATGCAAACTCCCACCATATCGCTTGGGGTAATACTGACACCTATAAAAGGGAAACAAGCCTTTATAGAAATTTTTAATACAAACGATCTCCTAACTCTCAACATAGGGAACAAGGCGACTTTGTTAATAAAATTGGAGAAGAAGTATTAGATATAACGATATGTTCAGAAAACCTCATTGATGGGATCCCTGACTGGAGGGTTTGGGATGAAAACTCCAATTTTGACCACCGTTATATAAGGTTTAAAATTGCACGGCAACCGCCTGACCCAATAAGTTTCCATAATAAGGCTAAGACCGACTGTAATAAATTCGGCAATCTACTTAGAAATCCATTGGGCCAGCCTACACATGATTATTTAAGTACAGAGGACATTGATATCAATGTGGGGAGGATTACGGAGGCTCTTGTAAAATCATTCGAAGATAGTTGCCCGCTTCGAGAAAGGAAATCTGCATATGAGAAACCCTGGATGACCTGGATGCGACGACTACCACAAAAGACTCAAAGATTACAATAAAATCATTAGATTTGCGAAACATAACTCCTGGAGGCTTTTCTGTGAGCAGATACACAGCGTTAACAGCATGTCTAAAATAAAAAAGTTCCTCTAAAAAACTCATATCCAAACCGAAACACTGGTGGATGACACGGGTAAAAGGATGGAAAGTGTAGAGGATACCGTAAGGCTTTTGGTGAAAACTTATTTTCCGAATGGTAATGCTGGACCGACAGAGGAACAGTTACAGAACGAGAATGTGATGCATCATGTACTTATTACTAATTACGGATATAACAGATGCTATGGTTAAAGAAGAAATAAAAAGTTTTTCTCCTTTCAAAGCTGCCGGACTGGACGGAATATTTCCAGCGCTTCTTCAAAATGAGGTGGATCTGGAAACTCATCTGGCTAGACTTTTCACTGCATGCCTAACTCATGCATATAGCCCAAAACATTGGCAGAAATCAAGTGTGGTCTTCATACCCAAGCCAGGCAAGGCGAGTTATACAATCTCAAATACTTATCGACCTATTAGCCTAACTTCTTTCCTGTTAAAAACAATGGAGCGAGAATTGACGACATGATCAAACGTTATATAGCAGATGACAGGCTAAAATTCAAACAACATGCATATGTTAAAGGAAAATCAGTGGAAACAGCTCCACGTGAGGTAGTACACAACATAGAACATAACTTTAGTGAAGAAATGTACACTCTTGCCGTTTGTATAGACATTGAAGGCGCTTTTAACAACGTTCAGACCGATACACTTATCCAGTCCTTAGACGAGTTTCAGGTTGGCCGGGCGCTGAAAAACTGGATCAACAATATGCTAAGGAATATGTGGATTGTTTGTGGGTCATATGACGTACAAATTAGAGACAGGGTAAATCGTGGTATACCGCAGGAGGGCATTTTATCGCCTCTCGTATGGGTTACGACGATACACAGTCTCCTTAAAGCCCTCACCAATGAAGGACTTAAACCAATCTGTTATGCAGACGTCTTTGTAATACTTCTAAGGGGCACACATCCAAACCAACTATGCATGAGAGCTGAGGTGGCACTTAATATAGCATATAACTGGTCACAACCAAAGGGATTAAATGTTAACCCAGACAAAAAGAAATATGTCTATTTACAAGGAAAACGAAGGTCCACCCTTTTACTGTGCCTCCATTCCTGGATAAGAATATTGTCATATCTAAAAAGGTAAAATACTTGGGAGTACTCTTGGATAAGACACTGAATTGGGAAGATCATATTGAAGAAAGAGTTAAAAGTCCCACAGATGTTGGTCGTTTTGCGGAAGAGCTATAGGTTCAAAATGGGGACTACGTCCAAAATTGACACACCGGCTTTACATGAGCGTGACGTAATACCCTTGCAAAACGTGCAACGTATGTGCTGCCAAGGCATAAGCGGTGCAATTAGAACCGCACCAACATCCGAACAATAGATATCCGTATAAAGTATGCGGCAGCCCTCACAGCGAGACGTTTACAACTGATGGGCGAATGGATAAATCGAACCATCAGAAGATATTACAATCACTAGTCGGTCATATTCAAAAAACGAAAATCTCTGACCGCATTCCTGAAGTGCGGCTTATAGCTACCAGACAGACGATCCTGAGAAAACGGAACACTAGCTCATGTGCAAGTGAGAACCAGCTGCTACACGGATGGGTCCAAGCGAGGAGGAAGGAAGGGTCTGGGACTTTTTATTGATGAACCAGATGTCGAACTTTATTTCTGCCTCCCAGACCATTACACGTTATTTCAATTAGAAGTTCGAGCAATCACGGAGTGTGTGAACTGGCTCAGTAATACCACAAAGCCTAAATATGCCAACATCTTCACAGATAGCCAAATGGCGATTAAATCAATAACATCGGAAAGGTTCAAATCCAGAACTGTGTTGGACTGTAAAAGAACGATAAATGATTAATCGGCAAATGGCCAACTGCGTATTTTCTGGGTACCAGGACACAACGGAGTGATTGGAAATGAACGGGCAAACAGCTTGGCTTCAAAGGGCAGAGAACTTCGAGTAATAAACTTGGAAAATTGGAAACCTTTCGAAGCCACGAAAAATGAGTTGAAGCACTGGGCAGTGATGGCTCATAAAACTCTGTGGAATAGCGCAACAGTAGGAGCAACTGCAACGATACTGTGGGGTGACCCAAATGAAAAGAAAACAATAAGTCTTCTGAAACTAAACAAGATCGATATTAGTAAGATGATGCTTACAAGCACATCTTCATCGCATAGGACTAGCAGGAAACGACGAATGCAGGGCATGCAGAGAAAACATCGAAACGATGGAACATTTTCTGTGTCACTGCCCGGCTTTCACACATGCAAGATCCCAACATTTCGGGTCCGACATATTACCAGCCTTGACTCATCTCAGAGAATAATAAATATATAAAAGAAAGTGTCTGTTTGTGGGTTTGTTTGTTTGTTTGTATGTTTGTTTGTTCGGTATAGACGTCTAAACGGCTAGACAGATCATCTTGAAATTTTCACAGAATATAAATGTGTAGGGGGTGCTGAAAATAGGGTACTTGAATTTTCGATATATCAAGTGGGCGTGGAACCGCCCATATGTGTCCAATTTTGATATTGAGAAAAATTTTTAGCTAGAGTGCCGAAATTTTGTGTGTATGTATTTAGTGGCAGATTATGTGAATTTTCCAAAAATGGGCGGAATCGGACCAATGGGCGTGGCCCCGTCCATATAAGCCAAATTTTGAAATTGAGATATTTTGCACAATTTGTTAGCGAGAGTGCTGGAATTTTGTGTATATGTATATATGGTGGCAGTCTCCGTGATTGGTCCAAAAATGGGCGGGATCGACCCAATGGGCGTGGCCCCGCCCACATAGACCAAATTTTTAAATTTTGATATCTTGCACAATTTGCCAGCGGGAGTGCTGCAATGTTGCGAATATGTATCTGGTGGCATTCTACGTAATTGGCCAAAAAATGGCCGGGATCAGACCAATGGGCGTGGCCCCACCCATATAAGCCGAATTTTGAAATTGATATATCTTGCACTATTTGCTAACTGGAGTGCTGTAATGTTGTACATATATTTATCTGGTGGCAGTCCACGTGATTGGTCCAAAAATGGGCCGGATCGGACCAATGGGCGTGGCACCGCCAATATAAGCCAAATTTAAAAAATGTGATATCTTGCACAATTTGTTATCGAGAGAGCTGGAATTTTGTGCATATATATCCGTTAGCGATCTACGCTATTGGTCCATAAATTCACGGGATAGGACCAATGGGCGTGGCCCCGCCCATATAAGCCAAATTTTGAATTTGAGATATCTTGCACAATTTATTAGCGAGAGTGCTGTAATTTTGTGTATATGTATCTGGTGGAAGCCTACGTGATTGGTCTAAAAATGAGCGGGATCTGACCAAAGGGCGTGGCCCCGCCCATATAACCCAAAATTGTGCTATCTTGCACAATTTAGTAGCGAGAATGCTGTAATTTTGTGTATATGTATCTGGTGGCAGTATACGTGATTAGTTAAAAAATGGGCGGGATCAGACTAATGGGCGTGGCCCCGTCCATGTAAGCCACTTTTTGGAATTGAGATATCTTGCACAATTTGCTAGCGAGAGTGCTGCAATGTTGCCTATATGTATCTGGTGGCATTCTACGTAATTGGTCAAAAAATGGGCGGGATCGGACCAATGGGCGTGGCCCCGCCCTTATAAGCCAAATTTCGAAATTGATATATCTTGCACAATTTTTTATCTAGAGTGCTGTAATGTTATACATATGTATCTGGTGACAGTCCACGTGATTGGTCGAAAAATTGGCGGGATCTGACCAATGGGCGTGCCACCGCCCATACAAGCCAAATTTTGAAATTGAATTGTCTTGCTCATTTTGTTAGCGAGAGTGTTGAAATTTTGCGTATATGTATCTGGTAGCAGTCTACGTGATTGGCTTACAAATGGGCGACATAGGACCAGTGTGCGTGGCACAGCCCATATTTTGATATATCTTGCAAGTATTAAATAGGAAATACATGAACAAAAATGCTCGGGATGCGATAATTACAGCTGCTCACTCCAATACAATTGAAATATGATAATGTGATGCATGACCAATGAAACAAGAATTTGGAAATTTTATATGTATACATTTATATTTTCTGGACTTTCCACTGAATTCGGTATTTTTTCATTCAGTGAATTTATTACTAATACCAGTAAGGAAAGGCAGAAAGTCGGGCGGGGCCGACTATATAATACCCTACACCCTAACAATGCGATAAGGGTCATTGCGATAATAATTTGGAATAATTGGTAAATGTGGTGTGTGTGTGTGTATGAATATCTTATTTTGAAACGATAATCGCTAAATTAAGCAATATTCGTTCCTAAATTGAGAAACATTTTTCTGGAGAACTTTGTAATGATCGGAAGTAAAGTACAACTTCTATAGCGCTTTGTAACCAAATCTGGAGGAACATATATATGGAGGTTATATATAAATCTGAATCGATTTTCCTTGAATACTCATTCATGTAAAATAGAAACCTGTTTCTGTCGAATTTCGTACTGATCGGATATAAAACACAGTCTCTACAGCGCTTACATGTAAAATTGGGGGTAACATATATATGGGGGCTATATCTAAATCTGAACCGTTTTTCTCCGAATTTTGCGGTATTCCTTCATGTAATAAGAAACCTCTTTCTGCCGAATTTCTTACTGATCGGATATAAAATACAGTTTCTACAGCGCTTGAATTTCAAATCGGGGGTAACATATTTATGGGGACTATATCTAAATCTGAACCGATTTTCTCCGAATTTGACAGTATTCCTTCATGTAATAACAAACCTCTTTCTGCCGAATTTCGTACTGATCGGATATAAAATACAGTTTCTACAGCGCTAATTTTGGGCAGCGAAGCGCACCGGGCTCAGCTAGTTAAATATAAATTAACATATCGTGGCAAAAAATAAATAAATAAGATAGTGCTAATTATATTATTGCAACAGGGAATTATAATTATACAGTTTATTTTTAGGTTGGTTAAAATCTTGAATTCTCTTCAAGGTTATAGGTAACGAATTCCAAAGACGTATGCTATGCAAAAAGAATTGCATTTCTGAAAAAGTATATCTGTGTTTAATTTGAATAATGGCTTTGGAACGGCTAGATCTAGCGTAAACAATATACGAATTTAGGTAGCTGGGCTCTCGACTAAAAATAACTTTATGAAATAATAGTAGACATCAGCATTACATCAGTTTAGTAAAGGACATCTTAAAGAACTTTTTAGCATATGATGATATGCTCTCATTTCTTTTTTTTTTGTTAGTCGCGTAATGTTCGACATATTGTAGTGGAGTATTAATAACACTATGCAACAAATTTTTTGTCCAAGGGATGTGGATAACAGTTTCTGGTGCAATTAGGTGTCACAAACACGAAAAAAATATTAAAAAAAATGTTAATGCTAATTTTTTTTTTTTTTAATTTTTATTTTTAAATTCCAGCTTTCGTGGAAAGTACGTTCATTATTTGGACCATAATTTTTAAAGTGTAAGCCTGATTGAGCCTGTTATGCCTCAAATTAAAGGGAATTATGAGGGCTACATATGCTGCAAATATCGCTTTCACGTAGAATCTTTGCTTTAGTAAAAGTCGTCAAAAATATGAGAAAAAAAGATTTTTTTTTAAAAAACACTTTTTCCTGGTACAAAAATAACATAAAAAATAGAAAAAAAATCGAAAAAAATATTTTATCACATTATTAAAAAGTCAGTATGCTAACGAAGAAAACACTGTATATATCTATGGATAAATGTAAAAGTTGTGAGCCATTTTGTAAATGTTAGGGAAATTCAAACAAAAATTTGTTTCATATTTTTTCGTTTTTAAATGATGTTTTTGCTTATATTGAATTCGTGAGAGAGACATATAAGAGACGTTGCAATTGCATTTTATTTTATGAGGATTGATGTCAGACATTATAAAATTATTGAGAGGACGAGGTTTTATGGCCGTTCGTAACCCTGTGATAGCTATATTGGATGAGATCCGCTCAGATAGAGGGTTATTCAACTATATTTGTGGTTTTTTATTTATGAGGTTTCCATTAGTTACGCCTTTTAGGGTCATGGACATCCCAGCCGTATATACAGGTAGTAAAATTATATGTACGCAATACAATGTAGTACGCGGCAGTCTTGAAAATATTGGGTGTCTACGTTCGAAGCAAACTACTCGTATATGTCAGCTACCTTAAACCCGGAATTTATGAATGAAATTTCTTTTTAACAATTTAGTATAATTCAGCGCCTTAAAGAGATAAGTCGATTTTCTGAAAAATATCACAAAGTTATATTTAGAAGTATGAGTAAAAGGCAAAGAACTTTTCAATGTGTAAATGATCCCGACAATTTCTGATACATCGGAAAATATGTAATTAAAAAAATCGACGTGCGTTTAGTAAAATAATAGAAGAAATATATGTGTAATATTTTGATATACGAGTTAAAAATATGAACGAACCGTGGACACCTCGTATTTTGTGTAATTCGTGCCATGTAAATCTTACTCGATGGACTAGTGGAAGAATGCGGTAAGTACTTTAAAATTAATGTATTACAATGTTATGTGGAATAAATCGTTTTAATTTTAGACTTCACCTGTAATTTGGAATGCCAATGATTTGGGGACAACCATTCATTCACGATACGGACTGCTATTTTTGTCTAAGTTAATAGATTGGAGTAGGAAGTGTCCAAGTATAGCTAACAGCCTAGTTACGGAAACGTCATCAAGTTCAACTGAGTACTCAACTTTGAGCGATTGAAGTTTGAGTCTCGGAATTATAGTGTCCGTGCTATACCTTATAAACAATTTTATACAACTGTGGATAACAGATGCGCTTGCAAGGACATTCCTGGATTGTTCGAGGAACTTAATCAAACATACAATTCAAAGGAATGGCGGCTATTTGTTGAGAGCAGTAAAGAAATTTTGAAAGCAATACTTTTACACAACGGAGATCAGAAACCGTCGATTCCCATTGCTCATGCTGTCAACACTAAGGAATCATCGAAACAATGGCTAAATTTATAAAATACATAAAATATGAACAGCATGACTGGAAAATTTGTTGCGATTTGAAAGTAGTTGGTATGTTATGAGTCTGGGATAGCCGTGCTCGCGAAGATCATTACAGAAGAAAGAAATGGCCAACAAGAAAACACATTACATTGGGTGAAAACAACATAAAATACACACCTCTCGTACAAAAAGTAAACATTATTTTGCCACCACTGCATATTAAGCTGGGGCTCTTTAAAAATTTTGTAAAAGCCTTAAGGAAAGATGGCAATTCACTCTAATATTTAAAAAGTTTATTTAAAAGTCTTTCTTCATTTATCATTTCTTGCATTCTCATTTAAACTTTTTCCCCGAGAATCTTGGCGAAAGGTTTCACGAAGAAATGAAGTCCATCGAGCGGCGTTACGAATGGCTCTGGGATGAAATAATGGTGGAAGATTACATATATTTGTTTCTTTATTAGTGAAACCGATTCCGAAATCTACAAACGTCAACAAAGAACTCGCAATTACATACTTGTAATGAAACTTGTACATGTAAATAAACTCAAACATACATAATATAAATAAAAGTAATAAAAAAAATAGCAATTTAAACAGAAATTAAAAAAAAAAAGATTTTTTGAAATTCTCTTACCTCTACCAAAAGGGCTATAATTTCTACATTTATCCATAGATTTTTTCAAATAGGCATTATTTTCTTCGCTAGGATGCAAACTTTTAAAAACCTAAATTAAATATTTTTTAGACAGTTTTTCTATTTTTATGTTTTTTTCTTCACAGGATTTTTTTTTTGAAAAAAAATCTGCTTTTCCCAATTTGTTTAACGACTGTTACTAAAACACTGTTTCTAAGTGAAAGACATATTTCCAACATTGGTTGTCCACATTAATAGCTTCAATTAAACGTATAAGTCGACCTGATCGGGCATATACTCCAAAAATTATATAGCAAATACTAAGGGTTCCTTCGACGATAATAGCATTTCAAATAAAAAAATTTTTAAAAAAAAATTTTACCATAAAAAAATTTTTGGTTTTAATTTTATATAACAGTATGCCACAATCTATGCAAAAAAATAATTTTTAGGCCTAGGACACAAAAAAAATGTTTTTTGCAATCAGTGCCATTAATTTGTATATTGAATTTAGGATATACTTATAAATAATAAACTTAGAAAAGTGGAAACCTTTCGAAGCCACGATGGATGAGTTGAAGCACCTGGCGGTGATGGCTCACAAAACTGTGTGGAATAGCGCAACAGTAGGAGCAACTGCAAAAATACTGTGGGTGACCCAAATAAGAAGAAAACAAGTAGTTTTCTGAAACTAAACAAGATCGAGATTAGTAAAATGATAAGTATTCTAACTGGACACTCAAGCTTACGAGCACATCTTCATCGCATAGGACTAGCAGAAAACGACGAATGCATGGCATGCAGGGAAAATATCGAAAAGGTGAAACATTTTCTGTGTCACTACCCAGATTTCGCACATGCAAGATCCTGATATTTTTGTTCCGTAATGCAGCCAGACTTGCCTGGAAGATTCTGAGAAAATTCGTGTCTAGTACCGATTTTCTGTAACTCGTGAGGTATACAAATATCATAAATAAGGAGCGCACAACAGGCCGAATCACTGGCATAAGTGTATGTCCGTGGACATGAGACGTTTAAAGGTCTGCTCTCCTCAACCTAACCTAACCTAGCTATAGGACTAAACTTGGTGCAAGTTTCATCCGAATCAGAAGACATCGGTTTTAAAAATGCACTCACTTGACGTTAAATCCCACATACTAAGGCTGTCAAACTATCGATAGTTGCCCCATTCGATAGTTTTTGTCAACACTATCGATACTATCGGAAAATTTGTCCCCTTCAAAGTAATTCCCCTCGGATATAATACACTTCTGCCAAAATTTTTTTCCAATCCTCGAAGCACTTCAAATAATAATTTTTTGTGATCTTGTTCAACTCCTCCTTCGATGCCGTCTTTATCTCCTCAATCGTGGCGTAGCGTCGTCCTTTCATGGGCTTTTTCAGTTTTGGGAACAAAAAATAGTCACAGGGGGCTAGGTCAGGGGAATACGGTGGCTGCAGCACCATTACTGCCTTGTTTTTGGCCAAATATTCGCGCACAAGCAACGATGTGTGTGCAGGTGCGTTATCATGGTGCAAAAGCCAGTTTTTGTTCTTTCACAAATCCGGGCGTTTTTAATTTTGCGCATAACTTGCAGGTAATATTCTTTATTGACCGTACTACCCTGTGGCAGGAACTCATAATGTACCACGCCCCTGCAATCAAAGAAAACTCTGAGTTCGGGTGTCCGGCAAGCTGTTCGTCCTTCGCATCTTCTCGGCCCTCTAAGAACATTTTGTACCACCGAGAGACGTTGCTTTGGTCCAAGGTAGCTTCACCATATGCCACACAAAATTTGATGCAGAAAAAAATTTGATCCATTTTCTGAAATAGATAAAAATCGAAGACAAGTTAAAACACATCCAAGCACAACATCTGTCAAAAATTAACTAAACATTCAAAATGGCCGACCTTGTCAGCATAAGTAAGGACATGAGTACCAATATAACGCTACAAAAATATCAAAAATCAAATACACGTAGCCCACGGAAATTAAAAATTTGCGATATTTTGTGAACATACCTCGTAGATCTGAACCCATTTTTTGAAATTCGGCAGTCTTAGTTCACCCTGTGGTAAAGGAACTCTTCTTCGCCAAATTTAAAAATGATTAAGTGCAAAATACAACCTTTATGGCGTTTAAAAGCCAAATCGGAAGGAAATATATGTATATGGAGGCTAAATTGAAATCTGTGCCGCTTTTCCTCAGATTTAAAACTTCTTATGCTTGTATAAAGACGCTTGACTCTGCCAAAGTTTTTAATAATCGTAAATAAAGTACCGTTTTTATACCGCTTGTATGCCAAATGAGAATGTACATACTCTCTTTGAAATTTATGTTTTAATGTCAAATCGGAGATACATATATATGGTGCTTATATCTATATCCGAACCGATGTTCACCAATTTAAATAGGGATCGTTACTGGGCCAAAAAGGATGTTGGTACAAAATTTCGTGATTGTTGAGCATAATTGCGACCTGTACTTTGACTACAAGAATGCATCTACTGACAGACGGAAATAGCTAAAACGACTCAGAAAGTGATTCAAAGTAGATCGGCATAATATGCAATGTCTATCGCTTCTTCCTTTGAATGTTACAAATAGATGCACACAGTCATAATACCCTGTTCCATAGTGTGGCGTAGGGTATACAAATTTCTTTTTTTATAAATTGTCCCCAATGTCCAAAAACTTCGTATACGAATAATTATATGAACCGATACAGTCGCTGTTGTACATGTGACAAGTAAACATTTCATTATGTGAGAATAATGAAAGTTTAGGTAAATGAAAGTAATTTCCATTGTATTCGCATTGCATGACGCCGACAACAGCGACAGCGAGAAGGACGGACTCGGATTTGCCGGTGGAAAACTTTTAATGAGATTCCTTTGATGGGACACACAATCGAACAAAACAGATTTGAAACTTTGGCGAATATTTGCTCAGCCAAACAGAAGCGCATAAACGCCATGAATCCCCGTTCGGAACAAAGAGCGCTGCGATACGATACAACGAAACAAAAGCTGCACAAAGGTGAATCAATTCATAGCCATTTAATCTACGAACACCAAACCAATCCCACCTACTACGGCATCCTCGCTCGACATCCCTCGCGAAGACTGAGGGTATCCACCGGATCAGGCTGGCAACAGAAGGTACAACAATGAACGTTTTTGATAAATTTGTGATGCCACAAAATAAATGAAACCTGTTAATCGAACCTTTTGTATTTGTCAACTGTGACGTCCTGAAGCCGATGTCGAGGCCTCTGCTATGGTTGCTCCGATACGACTGCCGGTGCCATAAATAAAGATGTTTCTTTATGCTAACAAATTGCCCTGCTTTGTTCCGTGTTGGTGTTATTATGCTTGTTGTTGCGATTGTTTATTACAAACATTTACATATGCAGGGCCGAGTACAGGTCAATTCTGGCCTGGCAGATACGTCAAAATTAGCTTTAAATGAGGTAAATAAAATCGAAAGCTATACTTTACAGTCATTAGGTTTTCCAATAACACAATCTATTTGATTGATTGTTTGAATATCGCCCTCCTAATCTAGGAATTAATTCCTAGCAAGGAATTCTTCCGTTAAGAGTTTTCATTACTATCAAGCCGCCCAACTTTGTTGGATTTGCAACCTTCCAAACCAAACTTCCATAGTCTATATTCAATAGTTTCTGTGATAATCCTATCATTACATAATGGTACCCCCCAATCCCGACCCCACGTGCATTGGTGAAGTAGTTGACTCATGATTCAAATTTCACAATTTTATAGTTAAATTAATCTTTAATTTGATACCATGTCCTCTAAACCCGTTCCGCAAATATTTTGTTGAAAATGTCCGTGTTGACTACCGAGATATTAAATATTTAAATAATGCTACTCCCACTTTCAACACTTCCACTAATCCAAATCCAAAGCACAGGTCGCAATTATGTTCCGATAATCACGATATTTGGCAGAAACATATTTTTTGTCTCAAGGGTGATCCCTATTTAAATTGGTGAGAAACGGTTCAGATTTACATTATATTCATATAACTTTATAATGGAATTCCATAAAATTTCGATCGCCTATTCTGGAAAACTACTTGTTTCGACATAGCATACTATGGAATCGATATATCTGAAATAATAACATTTAAATTCGCTGCGTTAGAAACATCTATTACAACAAGTAAGAAAATTGTAGTCGGGTAAACTGCCTAAGGTATACCCTCACTTTGTGAGTAATATAATATGGCACTACTTGTGGGAGATGTCGGAAAGTTTAAAAAATATTCATTTTCTCAGCCTATATTCATTGCAATTATTGTGAAAAATGCAAAATATGATAACGTTAAGATAATTGCTGCAGAAGTGATGGGAATCTTTTGTTGGAATAAATCCGTCAATTTGTGCGGGGGGTACCAGAAGTGGCTTGGTGAATACGTCAACTTTGCGCTGAGAAGTAACTGTTTCAAAGACATTGCACTGTATCGAATTTTAAGTGTTTGTATGCATTGGTATTATTATTATTACCCATTAAAATTATTATTACTACCCATTAAAATTTGGTATGATTTGGCTTTTTTGTAGCACAAGGGGCGCGGAAATAACGTACATATTATACCGGAATATAGGTACTATAAAAGCATTACACTGCACAATATTTCAAGTATTTATATGCATTTTTATTAAAGTGAAATATTTATACAAAATGATCCCATTATGTGGGAGGTACAAGAAGGCGAGGGGACACTTCACCCGTGCTGTTAGCGACATATAAACATTTTATATGAATTGTAGATAATACGGATATTTTATAAAGAAGTTATTAGGGAATCAATATGTCACTAAATGTTAACCCTTTGTGGAAGGAGTGGGACAATATGGTCCATCTTCGAACATAGCCTGGGATAGAAAAACATTTATCACATAACAAATTTGATGTTAATCCGTTACTCCTTTATCGCACCAGTTATCGCGCGCACCAGTTATCGTGCGCACCAGTAAGAGAGTCAAACAGATGGGTGGACAGACAGAGAGACGTCATTTCTAAATTACTTAAAATATCCTAAAAAGGATTTCCGCCGAACATACTTAGGGTCTTAGTATGTTATATACCGTACTGATATATCCACTAAAGTGGTTGCAAAACCGATTAACCGATCCAGATTTCGTGCACTTTAGTTGGATATCTGGATCTCTTGTGGAATTTCCCCTACTAAACGAAGTGCTGTTCTGCATAACTAGATGTGACACCCGCCATGGCATTCTAACTTGTGTCAAATTTAAGAAATATAGGATGCAAAATATAGCAACCGCATTCGAAAAAATGCATATCTGAGGGTACATATATATGACAGCTATATGTAAATCTGAACCGATTTTTACCAACAGGTTTGTCCTTGGGCCAAGCAACAGATATATGCCAAATTTCGTTGCCATCGTGCTATAATTATGACCTGTACTTTGATTACACGAATACAATAATAGACTCAGAAAGTGACTCTAAGTCGATCGGTATAATAAGCGATGGATCAATCTCATCTCCTTATGGGTGTTAGAAACAAATGTTCAAAATTAGAGTGCCCTGCACCACAGTGTACTGTGGGGTAAATACAAAAATATTTTACAACATTATAAATGTTTTTTTCTTTTCACTTCTCCTTTGTTTGATGTCCGATTCTAAAATGCGTAATATCTGGCAACTTTTTAAAGTCGTCCGGAAAAAGCCTTCTTCTATGGCACTACATTTTCCCCTAGGGATATTGCCGTCATTATCCACCAATTTGATGACTGCCAGTACCAAGCTGCCGTTTAGGTTATATCCAATGATATAACCCCCAGATCGAAAATGAAACAAGTCCCCAAAATGGAGGATATATTCCATTATGATATAAGTCCCCAATTTCTAAAATGAAATGAATCCCCACATAATGAAATTAGACCCCAATCTGAAAATGAAATAAATTATTATTATTATATCATAATGAAATATGACCTAGTTTTTAGAGTGAAATAACTCCTCAATTTGTTTTAATTTTTTTATTTTAAGTAAGGACGTATTATGTTCGACCATGCCGAATCTTTTACATCCTCCACCACGGATGGCATGTGAACGGTTTCTGGTACATACAAACTCATTATACCTAATTTATTTAAAATTGAGGTTTTTGTGGCGTTACGAAGTCCAATTTTAAAGACGTCCGGAACAAGCTTCTTCTATAACACTTTCTTCTATGGATATTGCGCTAGATTTAACCCGGCGCGCTTCGCAGCTCCCATCCTTTATTTATTTTCTGTTTAGGGTACTGTAAAATAGTTATACCTATTTCTTTCAAAAATTGCATGATTATTACATATGGTGCAAAATGAAGTAGATTTGATTACTTTCATACGATAAAATACGAACCCCGTTTCATTTCTTGTTTATATTGACATCAATATTTATTACAATAATTATCCGTTTCCCACTGTACCCCTGAATATTGAAAAAAAATGTTTGGATCATATGTTAATTTCTTTCCCCTACCTTATGTTCCAATAGCTACATTCGCTCCATGGTACAAATAAAACACTGTTTATTACACCGTGTCTATAAAGGTACGAATTTGAATTTAACACTTTTGTCCAATTTAACACCTTATCGCCCCTCTGTAACATATTGAACAATTTTTGCCTGTCCCAATGGAGTTACCCTCTCTCCCTGCATCCATATTTTTGCCCACTGTACGAAATGTAAGTTAAATAAGGAGCTCATTGAATTATATGTAACACCTTTTTGTTTTTACATTTCTACGACACTGTTCCATAGTTAACGCTTTTGCCCCAATGTACCAAATTTAACACATTTTGTCTCACGTTACAATATTTAACTGTTTGTACCCCACTGTAACCATTTTTGTCAAATTGTACCTTATTTAACCATTTTGGTCTACCGTACCATAGTTAATACATTTTGCCCCACTGTTCCATAGTTAACGTTTGTTGCCCCACTGTGCCATATTTAACCCATATAGTACCACGTCACCACATTTAACTATTTGTGCTCCACTGTACCATTGTTAACCTTTAAACCTTTTATCCTGTGCCATATTCAACCATTTGTCTCACTGTACCATATTTAACACTTTTTGCCCCACTGTACCATATTTAACCCTGTTTGCTCCACTGTACAATATTTAACATATTTATGCCCTCACTGTATTATATAGTTGACCATTTTTGTCACACTGTACCATATTGAACCCTTTATGCGCCACTGTATCATAGTTAATACATTTTTGCTCCACTGTTCCATAGTTACCGCTTTTTGCTCCACTGCACCATATTTAACCCATCTTGTCCCACTTTACCATATATAACTATTTTTGCCCACTGTACCATACTTAACCCTTTTTCCCCCACTGTACCATATTCAACCACATTTTATCCACTGCACAATTTTTCCCCCAATCCGTTGTCCTAAGGATATCTCTCGCTTCAATTTTCACCATTCTAATTCTAGGCGTTTAAATTGGCGGTGGTACTATATTTATCCCTTTCTGTCACACTGTGCCCCTAAAATTTTCAAAAAACGCTCATGGTTCTAGTTTAATTCCCAAGAGCTACTCTCACACAAAATTTCACGATTCTAGCTCTTTCCATTTGGATTTGGCTGATGTACCTCATTTATCCCCTTTTACCCCACTATGTGCGTAAATGTTCGAATTTCAAAAAATTCTGCCAATTTCTGAGTCTACCTCATAAAGATTCTCCTTATACCAAACTTTAAGATTCTAGCTCAATTCGTTTAGATTTGGCGGTGGTACCACATTTATCGCCTTTTGCCCCATTGTGCGGCTTATAGTGCGAGTTTCGAAAAATCCCGACTTATTGCACGTCTACGTCCCAAGGACTACCATCCCACCAAATTTCATGATTCTAGCTTCAGCCGTTTGGGCTGGGCGTGGAGCAGTCAGTCAATCAGCCAGTCACGCAACAATTTTATATATAAGGGGGTTTCCACGACAAATCGACGGTTTCAAAAAATTTCGGTTTAGATTTTTCTTGTTTTTTTTTTTATATTGTTTAGTACGCCTGAAGAGTCGCTTTGTGGAATTCTTTCAGATTTTTCCGATAACTCGTTCAGAAGTTATCGATATTTAAAAAATCGTTAAGATATCACTCTGTGTTTCGGGTTTTTGGTAATAACTTCTTAAGTTATGGTCCGATTTGACCATAAAAAATTTGTGTGTGCGATTTTTTTGTTTTGAAATTTATATGTAATTTTTTAAATTCTATTAATTCTCTAACATATAAGCTTTGAATGGAAGTGGGCCTAAAATTATTTATATTTTTTTAATTTTTAAAAAAATGTAAAAAAAATGTTGCTGCTATCCGCTGTTCTTGTGGCTTGAAGGCTTCGGTATAGACGATTCGCGTCAAAGAACAAAATAAAGGAGACACTTCAGTAAGTATTTCTTCCAAAACACCCGCCACCCCCGCTGGGCCCCTTACCCCTAATAATCTCCCTACAAATATAACTATGTATCAAAAGTAGTTGAAATCGATGGATTTTTTGGTTATTGGAGAACGATTATTTGATAAAAAAAACTGAATAATCTGTAAACGTTGTTCTTGCGTATGTCTCTCCATGATGAAATTGCAAACACTACTGAATACAATGAAAAACAAATGACAGATCATGACATATTACAAATGGCCGACACGTCACTTCAAAATCATATTATCCCTATTGGAAAACCCGTTCATAGAAGTATCTATACCAAATTTCAGTGATTTAGCTTAATTATTTTACACTGTAGCGTGATCAAAACAGACGAACATGGCTAAATCGTCTTATAATTTTACGACGATTCAAAATATATACTTTATGGGGTCTCAGATCATTATTTAGAGGTGTTACAAACTGAGTGGCAAAATGAATATGCCCCATTCAATGGTGGAGGGTATAATAAGTAAAAGTTTAAATGGATAAATTATGGTAAATGCCCCCACCGAATTGCAACAATGTCTTCCTTAAATTACCTTCAAGTGACTACTATTAGCCACACACCATACTAAAAGCAAGTAAAACTGCAAAAAATTACATATTGCGCTATGCAACAAAAATTTAGTTTTGTGTCCGAGACCTAAACACTTCTTTGTGTAGATTGAAACCAAACCAAAAAATATGTTTTCTTTAAATTATATAATTAATTAATATGGTATAATTGTAATAATTACTTATTATAATTATAAACTCTGATCCAGGGTTTGTGCATTTGTTTGCAACACCCAAAAGAAAAGATCGACTTGGAATCACTTCCTGAAATTAAAATTGGAAAAGAATTTGTTTTTTCTGGTTCGAAAGAAAACATAACATCCTAGTGAAGAAAACAATGCCTATTTGAAAAAAATCTATGGATAAATGTTAAAGTTATGATCCACATTGTAAAAGTAAAGGGAAATTCAAAAATATCATTGTGCTTACATATGTTTTAGTTTGACCAGTAACGCCAATTTTTCCATGGACTATGGCTACTAAAAATCGCCATCTGAAATTTCCATTGGAAAGTTTGACATTTTTTAGCATAAACGTACTAAGAACGTTTTGACGTACGACCATCATTTGTGTTGTTTACAGTGACTTGAAAAAATAAATTTGGCAAAAAATGGAATTAACTCGTGAACATTTTCGTGCGATAATTTTTCACAACTTTCGACGTGGATTATCACGACAAGAGTGCATCGATGAACTTAAATCTTTGTATGGCGATGAAGCACCATCCTATAGCACTGTGAACAACTGGTTTAATGAATTCAATCGTGGCCGACGCTCGCTCAAAGACGAAGGTTGTGAAGGTCGGCCAAAAATGGCCGTTGTGCCAGAGAACATTGATGCCGTGCGCGAACTGATAATGCAAGAACGTCATGTGACGATCCGTGAGATAGAGGCATCCTTGGGCATTTCTTCCATCAGCATACATTCGATATTGCATGAACACCTGGCCGTAAAAAAGGTTTGTTCTCGTTGGATCCCGCACAATTTTACAATCGCTCAAAAAAGGCTCGTATCGATTGGTGCAAAAAAATTTTGAAAAAATACGATCGCGGTGCTTCAAAATACGTTTATAAGATCGTTACAGGTGACGAATCTTGGATCTATGGGTATGAGCCTGAAACAAAACAGCAATAGCCGTGTGGGTCTTCGAAGGCGAGCCAAATCCAACGAAAGTTGTTCGTGGAAGAAACACTGCGAAGCAAATGGTCGCCTGTTTCTTCGGCAAAACTGGTAATGTGACGACTGCTCCGCTTGAGCAACGTAGGACGGTCAATTCTAAGTGTTACCCAACAATTTGTTTGCCTGAAGTCTTCGGAGAAATTCGAAAAACGAACAAGAGAAGACGAATCATTGACAATGCGAGCTCTCGCACATCGGCTCAAACCAGCGCCTTTTTGACCGGCCAGAACGTCGAATTGATGGGTCATTCTTGGCTTATTCTTGTTCACTCACATCAAGAAATAACTGCTTGGTCAACGTTTTTCGACGCCTGAAGCAGCTGTCGAAGCGTTCAAAAACCATGTTTTGGATGTAAATTTTCAACACACTGTAACCAAAGAATTCGTGCTCAAATGACAAAACGGTCTGAGTGAAGTTATGCTAAAAAATGTCAAACTTTCCAATGGAAATGTCAGATAGGCCAGAAATATATATAGCAACCGTATTGCTGCGACTGTCTACAGATGCAGTACACATCGTACTGATACAGGAGCCCTACGTGGTAGGAGGAAAGGTATATGGTATCAGGATACCCAACTTTAACTGCTTCTGGACTGCTGTGAAAGCACTCCAAGAACCTGCATCTTAGCCATGGAAGATCTACGTATCTTTTTCCTGACTAATATCAATAGTAAAGATCAAACAGCTGCTAGTCTGGCGGTCGGTAATCGCAAATATTGTGCGTTACTTGCCTTATGAAGCTGTAGTACCGAAAACTCTCTTGCGGGAAGTAGTAGAAGAACAAACGTCTGACGAGCGGGAGCTCATTTTTATTGGCGCTGATACATACGCTTATCATACCATCTGGTGTAGTACGGATATAACTTCTTGACTTTTTTCTAACTACCAACCTAACTATTTGTAATATATGCTGCAAACCATCCTTTACAATTAAAGGCAGGCAAGAAGTACACGACGTAACGTTTGTTACGTGTGAGCACTATCGAATCGTCCTTACATTTCAAGGAATTCACTATGGTGGCATTTCTTGACATATAATTTGCTTTTAACAACATTCACTCAGATGCGCTAATTGCGGCGCTATCACACCTAAAGGTGAAGTCTGGCTCAGACTGTTCAACAGAAAACTCATACCAGTCTTGGGTCCACAACTCTAACAAGGTTTGTAAACCTTACAAGTAGGAGCACTGTCTCCACTTATTTGGAACCAAGCGGTCTTTTCTGAAAGCGCAAAATTTCTAGAATAATTCTAGATAGGAACTGTTATTAAAACTTAACGTACTGGAACGTATAAGGATGGCCAACGTCGCCTTATACTCCTGCAGGAAGACTGAAGGGTCGCGGTAAGGCCACCCTCCTAAAATCGTCCATTGGATATATATAGCAGTAGTCTGTCCAATTCTGTTATATGGAATTGTGGAGTGGTGGACGGCAACTGATAAACAATCCATCACCAACCTACTATCAAATGTTCAGGGAGCTGCCCGCCTATGCATAAGCGCACCTTTAAGGACTACAAAGACTAAGGGTCTACAAGCCCTACTCCACATACGGCCGATTAATAAGACGAGAGAAGATGCAATCAGAGCGGCATTGAGATTAAATTCCCTAATAATGTGGAGGTACAAGAATACGGTCACACAAGGATATCAAAGTGTAGTGCTATGGTAACCGACCGATTGGACTACATATCAACGGAACGAGCGGAACTACATCACTATGATACCAACCAGAGATGAATGCCAGAATACCAGGTAATAGAAACCATGCCTACTTCTGTCGGATGGTTCGAGGCTTGATGTAAAGTTTGGCTCGGTGTACACTGTAAAGAACTTAGTCTGGATATAGCTCACAGACTACCAGATACCTGCAGTATCTATAAAGCCCAAATAATGGCAATATGGGAAGTTACCAAGGGCTGGAGTTGTAATTTACTCGGACAGATAGACTGCCATTAATTCAAATCCGACTGCCGCAGATCTCTTAACGTGATGGTTGAGCAGTTTAGTCTATTTTAGACCTTAGACTGAGAAAGGGAAAAGTATTAACATATACCATTTGTATTCAATCGGTTAATCCTATCGAAAGTTGTCGTGTACGCCAGCCAGACGGGCGGACGGACATTGCTCAAATGGCCCAAAACGGGGTCTCTAAGGTCATTCCTTCGATGTGTTACGTCTTTGGTCCTCAGCAACTGATTTATACCATCGTTCACAATAGTGAGGATATAAGAACATGATTTTGTTGAAATTATCTTATTTTTACAAAAGTCCTAAAATATTCTACATTTCGTCGGCTTAATGCTATTTTGGTACAAACGCGATTTTTTTCTCGTTTTTTTCCTATCAGCTTGTTTGAAACGCCAAAAACAGAATGCTGACCGGCATGGAATCACTTTTTGAGTCGATTTAGCCATGTTAGTCTGTCTGTCCATATCATAAATTGTCCTTACGAGGTGCAGAGGCATTTGGTGGTGCAGAGACATTTAGTGGTTTCTTTTCTGAAATGCAGCATTTTTGCACAGTGTGAGTGCGCCATTTTTTACCAAAGACAACGAAACCATTTTGAAGTGCAGCATTTTTTTAAAGAAAACAAAAAATGTTTTGATGAAAACAGAACAAATTTAGCATTTATTTGGCACAAAAGAAAACGTTATTAGAATAGGGACGATTCCTAGTGAAAATGGAGTACATCGGTCCATGTTTTTTTTTTATATCCCCATATATAGGACCATTCCGAGAAAACGCATTTTGCAATTGATCTAGCTGAAATGTAAGCATTTATTTTCCATATATGAAGCATTATTTGTCAGGAAGAAAGCTTTTTTTAAGGAACGTTTTCCAATTTGCATGAAATTTGGTGGACATGTTGGCGTATGCCTATAAAGTATTAATCTAAAATATGTCTGCATTCTGGTGAGCACTACTGCAACTGTATGCAATTACATTTTGTCGAATATGTAATAAATGTTTCTTAAAGATTTTTATGGGCCTTTCAATGGTGATTATCGTTTATAGTAGAAACGTTATTTTGAACTTGAATTTCAAGGTCAAACTATTAATTTGCGAATATCGAAAAAGCGTGGTCAAGCGATTTTACGCAAAATTTTTTAGAAAAATGCTATTTTAGCGTTCTAACGAGGGACAACATTTTGGCGTGGCGTTTTTCCTAGTTTCCGCTATATTCCAATTGTAAGAGAAGCACTTTAAATGTGTTCTATCAAACCGTGCGTCTAAATTTAACAAAAATTATTTGTCATGGAAATGTCTTTATAATTCTAAAGATGACTAGAAACACAACAAATCTTTCTACTCAGTTTTTTATTTTCTGGTCGAGTTCGCGTTTAAAAGGACATGACATGTTTTTAAGGATATAATTATTATTTTGTTGTTGTAATTTTTCTGAAAGACCTAGTAAGACTGTATAGCTGTCAAATGAAAGGGCACATTTTGGGCTATATAAATACTCTTTTTGTTTTTATAAAATAAAAATTTGCAAAAATGGCCTTTCAAATTTTAGTCCTTCATTATCCTTTAAGATCCACGGTAGAAAATGTTGGAAAAAAATATATTTTGTAAATCTTACTGTTCAGTTATTCATATCCAAATTTTAGGATTCGACGTTATTAGTTTGTTTTTAAGAACTTATTTAATTCAAATGTAGGTTACGTTTGGTTGAAGAGAGGAGACGTTTAAACGTACGAGTATATTGTCCATGGAAATACACTTAAGCCAGTGGTTCCCCCTGTTGTGCGCTCCTTATTTATGATCTTTTTATACCTCACGAGTTACAGAAAATCGGTACTAGACACGAATTTTCTCAGTATCTTCCAGTCATATTATCTGCGATGAGTCAAGTCTGGAAATATGTCGGACCCGAAATGTTGGGATCTTGAATGTGTGAAAGCAGGGCAATGACACAGAAAATCTTCCATCGTTTCGATGTTTTCCCTGCATTCGTCGTTTCCTGCTAGTCCTATGCGCTCAAGATGTGCTTGTTAGCTTGAGTATCCCGTTAGAACAGATACTAATCTCGATCTTGTTTAGTTTCAGAAAACTACTCGTTTTCTTTTCATTTGGGTCACCCCACAGTATCTTTGCAGTTGCTCCTACGGTTGCGCTATTCAATGTTAATTTAATTAAAATTTTCTCATCCATAAAATAAGCAATTTTGTTGATTGTTTTTATTCTATTCAGATTTCTGTATATAACAAAGTAAGCTTTAACGTAAATTTAAAATACTCGTAGTTCTAAAAATCTAACTAATCAACGTAGAATGCTAAAATTTGGGTATAACAGTAAAATCCGCAGAATATATTTTTTCAAAATTTTCTACCGTGGATCTTAAAGAAAAATGAAGACTAAAATTTGCAAGGCGATTTTTGGAACTTTGCAGTTCCAGATTCTAAAAACAAGAAGTGTATTTAGATAGCCCAAAATGTGTCATTTTATTTGACACCAATATCGTCTTTTTCTTTTTAAAAAAAAAAATATAATTATATCCTTAAAAATGTCATGTCCTTTTAAACGCGAACTCGGCCAGAAAATAAAAAAACTGAGTACACAGCTTTGTTATGTTTCTGGTTACCTTTCAGAATTATAAAGACATTTCTATGGCCAATAATTTCAATTTTGTCACACGGTTTTGTAGATTTAAGGTCCTTCTCTTAAAATTGGAATATCGCGGAATCTAGGAAAAACGCCTCGCTAAAATAGCATTGTTCTGAAAATTTTTCAGTAAAATTGATTGATATTCGCAAATTAATAGTTTGACCTTGAATTACAATGTCATAATAATGTTTCTCCAAAAAATCATTATCGCTATTGAAAAGCCCATAAAAAATCTTTAAGGAACATTTTTTACATATCGTCCACCAAATTTGACATAAAAGTCGAAGAACAGGAGCATATTTTTTAAAATCGACAAAATGTAGTTGCAGTAGTGGTCACCAGAATGCAGTCATATTTTAGATTTATACTAATTAGACATACGCCAAGATGTCCACCAAATTTCGTTCAAATCGGAAAACATTACCAGAAAATGCTGGCTTACTGACAAATAGGTCACATCGGCCATGTTTTGATATACATAACTATATAGGATTATACAGTTGAAAGCGACAGACTTAAGTCCGACTTCTATCGAGTTTTATCTCGAGAAATAGAGTAAGGTAAAAAAACACACTCACAGTACATTACAGTACTTATTACATACTCTGTGTATATCTTTAGATAAATAATGGAAGCCTGTATGACTGAATCACTTACACTATTTCGCCCATTGTGCTACCATAGGAACGTAAGGAAAAACACAAGTTTTTCTAGCACCGTTCAACTAATTTGATTGCTTTAGAAAGCTCAAAAATGAAGTTAGCCGATTTTACCATCAGCCAATCAGAGAAATTAGAGCCTGGGGTAGCCTGCCGCCTTCTTCTCTAAACCTATGCACAACATGTGTTCTATTAATTTCTCCTCCTCTTTGTCTCCTCAGCTTCCGCAAATGTCATTTCGCAAGACCTTCAATCTGTCATAAAAAACATGATAAATGAGACGACCTCCAATACCAGATTTATGATATCTAAGATATATAGCTCCCAGTTCCAGGAGCAATTGTATGTAGATACGCTGGCAGGCATTGCCTGGTGCTGGTTTAAAGCCTTTGATTGCCCAAATGTTTGTAGATTCTATTATAATAATGGGTGCATTTCAACGGAATCCCGTGTTGCCCTAGGTTTAGGTTTAGGTTAGGGTGGCAGCCGTATTTTTTATACAAGCTCACATAGACCAGTTTGGGTCCCTAGTGTTACCACGGGCTGAAATGCCCCTCATCGAAACCAACCTGTTTGATATACAAATTTGTCGATATTACGAATATCGGTACTGGAAAGATCTGTTAGGCTGCCTAGAACAGCCGACCCCAGTATGTCCAGTCGTCGTTTACTCAGAGCGGGACAGTCGCATAGCAAGTGCTCAATGCTCTCCACTTCTTCCTCATCTCCACAGCTTCTGCAGAAGTCATTAGAGTCAATACCCAATCTTTTGGCGTGTTCGCCGATCAAGCAGTGTCCCGTCAGAACTGATACTAACGTAGACAATCTTTGCCTCTCTAGTGCGAGGAGATATTTTGATCTTCTCAGGTCATACCTTGGCCAGATTTGTCTAGCTACCCTGCAGGTGCCGATTTCTGTCCATCTTTCGTTGGACTGCCTGATTGCCTCTTGCCTAAGCCAAAGCTTGCACGTGGATAGTGGCGCACCAATATATGCAAATTCTTCGAGAATTTGTAATGTCGTCCCTTTCCTAGCAAGTTCATCGGCTTTGCAGTTCCCCGGGATATCCCTATGCCCAGGCACCCATATGAGGTGTATGTTAAACTGCTCAGCCATCTCGTTAAGAGATCTGCGGCAGTCGAGGGCTGTTTGTGAATTTAGGGATGTTGCCTCCAGAGAATTGATGGCAGCCTGGCTGTCCGAGTAAATGACAATGCCAGTGTTGGTTACTATGTTGCGACTCAGCCACTTGGCTACTTCCCAGATTGCCATTATTTCGGCTTGATAGACACTGCAGGTATCTGGTAGTCTGTGAGCTATATCCAATCTAAGCTCTGCATAGTGTACTCCGAAGCCAACCTTTTCATCAAGCTTCGAACCATCCGTGTAAAATTGGAGATGGTTTCTATTACCTGGTTTTCTTCCAACCCATTCATCTCTCGCGGAAATCATAGTGATGTAATTTCTCTCGAAGGTGTACACCGTTGGTATATAGTCCACTCGGTCGGTTACCATAGCACTACACTTTGATATTCTCATGTGACCGTAGGTTTTGTACCTCCACATTGATAGGCAGTTTAATCTTATTGCCGCTTTGGTTGCAACTTCTCTCGCCACAATATTAATCGGCAGTATATGGAGTAGGGCTTGTAGAGACTCGGTCGCTGTAGTCCTTAAGGCTCCGCTTATGCTCAGGCAGGCAGTTCTCTGAACCTTTGTTAGTAGGTTGGTGATGGTTAGTTTGTCAGTTGCCGTCCACCATACCACAATGCCGTATAGCAGTATAGGACGAACTACTGCTATATATATCCAGTGGACGATTTTAGGAGAGAGGCCCCACCGCGACCCTACAGCCTTTTTGCAGGAATATAAGGCGACGTTAGCCTTCCTTACACGTTCCAATACATTAAGTCTAAATAACAGTTTTCTATCTAGAATTATTCCTAAAAATTTTGCACTTTCAGAAAAGACTAGATCTGTTCCATTTATCCGAGGTGGAGGGTCCACATTTGGGACTTTATTCATCCTAGTAAAGAGAACCAATTCTGTCTTGTTTGGGTTTATGCCCAAACCGCTGCTTCTGGCCCATCTAGCCAATTTGTTCAGAGCTACCTGTAGAATGTCTCGGAGGACGTTTTCGAATTTGCCACTCACTGCGATTGCAACGTCGTCCGCATATGCCACGACCTTGCAGCCACAACGTTCTAGATCTAGCAGAATTTCATTCAACGCTAGGTTCCAAATTAGTGGAGACAGTACTCCTCCTTGTGGGGTCCCTCTGTTTACAAACCTTGTTAGAGTTGTGGACCCAAGACATGCTGTTATGCGTCTTCTGTTGAGCAGACTTTGAATTAGTCTAATCAAACTAAAGTTAACATTAAGATGTGACAGTGCCGCAATTACTGCATCTGAGTGAATGTTGTTAAAAGCCCCTTCTATGTCAAGAAATGCCACCATGGTGAATTCCTTGAAATGCAGGGACGATTCGATAGTGCTCACAAGTTCGTGCAGGGCTGATTCTGTAGACTTCCCCTTATTGTAAGCATGTTGGTTCACTGACAGGAGTTTTGTATCCAGGTTTTCCCTAATGAAATAATCTAAAAGTCGTTCCAGACCTTTCAATAGGAAGGAGGATAGGCTAATTGGTCTGAAGTCTTTTGGCCTAGTGTGTGATATCTTCCCCGCTTTTGGTATGAATACCACTTTGGTATCCCTCCATCGATTCGGGATGTATGAAAGCCTGATACAGCCTACATAAATTTTCTCCAGCCAGGGGATAATGTATTTCAACATTTTCTGCATTTCTGCTGGAGTGATGCCGTCTGGTCCAGGTGACTTGAAGGGCTCAAAGCTATTAATAGCCCAGCTTATTCTGGATCTTTCAGTCAACAAGCTAGCGACGCTCGCAGTCCACTCGCACTCTTGTTGGTCCTGCTGATCCTCTGGTTCTGTTAGAGAGTTCCCCGGGAAATGTGTGTCGAGCAGTACATTGAGCGACTGCTCGCTGTTTTTGGTCCAATTATTTGCCTCATCCTGCAAGTAACCCACTGTACAGGGTGAAGCTGATAATATTTTCCTCAGCCTTGCGGCGTCGGAGACCATTTCCACTTCGCCACAGAAAGTATACCAAGAGCGTCTTTGCGCCTTTCTAAGCTCCTTCTTATAGATCTTGAGTTGCTCTTTATAGGCATCCCAAACATTAGCGACCCCAGTAGATTTAGCCTTGTTGAATAGCTTGTTGCAGGTCTTTTTCATAGCCGTTAGCTCAGAAGTCCACCATTGGGGTTTAGTTTTACCCTTGTACCTTGTTTTTGGACAGGCTTCTTCAAGGGAACTATTGAATGATGTGGTGATATGCTCGACCAGATGATCCAGACCGGCTTTGTCATTCGGTTCGTACAGAAGTTTGGAGTTGAGGACTTTCTTGAAATTCTTTTCATACAGGTGCCACTTTGTCTTTCTCACATTTCTGTGGACGGCAGGTTCAGGCGCTTTTTCAGCGAGTTTGAACTCAATATAATGGTGATCTGAGAATGAGTGGTCGTCTAGTACATTCCACCCAATAATTTTGTCTGACAGCCGGTCAGTAGCAAACGTTACGTCGAGTACTTCTTGTCTGTCTTTAATTGTAAAGGTCGGTTTATTACCTATGTTACAAATACTTAGGTTGGTAGTTAGAATAAAGTCAAGAAGCGAATCACCCCTATTGTTTATATCCGTACTACCCCAGATAGTATGATGAGCGTTCGTGTCTGCGCCAACAATCAGCTCGACCTCGTCAGATGTTGCTTCTTCTACTACTTCCCTGAATAGAGCAGTCGGTACTACAGCTTCATAAGGCAAGTAACTGGAGACCACCCAATATATGCGATTACCGATCTCCAGACTAGCAGATGTTTGGTCTTTACCACTTAAATTAGCCAGGAGAAAGATACTTAGATCTTTCCTGGCCAAAATGCAGGTTCTTGGAGTGCCTTCACAGTTGGCCACAAGCAGTTTAAAGTTGGGTGTCCTGATACCGCACACCCTTCCTCCCACTGCGTAGGGCTCCTGTATCAGGACGATGTCTACTGCACCTGTGGACAGGTGCATCAATAGAGCCGCTGAGGCTGCTTTAGCGTGATGGAGGTTAATCTGTAAAATTCTTACCATCATTGGTAATTGACAGATTAACTTCCACCCCTACAAGGGTGTTATCGAACTCTTCGTCCGTATCATCGAGAAGCGTGTCCCCGCCAGATGCGTCAAAGAGTCCGGAGACTCCCCTCAGCCCCTCTGTGTCAGAAGTAGAGCTTTCGTCCTCAGAGTAGGACGTTACAGATCTTCTGTTAGAGTTGGAGTCACCCGAAATAATGGGCGTGGATACCTCCGCACTTCCAGAAAGCTGTGTTTCAACCGCGGTGGACGACTCACCTTCCGCAGTGGGAACTATATCCTGCTTGTATACCTTCAAGACTATAGTCTCGAAGCCATACTGTAGGGTTGCACTTGCACGTTGTATATGGGAGGTGGATTCAGCGTTAAGGATCAAATTGACCTGCCGCTTTTTACCATCCGCCTCACCCACCTTGCTGATTCTCCAATTATGGGCGGGCAGACCAGGATTGGAATCTTTTATTATTTCTAATATGTCAGCCGGGTTGGAGGGCTCTTCTGTAACCCAGGTGATGGCTCTAGGATGACTAGGGATGTTGTTTTTTTCGACAATATCCAACTGGGCACCCGGCCACACCTCACCCGCTCGACTCAGAGCAGCCTTATACAGGTCTACTGATCTGGCATCACCGAAATGTAAGAGCTTTACTCTCCCCTGATGCCATCCTGCATCGTTGCAGATTGGTGGTGTGCCCGGCATCTCTCTACGGACATCGAGGTAATGAGCCATAATGGCTGATTGCACATGGCTCCATTTGTCCTTGAGGATGGATCCATCCTCACTACTTCTGTCTATAACGGCCATCACTAGACTCTCCTTCGCCACTTCATTGAAGGGCTTGGTGAGTGTCCTGTTGATAGTGACATTTGGGCCTCTTGCCTTTTTCGAGGGCAGGGTTTCATCAGGTGATCTGATTCTTTTGACTTTATTAGCCGTTAACACAGCTGAATTTGTGGCTCTTTCAGCCGGCTGATTGGCCTTAGAAGCATCTAAGACGCCTTTAGCCCAGGTAAGTGACTCTTTTTGTTTTTCGGTAAGAGCCGAAACCTCAACAGCCTCCAACTTCGTCAGAACTCTGAGCGCTATCCGGTGCTATCCGTGTTGCCCTATTATAAGTATATTTCTCTTCAGAGTTGCCTGGGAAATATGTATCCCGAAGCACCCCAGCGATTCCTCATTGGATGTATGTAGTACAAAAACTACCATATTTTTAAGGCAAACATTTTCCGTAAACTTTAGGCTTCGAATAAGATTTGTACGCCATTGCAGCTATCCAGAATTTATTTTTAGCCCTTTTCTCGCTTCTAAACTGCTTGGGTTCTCACTTATAGTTGTCCATGTCCTGTGAAGCTCTTGTGGCCTTTGTCTTATGGTGATTTCTTTTGTGCAAACAAATTTAAAATTTTTTCTACATTTTACACTGAAACCGCATTTTTAGGTTCTTTTGTAAAAATGGTGCAGCCGTATGAACCGGGTTTGATTTCGTTTGAAAAATTATTACACTCCGCAAATGCGAAAATATCGCATTTTACAAACTCAGCCCAGTCCACGGTGTGGAGTGTTGCACCGTCAAAAAGCAGACTTCAGAACCAAACCTAAATGAAAACGTACATGCTTAATGCACTACCAAATGGTTGCGCCATAATGTAGGCATGGGTTTTACTCACCGCATGATTTTTGTTCGATTGTTCGCACGCAAAATGAGAAATTAGCGGAGAGCGCAGGGGAAATTTTTAAAATGTCGCAACATGATGTTTTGACATTATTTTCAGAAACGAAATCACCATTAATAAGAGCTAAATGCAGCACTTTCTCAGCATAACTAATGGAGACGACCACCATGGAGGTCCCCTTGGCCCTAGATGATATAAGTTATACCATCAGCTATGTATAAGTATATATCACAAATAAATGTACTAGAAGAGTAAACTATGGTAGATCCTGTCCATGGCAAAGACAAATAGAATATAAGAAGACATTCCTTCCTGTAGCGAGTAATTGTCAGTTACGAACGAATAGGAATATGATTCCAACGAGTGAGGTTTTTCGCGGATTTTCAGACCGCTTTTCCCGATTTTTTTTTAATTGTCACAATTAAAAAATTAATATTAATCGATAAGTGCAAAAAAAGTTCAATCAGTGTTCGCGGAATACTGTTTTTTCATTCCTATTCGTTCGTAACTGATAGATTTTGACGTTTCGTCCTGAAGGAATGTCTTCTTATATTCTATTTGTCTTTGGTCCAAGGTAGGCCTTGCCCTTCTGATTTGATATTTTCTTCTGTCACAAATTCATTCATTGTTAAGTTCAGATTTAAAAAATATGTGATAATTTTTCCCTTAGTTATTATATGATGTTTGGCCCCTATATTGGGGAGCCCTTAGTAATTACCTACATATGTATCATCCGAACGTGTGTATCAATAAATACATACACATAATATAGCATAAATAGCCAATATATATATACATCTATATTGCGAACACAAACACACACACACATCCACTCATAATCACAATAGGACTCCAACACATTTGTGTTTGTGTAGAACATTTACATAATTGTTATTTATAATTTTCTTTTTCATTAGTTTTGTGAGATTGAATAAATCAATTTGGCATCAATATGCCAAATCAATTAAGATTGCTCATACGTCATGATGTACGATGCAGAGACGGAGCTACAACATCAATGCGTCGCATTACACGTCGGAATGTTCGTCGTTTCGTCATGTAACAAATGGTGATAATTTTGGTTTTGTTTCGTTATTTATTGTCAATTTGAACTTTCGCCAGTATCAATCGAAAATCCATTTTCCATTTCCCCTCCAGTTAGGTGCGTGGGTCTGTCCACGAATTTTGTGCCGCACTTTTAAGACATATCGATGACATCTAATCGCGTTCGGTGGGAAGATGCATCATCGTTATGTAGCTAAAGTTGGTAATTAATCACTCTATTAAATTTATATTCAATAAGCATGCATAGCTTTGTCTATGCGGATTGTGTGGAGTCGGTAAATATACTATAGCAACGGATTGCGTGAATGTATTGCTTGTGATATCCGGAGGCAAGAATGAACGAATCATTCGTCACGCCCGCTCCGTCAGACAGCTATCGCATTTCAAGTTCAATGGTCAAGGCTGTGTTACGAATGCTTGTCTGTGTGCAGTGCCAAATTTATGGCAGCAAACTTAGCACGCAACTAGGAAATTAATCGTATTTAACCATAGAGTTTAAATACATTAACCCCCAATTTCACAACTTCCGGTTAGAGCTAACTCACAGTTAAAAACCAAAAAATTCGTACAATTTGACAGCTATAACTGTAGATTAGCTCTAACTTTAGGTTAACTGGAGATTGTGGAATTGGCCGTAAATGGAAATAATCCAGTAGGGAAAGACAGAAAGTCGGGCGGGCCGAATATATAATAACCTACACCGAGTAATGTGCAAAGGGGCATTGCGATAATAATTTGGAATAATTGGGATTGTTTCAGTGAACAAAGTACTTATCTGGAGCTCCTCATTTAGATTTTGAGATCTGAAACGATAACCTTACAATGCGCAGCATTCTTTCACATATCAAGTATCGGAAGGAACAAATCGATGGAACTATCTTATTTCTGCCAAATTATATAAAGATCGGACGAAAAATACAGTTTTAATAGAGTTTAAATACTAAATAGGCAGGAACATATATATGGGGCTATATCTAAATCTGAATCGGCTTTCCCCAAATTAAGCAGTATTAACTTCTAAATTAAGAAACTTCTCTCTGTCTAATTTTATAATGATCGGAAGTAAAGTGCAACTTCTATATCGCCTTGATACCAAATCGGGAGTAACATATACATGCGGGCTATATTTAAAGCGGAACCGATTTCCCCCAAACTTGGCAGTGTTTATTAGTGTAATAGGAAAGCTCTTTCTGTGGAATTTGGTACAGATCTGATAAAAAATACATACGAGTACATATGGGGGGCTATATATAAATATGAACCGATTTTACTCAAATTTGGCATTGTTTACTCGTGTAATAAGAAACCTCTTTCTGCCAAATTTCGCACAGATGGAATATAAAATACAGTTTCTATAGCGCTTACATATCAAATCGGGAGTAATATGGGCATTTCCGCCGAATGGTCAACTAGGGCCGAAAAATAAAATGTTGCTAATCATCGTATTTTATTGTGAATAATTATAAAAAAATTAATACAAAATGTCTAAATTTTTAAAATATAATGGTTTCATAGCATATCTCAGTTGTTTTCATGAGAAAATTTGCCTAAAAACTGAAAAATTTTATTTTTTCCATTTAAGCTGTTCCATTTTACAGACATTTTTATATTTAATTATTTTACATATAAAACATATGTTATGCTTGCACTCTTTTTACAAAATTTCTCTATTACAATCAATCAATCAATTAGAAAAAAAAAACAATAAGGATAATTTATTGTAAAAATAATCGATAGAAAGCTACATTAATCCTCTTTTAAAATAAATTAATAGCTTTAGAATATACCGTTCCTTTTCGCAGATTTTTGCATGTTACTAGATTCAGCCAAAGTTGACTTCTATTTCGCGTACGTTCGTGGCCACATGTTTATTGCTATCATTATGAAAATTAAACTCAATGAATCCCATCTTTTGCACTTACCATGACCTACCAAATTGTTTGTAGATTGTAAATTTTTGTTTTCTATATTTTTTGTACATCGAAAGCGTACGAACGTACGTTTGAGTCCCGCGGAAATGCCCATATATAAATGGGGGCTATATAGAAATCTAAACCGATTTTCCGCGTATTTGGCAGTGTTAAAAATTCTAATAAGAAACCTCTTTCTGCTATGTATTGTAACGATCGGATATAAAATACAACGTCTATAGCGCTTTGATGCCAAATCGGGAGGAACATATCTAAATCGCCTCAGATATTGATTCTAAGTCATTCAGTATAATAAACGATCTCATCTCCTTTTGGGTGCTACAAACAAATGCACAAAGTTATAATACCCTGCCTCACAGTGTGGTGTAGGATATAATAATTTCGAAGATAGAAATTTTTGACAACAATTTATGTAAAAACTGCGCAACGTAAATTTAGTACTTTGGGCTACCCGAGCTTAGCTTCTTTATTTATTTTATTATTACTTAAATTTCGGTACCCGCTCATATTACGTTATATTACTAGTTCTATAAAAGTTGTTGGACAGCTGTCATTTTGAATAGGGTTTTTATAAAATTGCGTCTTATACAAATAACAGGATAAATGTCACTATTATTGTTGTCAATACTGTTTCCATTATTATTCCATACTTGTCGAAATGAATATAAACAAGGAAGATAGTTCAGTCGGGTAAACCGACTTAAGAAATAAATTTATTTATTTTTTCGTAAATTTATATATTTTTTAAATTAAATTATTATCAATTTATTTTGCATTTAATAGGTTTACGTTTAGGTTAGGGTGGCAGCCATTTCTTTTTTCCTTCAGCTCACACAGACCAGTTTATGTCCCTAGTGGTACTACGGGCTAAAATGCCCCTCATCGAAACCAACCTGTTTGATATACAAATTGATCGATAGTATGAATATTGGTACCGGAAAAATCTGTTAGACTGCCTAGAAAGCCGACCCCAGTTTACCCAAAGCGGGGCAGTCGCATAGCAAGTGCTCAATGCTCCCCACTTCTTCCTCATCTCCACAGCATCTGCAGAAGTCATTGGAGTGAATACCCAATCTTCTGGCGTGTTCACCGATCAGGCAGTGTCCCGTCAGAACTGATACTAACGTAGACAATATTTTCCTTTCTAGTGCGAGGAGATATTTTGACCTTCTAAGGTCATACCTTGGCCAGATTTGTCTAGCTACCCTAAAGGTGCCGAAGGCGAACCAATATGTATATGCAAATTCTTCGAGAATTTGTAAAGTCGTCCCTTTCTATGAGGTGTATATTAAACTGGTCAGCCATCTCGTTAAGAGATCTGCGGTAGTCGAGGGCTGTTTGTGAATTTAGGGATGTGGCCTCCAGAGAATTGATGTCAGTTCTCTGAACCATTGATAGTAGGTTTGTGATGGTTAGGTTGTCAGTTGCCGCCCACCATACCAGTACAGCATTCCTGCAGGAATATAGGGTGACGTTGGGCTTCTTCACACTTTCCAGTACGTCAAGTTTGAATGACAATTTCCTATCTAAAATTATTTCTAAATATGTTGCACTTTCAGAAAAGACTAGATCTGTAAAGCCAGTGTGTCATATTTGGACGTAGTCCCCATTTTGAACCTATAGCTCTTCTTCACAACGACCAACATCTGTGGGCCTTTGTAACTCTTTCTTCAATATGATCTTTCCAGTACAGTTTCTAATCCAAGATTACTCCCAAGTATTTTATCTTTTTAGATATGGCAATATTCTTATCCAGGAAACGAGGCACGGTAAAAGGATGAATCTTCCTTTTCCTTGTAAATAGACATATTTCTGTTTTGTCTGGGTTGACCTTTAGGCCCCTTGGTTGTGCCCAGTTATATGCTATGTTAAGTGCCTCCTCAGCTCTTCTGCATAGTTGGTTTGGATGTGTGCCCCTTAGAAGTATTATAACGTCGTCTGCATAACAGACTGGTTTAAGTCCTTCATTGGTGAGGGCTTTAAGGAGACTGTGTATCGTCGTAACCCATAGGAGAGGCGATAAAATGCCCCCCTGAGGTATACCACGATTTACCTTGTCTCTGATTTTTACGTCATATGACCCACAAATAATCCACCTATTCCTTAGCATATTGTTGATCCAGTTTAGCAATGCCCGGTCAACCTGAAACTCGTCTAAGGAATGGATAAGTGTATCAGTCTGAACGTTGTTAAAAGCGCCCTCAATGTCTATACAAACGGCAAGTGTGTACAATTTTTCACTGAAGGACTCTTCTATGTGGTGTACTACCTCATGTAGAGCTGTTTCCATTGATCTTCCTTTAACATTTGCGTGTTGCTTGAATTTTAGCTTGTCATCGGCTATCTTATTTTTGATCATGTCGTCAATTATTCGCTCCATTGTTTTTAACAGGAAAGAAGTTAGGCTAATAGGTCGATAAGCCTTTGGGATCGTATAACTCGCCTTGCCAGGCTTAGGTATGAAGACCACCCTTGATTCCTGCCAATTTTTTGGGGTATATGCATGAGTTAGGCATGCAGTGAAAAAAGGACAAACGATAGTTTTGCTACTGCAGAGCAATACCGTCACTGCTATACAGTTTCCTCCATTGAATGGTACACACTGGAAAAAAATCGCATCTGTAGTATATAGCCCAAACATATTCGGCTTGAAACATATATGTACATGTTTAGGGTACACTCTAAACATATAATATTTAGTACATACAAAAATTATATATTTGGGAAGATGCTGTTCTAAACAAATCTTTCCCAATATGTTATTATTTGGGACTTTTATTTCCGAAACAAATATTTATTTGCGATTAAGTATTCGGAAAGTACATAAATTGTGTTAAATTTTTCAGTAATTCAAAGTTATTTTTTAGATATGTTAAATGTTGGTAAAATAATAAATAATAATAATTGAAATCGTATAATGTTGGATCAAAATACTACTAAGAGGATTGACAACTGATGATGGCTTGGAATACTCAGAAATATTGAAATGATTGATTTAAAACGGAAGTTATTATGGTATCATAACTGGGAGGTACAATTCGAAAACAAGAAAAAATTAAAAAAAATTCATTAAAATTCGCTTTGAAAATCTTTTTTAAATAAAATATATTTAGAGAAATGCCTAAACAATAATTTTATTTGTATTTAAACACATATTTTATTTGAGAAATTTAGTTTGCAAATAAATGTTGTTGCAATATATTAACATATGCGTTCCAAATATATTTTATTGATTTGCAAATAAAATTGATTTGCTCAAAAATATTTAATATTTAACAATTTGTGCTCCAAATATATTTTCTTTCGATTCAAACATATCAAAAAACGCGATTTTTCACCGTGTATAACAAGGTGTAATGATATATTGGGAAGTTTAAAAATCGAGTTACAAAATCTTATTTTTTTATCAGAATAGAATTCTTGCTTTTTATAGACAATGATTGCATTTTATTCCTAAGTCACGGAAGCCTTTATAATCCCTTCTAAAAATATGTTTCGGTATCAAATGTAATATTTACTTTGAATTTTGGCCATCCAAACCTACTATCAAATTTTTATTAAATCAAATAAAGTTATGTGCATCACTCATCACTTTATTGGCTGAGGCATAGATCACTTTCATAAATTTGTTGCAGTTGCCCACTTACTGGCCGCATATAGAGCATGAACAGTTTTTCGTGAAGTTCGCTTTCCAGTCGTGGTGAAGTATATAAAAACATTGGCCAAGTATCATTACTCTTGACGCAGTCCGTGTCTATCCGTATACAGTCTGTTTGTGGGTGCAAAACTATGAGTGTCTAATATAAGTAGAACCCCAAAAACAAACATTCCGCTTTGTTTTTTTTTTTGCAATTTTAGCAAAGTAAAAGTTTTTATGATAACCGGGCAAACACAGTTGTCGTGTTAAAAGTTGCCAGTTCTGGCTTGCGTGGATGGCTAAAAGGAGTGAGTCGGAAGTTTTTTTTAGAATTGAAAATCACAATTTCGACTGTGTCGTGTACGATGCCACTAATTAAGTAACAACTTGTAATTTTCCCGAGAAAAATTAAACTTTTGATTTCAATGTTAAAAATTGTTTTTATTCGGAGGATACTGGTTGCTCTCAGCAATCCTCCCATGTGTGGAAAAAGCAGCCAATTTATGATTTTATTAATGTTGATTAGATATTTCAACTTCATAGCGAACATATTTGCAAATTAATAATGTGGTTACATTTATATTCAGTAAACTATCGTGGTTTTCTATGCATCCTTAATTGTATTATAGATTAATTGCAGTGATATTTAAAAATATGGTTACTTATAAACAGAAAATCCCATATCCTTCTGCAAATTTTTATGTTATTTACCAAAACAAATAATGCCAATAAAATAACATGTAACCAAAATGAAAGTGTATGTAAACATTTGCGCAAAAATACTTACGTTTTAATAAAACTTTAGCTCTAAAAGATGACAGTATGTTACTTTGAAAAAGGAGTCGTTTTTACATCTCATGTCATACGCTTATCGCAGTGGATCTGCCTCTTATGATTTTTAATCCCTCCAGTCTGGGCTGAAATTAGTCAATCTTTTTAAAAGTATGTCAAAAATTTATCAATTTCTTTTCAAATGTGAACAATTTCGACTTGGGTGAATCATAATAATGTTGAAGACGTGGATACTAACGGAATCCAGTCCGAAACCAGATACTGGAAAAATATCGGTACTATACATCTTCTAGAGAGAGCGGGGTACAGGCACAGAAAGAGTTCTGTGGATTCCTCCTGCTCTCCGTCTCCTGTCATGACAGACACGATAAGTGAGACGTCCGTTCTCGACAACGACAGGTGCATGCAAGTTCATCTGCCTTGCAGATCTCTGATATATCCCTGGGTCTCAGCCCCCATATCAGGTGAATATTGAACTGTTCAGCCATCTCGTTAAGAGATCTGCGATAGTCGAGGGCAGTTTTTGAATTCAGGAATATAGTTTCCAGGGACATGATAGCAGCCTGAGCATCATCGAAAATATTTATACCGACTTTGGTCCGCACATTAATTTTCAGCCATCCCCCTACCTCTTTAATAGTTTAGATTTCTGCCTTGTAAACACTACAGTGATCAGGAAGGCTTTTTGCAAGTAATAGCTGAAGTTCCTCAAAAAAGACACCAAAGCCCACTTGGTTATCGAATTTGAAACCGTCCGTATAGAAGTTAATGAATCTCCTCTATCCTGGGATACGACCATTCCATTCTGATCTATCAAGTATAAAAGTGAGATACTTCTTGCCAAAGAGTGGTTCAGACATAGTGTAATCTGCAGTGCCCGGAAGGTCAGGCATTCTTTCAAGAACGACGCTATGTCCGTAGCCATTTCCTGACCATAGTGACAGTTCCCTGAGTCTAATCGCGGCATATTGCACTGCTATAATATCTAGAGGCATTAAATGTAGTATAACATTTAGTCTGCAGTTGGTGTCGTTCTCAGCGCACCAGTGATACATACAGCAGCCATTCGCTGAACCTTGTTTAGTATCGCACAGAAGGTAGATTTCTGCAGAGCTGTCCACCAGGCGACAATGCCGTACAGCATTATCGGTCTGACTACTGCCGTATACAACCACTAGACTATACGCGGGTTCAGACCCAACGTTTTCTTTTTACAGGTATATAGAGCTATAACAACCTTATTTGTTCTTTCAAAAAAATTAGGTTTGAATTACAACTTCCCGTCTAGTAAAATACCCAAGTAACTCGTGATACCTTATATCTCCTGGTGAGAGAACTAGTTCCGTCTTGTTCGGGTTACCACCAAGATCTTTACCGGAAGCCCATCTTGCGTTTGTATGAAGGGCCTGCTGTATGACATATCTGAGAGTATCCAGAACCGTCCCTCTAACAGCTATTGCCACGTCGTCTGCATAGGCAACAACTCTCACACCCATCATCTCCAGAGAAAATAAAATATTTTTCATGGAAAGTTTCAATAGCAGAGGAAAAAGAACATCCCCTCGGGGCGTTCCTCTGCTGGCAAATCTATGGAGGTCAGTTGATCCTGTAGTAGCTAAAATACGTCTCATAATTAGTAGGTTTTGAATGAATCTGCGTATAATGCTGTCAGGGTTTCTAGCGCCGTAATTATAGCGCCTGGGTTTATGTTATTGAAGGCCCACTCTATATCTAAGAAAGCTACCATAGAATATATTTCTATGCATGCTGTTGAGTGAATAGTAGCCTGTGATAAATTTTAGTCCTAAGGTAAAGTATTTGATAACCCAAAGAATTCTAGATTCGGTTACAATCTCGTTGGCAACCTCTGATGGCTGTACTTCAAGGGAATCTCCAACTGAAGTATTTAATACCTCTTCAGAGTTTCCCGGGAAATGTGTATCCAGGAACACTCTCAGCGATTCCTCACTGGACGTAGTGTATGAACTATAGGGTGATCCAAGTAGAGATACTTTTTTCAGTACAGTGCGCAGCGAAGGCGCTATTGCTGCTGTGGAGCAGAGTATCGAAGAAGACCCGAATGAGTCCATCCGCTATCTCCCGCAACAATTGGAGCTGTGCCCATCCACTTTATGCAAGATTTTGCGGAAGGATCTTGGTTTGCGGGCTTACAAAATCCAACTCGTGCAAGAATTAAAGCCTAACGACCATCAAGCGCGTCGCACGTTCGGTGAATTGGCCCAAACCGATCCCGATTTTCACACAAAAATTGTGTTCAGCGATGCAGCTCACTTTTGGATAAATGAGTACGTTAATAAACAAAATTGTCGCATTTGGGGTAATGATAATCCAAAAGCCATTGTTCAGACGCCGTTACATCCTGTTTGGTGTGCTCTATGGGCAGAGGGAATCATTGGTCCATATTTCTTCAAAAATAAAGCCGGCCATAATGTTACAGTCAATGGGAAACGCTATAGAGCCACGATTAATGACTTTGTCGTGCCTGAACTGAGGATGTTGATGCGGACGACCTTTGGTTTCAACAAGACGGTGCTACATGCCATATAGCCTAGAACTATTTTTGACTACGCAGCAAACAAACAGTACGTAACAAAATTTTTTTGTGCCTTAAAATCTTTTTTTGTGTAGTTTACCCCCAGTTTTTGCAATACGTTTTCATTTGTATACTCGTACGACGAATCATCCAAAATCACTCAATCGATACGTGAAATATATAAGACAGGAGTCAAAAATTTATCATATACTATAGGAAAGCCCAGAAATAGTTCGTACATAAAATATTTCATGCCTGTGTTTTATAGATTTCAAGTTATAGTTTATTGAAATTTGACGTTTCGTCGCAAACGAACGAAAACGTTTTGACTATATTTTTATACCCTTAGAGAGGAGGGCAGGTTTAGGTTTAGGTTAGGATGGCAGCCGTATTTTTATATACAAGCCCACATAGACCAGTTTTGGTCCCTAGTGTTACCACGGACTGAAATGCCCCTCAACGAAACCAACATGTTTGATATACAAATGTATCGCTAGTACGAATATCGGTACTGGAATGATCTGTTAGGATGCCTAGAAAGGCCGACCCCAGTATGTCCAGTCGTCGCACATAGGGTTCGATACCATCAATACAAAAGATTAATTAAAAAATCAAAATTATCCCATGGTATTATTTTTGGTACCCACTTAAAGAGCACACAATTCTGCTTCATTTGATGAAAAAAATATTTTTCTGCGGTCTTTGGTTTAGCTGTCATTACCTTTCAAAATGCAATAAATTTTGTACATTTTTATAGAAGTTGAAAAAAATTAAAACTCAAATATTTTTCCGCGAATTTCTCCATCAAACTCTTCAAAATTACAACATATTACAATGGATTCACATACTACAGGTATGTTCCTATTCACAGTCATACAAATTTAGTTGAATTATATTAGGTAAATGCTTTTTAAAATGCGTTTAAAATTACTCCAAAATATGTAATGTTTCAAAGAAAATGTAGACCTTTTGTATATTATTAAGCAATATTAAGCGAAAATGATATCACAAATTAATGTGGCGATATATACGCTTCAAATTCCAAAAGAAAACCGTTGCTCGTTTTTGCTCCTTTTTTAATATTGGCTATTTTCCTAAAAAATTGCTATCGAAAAATCTATATTTGTGTCGTTTAATTTTTTCATTTATCGATTTTTTTAATACTTTTTAACGAGTTATAGAAAATTGTCAACACAAGAAACACATGAATATCTTTTTTCGTTACTTTTATCCATTTAATCGCATAAGATATTGTTGAATATGGCTTATTTTATTTTGCTTGTTCATATTTTGCCAAAAATTAAAGATTTACAATTAATTTAAGTGGTATCTTAATTAATCCTCTTCATACTTATGTTTTAACCCAATGTGCGTCGTTTACTCAGAGCGGGGCACTCGCATAGCAAGTGCTCAATTCTCTCCACTTCTTCCTCATCTCCACAGCTTCTGCAGAAGTCATTGGAGTTAATACCCAATCTTTTGGCGTGTTCGCCGATCAAGCACCGTCCCGTCAAAACTGATACTAACGTAGACAATCTTTGCCTCTCTAATGCGAGGAGATATTTTGATCTTCTCAGGTCATACCTATGAGGTGTATATTAAACTGCTCAGCAATCTCGTTAAGAGATCTGTGGCAGTCGAGGGCTGTTTGTGAATTTAGGGATGTTGCCTCCAGAGAATTGATGGTAGCCTGGCTGTCCGAGTAAATGACAACGCCACTGTTGGTTACTATGTTGCGACTCAGCCACTTGGCTACTTCCCATACTGCCATTATTTCGGCTTGATAGACACTGCAGGTATCTGGTAGTCTGTGAGCTATATCCAGACTAAGCTCTGCACAGTGTACTCCGAAGCCAACCTTTTCAAGCTTCGAACCATCCGTGTAAAAGTGGAGATGGTGTCTATTACCTGGTATTCTTCCAACCCATTCATCTCTGGCGGGAATCATAGTGATGTATATATGTACATAGACCACTCGGTCGGTATATAGACCACTCGGTCGGTTACCATAGCACTACACTTTGATATCCTAATGTGACCGCAGTTTTTGTACCTCCACATTGATAGGCAGTTTAATCTTATTGCCGCTTTGGTTGCAACTTCTCTCGCCACAATATTAATCGGCAGTATATGGAGTAGGGCTTGTAGAGACTCGGTCGCTGTTCTCAGAACCTTTATTAGTAGGTTTGTGATGGTTAGTTTGTCAGTTGCCGTCAACCATACCACAATGCCGTATAACAGTATTGGACGAACTACTGCTATATATATCCAGTGGACGATTTTAGGAGAGAGACCCCACCGCGACCCTACAGCCTTTTTGCAGGAATATAAGGCGACCTTGGCCTTCCTTGCACGTTCCAATACTTTAAGTCTAAATAACAGTTTTCTATCTAGAAAGTTTGCACTTTCAGAAAAGACTAGATCTGTTCTATTTATCCGAGGTGGAGGGTTCACATGTGGGACATTATCCACCCTAGTAAAGAGAACCAATTCTGTCTTGTTTGGGTTAACACCAAAACCGCTGCTTCTGGCCCATCTAGCCAACTTGTTCAGAGCCACCTGTAGAATATCTCGGAGGATGTTTTCGAATTTGCCACTCACTGCGTCCGCATTTTCCACGACCTTGCAGCAACAACGTTCTAGATCTAGCAAGATTTTATTCACCGCTAGGTTCCAAATTAATGGAGACAGTACTCCTCCTTGTGGGGTCCCTCTGTTTACAAACCTTGTTGGAGTTGTGGACACAAGACATGCTGTTATGCGTCGTCTGTTGAGCAGACCTTGAATTAGTCTAATCAAACTAGAGTTAACTTTTAGATGTGACAGTGCCGCAATTACTGCATCTGAGTGAATGTTGTTAAAAGCCCCTTATATGTCAAGAAATGCCACCATGTTGAATTCCTTGATATGCAGGGACGATTCGATAGTGCTCACAAGTTAGTGCAGGGCAGATTCTGTAGACTTCCCCTTATTGTAAGCATGTTGGTTCACCGACAGGAGTTTTGTATCCAGGTTTTCTCTAATGAAATAATCTAAAAGTATTTTCAGAACTTTTAATGGGAATAGGAATAGGCTCATTGGTCTGAAGTCTTTTGGCCTAGTGTGCGACATTTCAACATTTTCTGCATTTCTGCTGGAGTAATGCCGTCTGGTCCAGGCGATTTGACGGGCTCAAAGCTGTTAATAGCCCAGCTTATTCTGGATCTCTCAGTCAACAAGCTAGCAACGCTCGCAGTCCACTCACATTCTTGTAGATCTTCGGGTTCTGTTGGTGAGTTCCCCGGGAAATGTGTGTCGAGCAGTATATTCAGCGACTGCTCGCTGTTTTTTGTCCAGTTATTTGCCTCATCCTGCAAGTAACCCACTGTACAGGGTGAAGCTGATAATATTTTCTCCAGCCTAGCGGCGTCTGAGACCTTTTCCACTTCGCCACAGAAGGTATACCAATACCGTATTTTCGCCTTTCTGAGCTCCTTCTTATACATCTTGAGTTGGTCTTTATAGGCATCCGAAACATTAGCGACCCCAGTAGATTTAGCCTTGTTGAATAGCTTGTTGCAGGTCTTTTTCATAGCCGTCAGCTCAGAAGTCCACCATTGGGGTTTAGTTTTACCTTTGTACCTTGTTTTTGGACAGGCTTCTTCAAGGGAACTATTGAATGATGTGGTGATATGCTCGACCAGATTATCCAGACCGGCACATTCTTGTAGATCTTCGGGTTCTGTTGGTGAGTTCCCCGGGAAATGTGTGTCGAGCAGTATATTCAGCGACTGCTCGCTGTTTTTTGTCCAGTTATTTGCCTCATCCTGCAAGTAACCCACTGTACAGGGTGAAGCTGATAATATTTTCTCCAGCCTAGCGGCGTCTGAGACCTTTTCCACTTCGCCACAGAAGGTATACCAATACCGTATTTGCGCCTTTCTGAGCTCCTTCTTATACATCTTGAGTTGGTCTTTATAGGCATCCGAAACATTAGCGACCCCAGTAGATTTAGCCTTTTTGAATAGCTTGTTGCAGGTCTTTTTCATAGCCGTCAGCTCAGAAGTCCACCATTGGGGTTTAGTTTTACCTTTGTACCTTGTTTTTGGACAGGCTTCTTCAAGGGAACTATTGAATGATGTGGTGATATGCTCGACCAGATTATCCAGACCGGCTTTGTCATTCGGTTCGTACAGAAGTTTGGAGTTGAGGACTTTCTTGAAATTCTTCTCATACAGGTGCCACTTTGTCTTTCTCACATTTCTGTGGACGGCAGGTTCAGGCGCCTTTTCAGCGAGTTTGAACTCAATATAGTGTTGATCTGAGAATGAGTGGTCGTCCAGCGCATTCCACCCAATAATTTCGTCTGACAGCCGGTCAGTAGCAAACGTTACGTTCTTGTCTGTCTTTAATTGTAAATGTCGGTTTATTATCACGTTACAAATACTTAGGTTGGTAGTTAGAATAAAGTCAAGAAGCGAATCACCCGTATTGTTTATATCCGTACTACCCCAGATAGTATGATGAGCGTTCGTGTCTGCGCCAATAATCAGCTCGACCGCGTCAGACGTTGCTTCTTCCACAACTTCCCTGAAAAGAGCAGTCGGTACTGCAGCTTCATAAGGCAAGTAACTGGAGACCACACAATATATGCGATTACCGATCTACAGACTAGCAGATGTTTGGTCTTTACCACTTAAATTAGCCAGCAGAAAGATACGTAGATCTTTCCTGGCCAAAATGCAGGTTCTTGGAGTGCCTTCACAGTCGGCCACAAGCAGTTTAAAGTTGGGTGTCCTGATACCGCACAACCTTCCTCCCACTGCGTAGGGCTCCTGTATCAGGACGATGTCTACTGCACCCGTGGACAGGCGCAGCAATAGAGCCGCTGAGGCTGCTTTAGCATGATGGAGGTTGATCTGTAGAATTCTTACCAGCATTGGTTATTGACAGATTAACATCCACCCCGACAAGGGTGTTATCGAACTCTTCGTCCGTATCATTGAGAAGCGTGTCCTCGCCAGATGCGTCAAAGATTCCGGATACTTCCCTCAGCCCCTCTGTGTCAGAAGTAGAGTTTTTGTCCTCAGAGAAGGACGTTACAGATCTTTTGTTAGAGTTGGAGTCAACAGAAATAATGGGCGTGGGTAGCTCCGCTCTTGCAGAAAGCCGTGTATCAACCACGGTGGACGACTCACCTTCCGCAGTGGGAGCTATATTCCGCTTGTATACCTTCAAGACTATAGTCTTGAAGCCATATTGTAGGGTTGCACTTGCACATTGTATATGGGAGGTGGATTCCTGCTGCTTTTTACCATCCGCCTCACCCACCTCGCTGATTCTGCAATTATGGGCCGGCAGACCAGGATTGGAATCTTTTAATATTTCTAATATGTCAGCCGGGTTAGAGGGCTCCTCTGTAACCCAGGTGATGGCTCTAGGGTGACTAGGGTTGGTGTTTTTTCGACAACATCCAACTGGGCACCCGGCCTCCCGGCATTTTATTACGGACATCGAGGCTCCATTTGTCTTTGAGGATGGATCCATTCTCACTACTTCTGTCTATAATGGCCATCACTATACTCTCCTTCTCCACTTCATTGAAGGGCTTGGTGAGTGTCCTGTTGATGGTGACATTAGGGCCTCTTGTCTTTTTCGAAGGCAGGGGTTCATCAGGTGATCTAGTTCTTTTGACTTTATTAGCCGTTAACACAGCTGAATTTGTGGCTCTTTCAGCCGGCTCACTGGCCTTAGAAGCATCTATGACGCCTTTAGCCCAGGTAAGTGACTCTTTTTGTTTTTCTGTAAGAGCCGAAACCGCAACAGCCTCCAACTTCGTCAAAACTCTGAGCGCTATCCGGTGCTCATTGTGCCTCCATTTTAGTCTGGATATAGCTCACAGACTACCAGATACCTGCAGTGTCTATCAAGCCAAAAAAATGGCAATATGGGAAGTAGCCAAGTGGCTGAGTCGCAACATAGTAACCAACACTGGCGTTGTCATGTACTCGGACAGCCAGGCTGCCATCAATTCTCTGGAGGCAACATCCCTAAATTGGCTTAGGCAAGAGGCAATCAGGCAGTCCAACGAAAGATGGACAGAAATTGGCATTTACAGGGTAGCTAGACAAATCTGACCAAGGTATGACCTGAGAAGATCAAAATATCTCCTCGCACTAGAGAGGCAAAAATTGTCTACGTTAGTATCAGTTCTGACGGGACACTGCTTGATCGGCGAACACGCCAAAAGATTGGGTATTGACTCTAATGACTTCTGCAGAAGCTGTGGAGATGAGGAAGAAGTGGAGAGCATTGAGCACTTGCTATGCGACTGCCCCGCTCTGAGTAAACCACGACTGGACATACTCTGGTCACCCTTTCTAGGCAGCTTAACAGATCTTTCCAGTACCGATATTCGTACTATCGATAAATAGTACAGGTTGGTTTCGATGAGGGGCATTTCAGCCCGAGGTAACACTAGGGACCTAAACTGGTCTATGTGAGCATGTATAAAAAAAATACGGCCGCCACCCTAACCTAAACCTTGACGGTCGGACATGGCGTTTTCCCCTCACCGTACCACCTGTTGTGAGTAATTGGGGAAAATTTTCACCATTTTTGGTGTGGTCGGCTTTGGCCAAGACCAACGGACGAACAGTAGGACGATATGTCAGCCGGGTTAGAGGGCTCCTCTGTAACCCAGGTGATGGCTCTAGGGTGACTAGGGTTGGTGTTTTTTCGACAACATCCAACTGGGCACCCGGCCACCCGGCATTTTACTACGGACATCGAGGCTCCATTTGTCTTTGAGGATGGATCCATCCTCACTACTTCTGTCTATAACAGCCATCACTAGACTCTCCTTAGCCACTTCATAGAAGGGCTTGGTGAGTGTCCTGTTGATGGTGACATTAGGGCCTCTTGCCTTTTTCGAAGGCAGGGGTTTAGCAGGTGATCTGATTCGTTTTACTTTATTAGCCGTTAACATAGCTGAATTTGTGGCTCTTTCAGCCGACTCATTGGCCTTAGAAGCATCTATGACGCCTTTAGCCCAGGTAAGTGACTCTTTTTGTTTTTCGGTAAGAGCCGAAACCTAAACAGCCTCCAACTTCGTCAAAACTCTGAGCGCTACACGATGCTCATTGTATTTCCGTTTTGACGGTCGGACATGACGTTTTCCCCTCACCGCACCACCTGTTGTGAGTACTTGGGGGAAATTTTCACCATTTTTGGTGTGGTCGGCTTTGGCCAAGACCAACGGACGGATAGTAGGATGATTGGGGAACCCCGCTCCATCGGTAGACGAAGGCATCCCCTCAACGAATTCATTTATTTTTTTGTTTGTATTAGCCCGGAATAGGTACTACAATGTAGGCCTTCCAGACTTTGTACAGATTTTTTTTGCGATTGCGTAATAGGTACTGCGTAATAGATTTTAACTATCCGCTCTGTGCTAAACACGTCCGTTCACTACGACTGATCAGCAACGAGAGGAGGGCATACATATATAATTTGCTACGAGCCAAAAGTGTAACATCTCGAAGGAGGACCTATGACCCCAAGTATGTTTGGTGGAAATTTGATTTGGGCCATTTTAAATCATTTGAGCAATGACTAAATTAGGAAACTTATTTCTCCCAAAATTTTTAATGATTGGAAGTAAAGTACAAATACTTCTATAGCGCTTTGGTACCAAATCGGGTGGAACATATCTGTGGAATAATGACAAAACATCGTAAGTCGAGATGAGGCAAATTGAATTTATTTAATCATAAAGATAACTTTCTTAAGTGCTTTTTTGGTCGTCGTCTTTCTACAATGTGTAGTTTATTATAAATTATGATTGACAAATCAACTTAAATCGAAATTTTCAGATTTGCTTTTATAAAAACACCTTAATTCAAATATGTAGAAAATTTAACAAATATATAGAAAAATAATATTGTAACGAACTTTTGACAAAACACCTTATTTCCTTTTTGTGCTGTATATTTCATTATCATTTAATTTTCACAAAATAACTTATTTCGAAGCAAGTGCTTTGTTGAAACCAAAATATGAAATATGTTAATTTTTTACATCAGTCTATGTTTAGTTTTCACAGCGACAACACATCCCAACTCAACATAGTTGTTTCTGTCGAAACTGAAAGTAAACAACCCAGTTTTTATCTCTACATATACACGTGCATTTGTCGAGTGCAAGCAACAGCATACGATCATATATAAAATAAAGTAAGGTGTTTGAGGGAAAGAGTATATAATGGACAGAGGACGCATGCTTGCAGCCATGGCGATAAAATGCCAAATGGGAAAGAAAATAAATCATTAGAAATTAATGGTGGTCAAAATATACGCACTCTTAAGCAAAAACGAGAAGAAGTACTTATTTGGCCAAATATTCCTTACGAAACAAAGACATCGCATGATGTAGGAATGATGGACGAACTTTTATCAAAATTTCACAGAAACAAAAATGAAATTGATTGCGGTATAAGTGAAATTGAGTACCCTAGCGAAACTGAAGAGGATAATTTTCACGAAACTGACTACGATGATTCTGATTATGTTACCATTGATAATAACTCCGAGTCGGAGTTTAACTCTACAACTGAAAGTGTTAGAGACATGGCTGCCACTTTAGAGGCTAACCTCGGAAATTCTGATCCTGAGGAAGTACTTCTCGTCAGTTCAAGATCAAACAAACATACCAACAAAATGAATAAACAATTAGGATTAGAAAACCTCACATATAAAGATAAAACCATTCCAGCCAAAGAAACTAAAGCATTGTCTGAATGTGGACAGAAATGTCATTCCAAAATCAATTTCGAACAGCAAAAAAATATTTTCGAAACTTATTTGAGTTTGGGAGATTACAATAAACGTCGTCAAATTTTATCAGATTTAATTGAAGCTTAAATGAAGCAAATAGAAACGCTTCAAAAGTCGAAAAATTCAAGAATCGACAGTATGTTTTTTTGTACAATTTTGAACTTCTTGATAAAAAACTAGAACATGTAAACAATGTTTTTTGAAAATATTTGGCGAAACTGAGCAAACCGTAAAAAATATATGTAGCTATGAAACGCAAACAGAATCTGTGGGATCCTTCCGACAATTTAAAAAAAATCGTTACACTTGAACCAGATGATATACGTCTGAAACTATAGGCAAAATGCAGTTAGTTGGTATTTTCAGTTTTTCATTTCCTGGTCCTGTCGCCTTTTAAAAGGACTTCACATTTTTCAAAAAAATATTTTAAATACTTATTTTACGATTTCGATATTGATGTCAAAATAAAGACATCATCAAATTAATAATTTCGACTGAAGTAATCGTTGTAATAAGGATATTGATAATGGGAGTTTGGTGGCTCCCGAAACAGATCTGTCTGTCCAACCATTACAACCGCCCCCAATACATGGCACTTACTTCTTCTTTAATTTTTAACAATGTTGTTTTCATATACTGAAAACAACAATAACGATCTTGAGCCTGAGTACAAAAACAAAATATGCAAATATATTTTATTTAAAAAAAGATTTTCAAAACTTTTGCTGACTTTTTCGAATTTCAGTTTTAATTTTATCTTGTTTTCGAATTGTACTCGTACCTCCCAGTTATGATACCATATGCAGCATTAACTTCTGTTTTAAATCAACCATTTAAAATTTCTGAGTAATCCAAGCCATCATTAATTGTTAACCCTCCAAGTCATTTATTTTGATCCAAGATTACACGATTTTAATTATTATTATTTATTATTTTTACGAACATTAAACTTTACAAAAAAAAAACAACTTTGAATTACTGAAAAGTTTAACACAATTTAGGTATTGTGGTCGCCTTTTAAAAGGACTTCACATTTTCATAGGATAACATTTTTCAAAAAAATATTTTAAATACTTATTTTACGATTTCGATATTGGTGTTAAAATAATGAGGAGAATTTTTGCTATTTCTAGTATTTTTTCTACATACCATTCCAGGATAAAAAGGACTTCAAAAATGTCCTTGAAAAATTAAATCCTTTAAATTACTTTGAAAATCTCCAACAATTTATTAAAAAAAATATGTTAATAACCTATATATAATGTAATACTCCACAAATTTAAAACATTCTAGCATTATTAGTTAATTTTTAATAAATGTTTACATAAAACTCTTCCCTCAAAAAAGTATAACTAAGGGCCAATTCCACAATCTTCGGTTATCCTACAGTTAGAGCTAACCTACAATTATAGCTGTCAAATTGTATGAAATTTTCATTTTTTAACTGTGAGTTAACTCTAACCGGAGGTTGTGAAATTGGCGGTAAATGTAACAAATTTAGTTATACTAACTACATGTAACATAGTACAAAGAATTGGAAACACAGGTCGTAACACTTGAACCGGATGATATACGTCTGAACCTACTGGCAAAATGGAATTAATTGGCGTTTTCAGTTTTTCATTTGTTGTCCTGTTCCCAATTAAAAGGACTTCACATTCTTCAAAAAAATATGTTGAGTACTTATTCGTGCCCTACGATATAGACATTGGTGTCAAATTAAAAATAAGTTTAAGGAGAATTTTTGATATTTATGGCATTTTTATACATATCATTTCAGGATAAAAAGGACTTCAAAAATGTTGTTGAAAATGAAATTGGAATCAATTTATTCCAAAAAAATATATATGTTAATAACCTATATATAACGTAATATTCCACAAAATTTCATTAAACATAAACACGTTTACAGAAAACATTTCCAGCAAAAAAATACTTAACTAAATATACACGGGGCAAAATCGCCTTTTTTGATATGTTTGAATCGAATATTTTAAAAACAAAAATTTTTAAATGTTTTATATTTCTGAGCAAATAAATTTTATTTGAAAATTAATAAAATATATTTGGAACGCATATACTAATGTATTACAACAAAATATATTTGCAAACTAAATTTCTCAAATAAAATATACTTTTAAATACAAATAAAGTTTTAGTTTAGTAATTTCTCCAAATATATTTTATTTAAAAAAAGATTTTCAAAACTTGTTTTCGAATTGTACTCGTACCTCCCAGTTATGATACCATATGCAGCATTAACTTCTGTTTTAATTATTATGATTTATTATTTTTACGAACATTAAAATTTTTTAAAAAAAAAAAACTTTGAATTACTGAAAAGTTAAACACAATTTAGGTACTGTGGTCGCCTTTCAAAAGGACTTCACATTTTCAAATGATAACATTTTTCAAAAAAATATTTTAAATACTTATTTTACGATTTCGATATTGGTGTCAAAATAAAGAGGAGAATTTTTGCAATTTCTAGTATTTTATATACATACCATTCCAGGATAAAAAGGACTTCAAAAATGTCCTTGAAATATTAAATCCTTTAAAATCCTTTGACAATCTCCAACAATGTATTAAAAAAAATATGTTTATAACCTATATATAATGTAAAACTCCTCAAAATTTCAACATTCTAGCATTATTGGTTAATTTTTAATAAATGTTTACATAAAACTCTTCCGTCAAAAAAGTATAACTAAGGGCCAATTGAAATTTTCATTTTCTAACTGTGAATTAACTCTAACCGGAGGTTGTGAAATTGGGGGTAAATTTGTTAACCCTCCAAGTCATTTATTTTGATCCAAGATTACACTATTTTAATTATAATTATTTATTATTTTTACGAACGTTAAAAATTAAAAAAAAACAACTTTGAATTACGAAAAGTTTAAAACAATTTTGGTATTTTCTGAACACTATTGTTTGGGAAATAATAAAAAATATTAGGATGGAAACAAGGATTTGTTTAGAATAACTTTTTCCCAAATATATAATTTTTGTGTGTACCAAATTTTATATGTTTAGAGTGTACCTTAAACATCCATATGTTTCAAGCCGAATATGTTTGGGACAATATACTACAGAAGCGATTTTGTTTAACGTGTACAACACAATATACACATTTTTATACCCTCACTTTTATAATACGAGGGTATATATCATTTGCTACGGAAAAAAGTGTAACACATCGAAGGAGTGACCTAAGACCCCAAGTATGTTCGGCGGATTTTAAGTCGAATGAGCAATGTCCGTCCGTCTCTCTGTCTGTCTGCTGGCTGGTGCGCACGATAACTCTCGAAAGGAGTAACCGATTGACTTCAAATTTGGTATGCGGTAATATTTCTATCTATCTCCGGATGAGTTCGAAAATGGGCCATATTGTTCTACTCCTTCTCCCACACAAAGGGTTACAATTTAGTGAAAAATTGATTCTTTAATAACTTCTATACTACTTATTCGAATCTTCTGAAATTCTACACATAATATTAGTATATTAGTCGCTATTACCTCGAGAAAAATGGGTGAAGTTGGCATGCCCCTTTTGGTACCTCCCACACAAATGGACCATTTTGCATCAACATTTAACTGCTTATAACTTTAATACAAATGCATTTTCTACAGTATAATGTTTTTGTAGCGCCTATAGTCCGGTAAAAATGGGCATTATTGTACAGCCCCTATTGGTATCTCCCACACAAATGGACCGTTTCATACCAAAAGTAAATGGCTTGTAACTTTAATATCAGTGCATACAAATACTTGAAATTTTGTACAGAGTAATGCTGTTATAGTGCGTTATCATCCCCCTTTTTGTACCTCCCACACAAAGTGACCAAATCATACCAAAATTACATAGCTCGTAACTTTAATATACCGGTGCACATAAACGCTTATAGTTCGGCGCAATGCAATGTATTTAAGAATCTACTGTTTACCGAAAAATGGGTGTATTTGGAAAAACCCCTTCCGGTACCTCCCACACAAATTGACAGATTTATTAGTGTAATGTTAAATGTGTAATGTATTAGATTACTCACAAAGTGATGGTATACCTTGGTCGGTTTACCCGACTGAAACTTTCTTACTTGTTTAAAAAGGCGTTGATATACAAATGAAACAATGAGGCAGGCGACTAAAATTACATTTTAAGTTTTTTATATCCTTATCCTGTTGCCCCTTAAAAGGACTACATATCTTAAAAGAATAACATTATTCATAAATGAATAGAATAATACCTTGGCCAGATTTGTCTAGCTACCCTGCAGGTGCCGATTTATGTCCATGTTTCGTTGGACTGCCTGATTGCCTCTTGCCTAAGCCAAAGCTTGATCGTGGATAGTTTAGCACCAATATATGCAAATTCTTCGAGAATTTGTAATGTCGTCCCTTTCCCAGCAAGTTCATCGGCTTTGCAGTTCACCCCGATATCCCATATGAGGTGTATATTAAACTGCTCAGCCATCTCGTTAGCCTTGCTCCCAGAGTAAGTGACAACGCCAGTTTTGGTTACTATGTTGCGACTCAGCCACTTGGCTACTTCCCAAATTGCCATTATTTCGGCTTGATAGAAACTGCAGGTGTCTGGTAGTCTGTGCGCTACATCCAAACTAAGCTCTGCAGAGTGTACTCCGAAGCTAAATTTTTCATCAAGCTTCGAACCATTCGTGTAAAAGTGGAGATTGTTTCGATTACCTGGTATTCTTCCAACCCATTCATCTCTGGCGGGAATCATAGAGATGTAATTTCTCTCGAAGGTGTACACAGTTGGTATATAGTCCACTCGGTCGGTTACCATAGCACTACACTTTGATATCCTCATGTGACCGTAGTTCTTGTACCTCCACATTGATAGGCATTTTAATCTTATTGCCGCTTTGGTTGCAACTTCTCTCGCCACAATATTAATCGGCAGTATATGGAGTAGGGCTTGTAGAGACTCAATCGCTGTAGTCCTTAAGGTACCGCTTATGCACAGGCAGGCAGTTCTTTGAACCTTTGTTAGTAGGTTGGTGATGGTTAGTTTGTCAGTTGCCGTCCACCATGCCACAATGCCGTATAACAGTATAGGACGAACTACTGCTATATATATCCAGTGGACGATTTTAGGAGAGGCCCTCCCGCGACCCTACAGCCTTTTTGCAGGAATATAAGGCGACGTTGGCCTTCCTTACACGTTCGAATACGGTAAGTCTAAATAACAGTTTCCTCTCTAGAATTATTCCTAAAAATTTTTCAATTTCAGAAAAGACTAGATCTGTTCCATTTATCCGAGGTGGAGGGTCCACATGTGGGAATGGAGGTGAAATGCCACGACGTCCGCATATGCCACGACCTTGCAGCAACAACGTTCTAGATCTAGCAGGATTTTATTCACCGCTACGTTCCAAATTAATGGAGACAGTACTCCTCCTTGTGGGGTCCCTCTGTTTACAAACCTTGCTAGAGTTGTGGACCCAAGACATGCTGTTATGCGTCTTCTGTTGAGCAGACTTCGAATTAGTCTAATCAAACTAGAGTTAACTTTTAGATGTGACAGTGCCGCAAATACTGCATCTGGGTGAATGTTGTTAAAAGCCCCTTCTATGTCATGAAATGCCACCATGGTGAATTCCTTGAAATGCAGGGACTATGTTTTGGAAAAACTTTCTTCAAATGTGTCATTGCTGCACTTTGAGGGACAAGTGCCCGAACGAAATTTCGTATCAAAGCCAGTTAAATATGCAGTGGAGGAAGGATTATTTTAGATGATGGAACAAGTGACATATTTTCTACACTATTGTTCCAGTCTGGTGACTTATTCGATATTGCCTTTGGTGCTCGACAAAGACAAAGAAAACACTGGTGTTTGGCATAACTTTTTAGGCCCATGAGAATGGCAACAATTTTGAGGTCACAGCAAGTTACCCATCGATGAATGTCATAATTTATTAACATTAGAACGGTTTTCATATTGTCGTAGTTCTCTTTGAGGTCGGTTGCATAAACAATAGGAACAGATGGATATACATTGCCATCATGAAGCAACACTCCTTTAAGGCTTTTAGCTGAGTCATCCATAAAAAGTCGCCATTCATCAGGATTATATGAGATGCCTATTGTTTCAAAAAACTGTGATATATCGGTTGCGTGTGTTTTACGAGTTTCATCGTCTATCTAAAAACATTGATCGAATGAGCGCACCTTCGAACGTTTGCGGGAAGATGTAACGACACGTCAGAAGTTCTGATTTTTCTTTTGATATTCCTAAATCCCGCACACGGTCATCAAAGTCATTCTGCGATATCAAATGGCATCCTGTACAACCAAACTGATTTTCTGAAGCTCCAAGTTCCGAAATATTTTCATCACAATTGGATTGAAGGTCCAATTCATCCTGACTGCATTTTGTGGCGGTCCTTCAGATGGATGCTGAACGCAATACAGCAGGCTTTTCAGACGAACAGCAATAGTAATTTAATTGTTCTCTGTTACAATATTTAAGGTTCACAATATTAGGCTGATGACTGACAAAGTAGCAAGACTCTGCTGAATGTTCACTACGGCGTAACCATATTACTGGATAGATATATTTTATCGAATTATGGGTTCCGTTAGTATTTCTTGACCGTAGGATGCCTCTGTAACAATAATCACACACAACTTCGGGCACGTACCATGACTTAACTAGGTTTAATAAATAGTATGATTCATAACAATTTACGAACCCTTCCGTTACGTTTTTTATTACACAGTACAAAAAAACACAAACAATACAAAATTTGCTCCGTTTTGGGCACTCCATAATCACGTTTACTTTCTTCTAATCACGAAACATCGCAAAGAAAAAAATAATTAAACCCTTAGAAGATGTTAACTTTTCAACGCCTACTACGGAAATAATTATTAATATAAAACACATTCAATAAATTTATTTGACAATGAGAAAAAGTATTTATTTTTCTTTTTTTAAATGTTATCCTCTTAAAATGTGAACGCCTTTTAAAGGAGAACAGGACCAGGAAGCGAAAAACAGAAACGCCAATTAATTCCCTTTTGCCTGTAGTTTCATACGTATATCACGACTTGTGTCTCCAATTTTGTATACTATGTTACATTTAGTTAGTACTTTTTTGATGGAAGAGTTTTATGTAAACATTTATTAAAAATTAACTAATAATGCTAGAATGTTTAAATTTGGTGGAGTATTACATTATATATAGGTTATTTGAAATTTAGAATGGTAGAGTTTCTTGATCCATGAACCAACATTGCCGAATTTGAAAAAAATCGGTTAAGATTTAGCTATAGCTCCCATATATATGTTTCGTTCGATTTTGCTCTTTAGTCCTGTAGAAGCTGTATTTTACATCCAATCATTTTGAAATTTAGAATGGTAGAGTTTCTTGATTCATGAACCAACATTGCCGAATTTGAAGAAAATCGGTAAAGATTTAGCTATAGCTACCATATATATGTTTCATCCGATTTGGCTCTTTAGAACCCTGTACCAAAATAAATCACCCCAACCCATGTCCTCCTTTTTAACCAGTGTCCTCCCGTCATCCCTACTTTTTCAAAAATGTTGGATTTGTCCTCCTTTTTCCCAAACAGTAAACCTCCACATGAGTTATATTCGGAACTATTTTTAGTAAAAATTTAGCGATTTTTATACCTTACTATTTTTATACCCTCGATCTCAACGCCATAGAGACAACAAATTTCTATGATCGAGCTGAAAATTGGTAACTTGTTAATTTATACCCGGAAACTTTCGCGCCAATAACGGTAGTCATAGGTCCATGTTTTGATATAGCCCTCATACAAAGTTCCCTCAAGATTTGATTTCTTTACGCTACAGAAACGACAAATATAAACGAATTGGGCTGAAATTTGTTAATATGAGTTTATTTGCACACAAAACAATTAATATGCGAAACATGGTGGAGGGTATATAAGATTCGGCATAGCCGAAATAAACGCCCCATTTCACTTCATTATTATAAGTTTGTTTCGAGACAGATGTTTGTAACACCAAAAAATACTGGAGCTAGAACCACTTTAAAGTACACCGATTTAACTATGCCCGTCCGTCAGTCTGTTCATTAAAAATTGGTAGTTAATTACGGGTCGCATTTTCACTCCGATACTGCTGAAATTTTACAATAGACTCTTTCACACCTAGGAAGAAATTGGTCAAAATCGGTTCGGCTGTTGTTCCAGAAAACCACAGAAATATTTTCTTTCCGAATTGGTCTTTTAGCGCTACAGAAGCTGTTTTTCCAATCACTTTGAAATTAAACAAAACTAATTTCAGATTTAGATATAGACCTCATATATATCTATTTTCCTCCAATTTGGCATCTAAGCGCTAAAATACAAATTGTTTGACAAATCATTATCACTCGATAAATAACTTTTATAAAACTTGACAATATTTCTTCTTATTCTTCTCCGATGGGGTGGTATATAGATATGTCAAACGGGATTGGTTTTCACAAATCCCGGGATTCGGGATTTTAAAATTGCAAATCCCGGGATTTTTTCGGTATCCCGAATTGATTCAATATCCCGGGATTTTCGGGATAAATCTGGATTTTCGGGATAAATTGTTCGATATCCCGGTATTTTCGGTATAAATCGGGATTTTTTCTTTCCTAATAATGTGATATTTCGAAATGGAATACAAACAATTAATTAATTAAATAAGGATAAAAACAGCTAAAGCTTACATTAACCTTTGTTCAAAAATACTAACTTTTATTAAAATATTACACAACATCTTAGCTATGAAATTAATTTGGTCCAAGCACGAAAAATATTTTTTTCAACTTGAGAAATCAGTTTGACTAATCCCGTTTTTATGGGACCAAATCGATTTGTCGATCCGTATCAGATTTCATATTAGGATTGTTTCATAAATTTGAAAGAATAGAATACAATGATCTTCGTGTGTGGGAAACAAACTCTATTTGTGTTCTTGTTTTGTTTTATTTTGTCATTCTTCTCCAAATTTCTAATTTTTTCACCAGATTATGTCAATGTTTTTTTAATGTTAACAATTTGCTTCATTAGTTACATTTTCGACAGAGATTATCTATCTTTCACTTAATAATTTATACGACACAGCTTCATATATTATTTTTAGAATATCCCGGGATTCATTTTAAAAAATCCCGGTATTCGGGATTTTTCGGGATCGGGATTTCCCGTTTGACATCACTAGTGGTATACGGTAGTTTAATTTTTGATCATTGTAAAATGCTCATCCTTTCCAATTACTGCTTTTTAATGTCCTCCGAAAGTTCAAAACTCTCTTTGTAAAAGTCACAAATGTCCTCCTTTTCTGACACAAAAGTCCTCCTTTCCGAAAAATTTATGGTAACCCTGCCCCAACCAGAGTCTGCTACTAAGTTTCAAGAAATATTTCACACTTCAGATATTAAATTCAAAAAACCTCAACTTGATTTATGCACTCAGTGGGAAATCCTAAATGCAAAAATAAAAAACACTCAGGATGCAGGTAAAAAGTTCGATCTAAAAATGTTTACATTGAATTTGCAGCAATGTCTGCCAACTCCATATTTAAACGCATCCATATTTTTGTACAAGCGCGCCTTGTGGACCTGTAACTTCACAATTTATGATCGAGAGAGACGAACAGAGCTTATTGTTATATCTGGAACGATGCAATGCCAAAATGTGGAGCAAATGAGGTTGGTTCTTGTATTTATAAACGGCGTATGGAGGAACCAAATTCAGCTGAGAATTTGGGATTGGAAAGAAGAAGAAAATATCTTCGGGTTCTATATAACATCCACATGATTGGGCCAACTTAAGTGTCACATCTAGAGTGATCAAAAAACCGTTTTTTTTTTGGAAAAATAAAAAACCGGTGGATGTTTTATTTAAGTTATAAAAAAACCGGTGGACGGTTTTTTTCTTCGAAGAAAACAGGGGAAACCGGTAGAACCGGTTTTTTTTCTGCATAACAAAACAGTATGAAAACTGCTGTTTGAAAAACATTTTCCTTTTTAATAACAAAAAAGGCGATTTTTTAATATTAAATTTTTAAAAGCGATGTCTTCTGATCAGGAATCTTGCACCAAATTTAGTCCTGTTGGATAGTAGTTATGAGCTGGATTGTGATGTATATTGTCATTTGAGTCAAACGGTCCTTTTATCTCATACATATAACTAATTAGCTATTGTATTTAAAAACATTTTCCAAAAGTGTTATCGATAGTCTCTTCTTCAACCTTTTAAAAAAATTAGCAAATATATTTTCATTACTTTTTTGCAAAATTAAAATTTTTGGAAATTTTGGTAAAAACCTATGTTTCAATGTTTGATTTTTTTCTCAAAAGAAAGCTAAGATAATTTCCTTTAAAAGCTTTGAGACCTATTAATGGGATAGGACCTGTTGATCTATCAAAATAAATATAAACCTCTGAAAAAAAATTAACGTTCAACCAAACATTTTAGCATTTCAGATGGGAAAAACAACCGTTTGACAAAAATGTCAATATTTGACACCCTCCAACTCGGAAAGTCCTTAACCGATTTCGTTGGAATTGTGTCTCATAACTACTATCTGATAGATCTTCTTGGTGCAATTTTCATCCCGACAGAAGACATCCCTTTTAAAAATTAACTCACTTGACATGAAATTCCCCTTATGTAGTTCAGTCAACAAAATATTAATATTTCGGGATATTAAATAGAATATTTAATAGAGGTATTAAATCTTAATACATATATATTTTATATACACACTTTAGTGCAGGTGGGTATATACGAGTATACATATAAATATATAAGAGTATACACTAGTCGGTTTACCCAAATGAAATTTTCTTACTTGTTTTTGTTTCGGTTTGAACGTGGGAGAATGCGTTTACTTTTCACGCGCAGAAGATAGCGTATGAATCATTTATTTTCTTTAAATTTTTGTAATTTGTATAGAAATTGGTGAATGGCTTCGAATTCTAGCAAAGTTGCCGAGTCTTTTTAGGCCATATAAGGAGATCATATTATTATCTTAATTTGTGATATTTTGTATATAAAGTTGTAAATAATTTTTAATATTTTAGTGATAATAAAAAAACCGGAAAACCGGTGGAAACAAACGAAAAAAACCGGTTGCACCGGTTGTTCGAAATTCATGATTTTGAGAAAACCCGGGGACGGTGGAAGCAAAAAACCGATGGGCCGGTTTATTTTAAACCGGGTTTGATCACTCTAGTCACATCCAACAAAAAATATCTTGCCTCAACAATCGTGTCACAACAGCACCTTGGCTTGAAGAGTAAATTTTGGACCACCGCCCATGCTGCCAATGTTCAACGAAAATTTCCAAAACTTGGCGAATATATTATTTGTACTCGTATATAGCACCATTCATAAACAAAAATTTAAAAAAATTGGACAACCTTTAGGCAGGACATTTTTCATGAATTTCAACATATATAACAATAATTTTGTTCAATTTTCTAACATTATTCTTTTCTTTTTATAGGTGAAATATTTGAGTGGAAATTTGTTCGTTGGATGCGATATTTGAAAGAGAAGCCAGGGATACTTCAGTATAGATTGTCGCATCAATTGGACGAAAATTTCAAAGAGCTAAATATCAATCAACGTGGTCGAAAAAAATTTAACTCATTGCTAGGCAACAGTTTCGCAGCAGATACGAGTATACCTATATCATTGAATACAAAACGTGATTTGATTGATACGCTTCCTTTACTTACCTCAAGTTTTCACAACTTCTACCAGAGCCTTAAATCGGAAGGAGAGGTTGAAGTAGACACAGATATAGACGAAATGGAAAACGTTGACTACTTACTTTTTATTGTAAAATTTATTATTTTGTTTTTATTCTTACGAATATTTTTTATAACTACTCCTCTGAAATGAATTATGAGCTTATTTCAAATTCTGTTATCTATACACGCTGAAAAAAAATCGCTTCTGTAGTATATTGTCCCAAACATATACGGATTGAAACATATATATGTTTAGGATACACTCCAAACACATAATTTTTAGCACACACAAAAATTATATATTTGGGCACATGTTGTCCTACACAAATTTTTGTTTACATCCCAATATGTTCTTATTTGGGACTATTATTTCCGAAACAAATATTTATTTGCATTTAAGTATTCAAAAAATACCCAAATTGTGTTAAATTTAACAGTAATTCAATGTTACATTTTTAAAAAATTTTAATGTTTGTAAAAATAATAAATAATAATAATTGGAATCGTATAATATTGGATCGATATCAAAAACTGTTTTTATGGGACCAATTGTCGATCCATATCAGATTTCATATTAGGATTGTTTCATAAATTTGAAAGAATAGAATACAATGATCTTCGTGTGTGGGAAACAAACTCTATTTGTGTTCTTGTTTTGTTTTATTTTGTCATTCTTCTCCAAATTTCTATTTTTTTCACCGGATTATGTCAATGTTTTTTTAATGTTAACAATTTGCTTCATTAGTTACATTTTCGACAGAGATTATCTATCTATTCGGGATTTTTCGGGATCGGGATTTCCCGTTTGACATCACTAGTGGTATACGGTAGTTTAATTTTTGATCATAGTAAAATGCTCATCCTTTCCAATTACTGCTTTTTAATGTCCTCCGAAAGTTCAAAACTCTCTTTGTAAAAGTCACAAATGTCCTCCTTTTCTGACACAAAAGTCCTCCTTTCCGAAAAAGTTTATGGTAACCCTGCCCCAACCAGAGTCTGCTACTAAGTTTCAAGAAATATTTCACACTTCAGATATTAAATTCAAAAAACCTCAACTTGATTTATGCACTCAGTGGGAAATCCTAAATGCAAAAATAAAAAACACTCAGGATGCAGGTAAAAAGTTCGATCTAAAAATGTTTACATTGAATTTGCAGCAATGCCAACTCCATATTTAAACGCATCCATATTTTTGTACAAGCGCGCCTTGTGGACCTGTAACTTCACAATTTATGATCGAGAGAGACGAACAGAGCTTATTGTTATATCTGGAACGATGCAATGGCAAAATGTGGAGCAAATGATATTGGTTCTTGTATTTATAAACGGCGTATGGAGGAACCAAATTCAGCGAAGCACATTATTTTATATTGCGATTCTTGCCCTGGGCAAAATCGCAATTCTCATATCTGTGTAATGTTTGCGAGAGTTCTTAAAGATCATCCAAGTATTGAAAAAATAGATCACAAATTTCTTATTGTAGGTCACACTCATCTTGAATGTGACACAGTTCATGCACAGATTGGAAAGAAGAAGAAAATATCTTCGGGTTCTATATAACATCCACATGATTGGGCCAACTTAAGTGTCACATCCAACAAAAAATATCTTGCCTCAACAATCGTGTCACAACAGCACCTTGGCTTGAAGAGTAAATTTTGGACCACCGCCCATGCTGCCAATGTTCAACGAAAATTTCCAAAACTTGGCGAATATATTATTTGTACTCGTATATAGCACCATTCATAAACAAAAATTGGACAACCTTTAGGCAGGACATTTTTCATGAATTTCAACATATATAACAATAATTTTGTTCAATTTTCTAACATTATTCTTTTCTTTTTATAGGTGAAATATTTGAGTGGAAATTTGTTCGTTGGATGCGATATTTGAAAGAGAAGCCAGGGATACTTCAGTATAGATTGTCGCATCAATTGGACGAACATTTCAAAGAGCTAAATATCAATCAACGTGGTCGAAAAAAATTTAACTCATTGCTAGGCAACAGTTTCACAGCAGATACGAGTATACCTATATCATTGAATACAAAACGTGATTTGATTGATACGCTTCCTTTACTTACCTCAAGTTTTCACAACTTCTACCAGAACCTTAAATCGGAAGGAGAGGTTGAAGTAGACACAGATGTAGACGAAATGGAAAACGTTGACTACTTACTTTTTATTGTAAAATTTATTATTTTGTTTTTATTCTTACGAATATTTTTTATAACTATTCCTCTGAAATGAATTATGAGCTTATTTCAAATTCAGTTATCTATACAAGCTGAAAAAAAATCGCTTCTGTAGTATATTGTCCCAAACATATACGGATTGAAACATATATATGTTCAGGATACACTCTAAACACATAATTTTTAGCACACACAAAAATTATATATTTGGGCACATGTTGTCCTACACAAATTTTTGTTTACATCCCAATATGTTCTTATTTGGGACTATTATTTCCGAAACAAATATTTATTTGCATTTAAGTATTTAAAAAATACCTAAATTGTGTTACATTTTACAGTAATTCAATGTTACATTTTTAAAAAATTTTAATGTTTGTAAAAATAATAAATAATAATAATTGGAATCGTATAATATTGGATCGATATCAATAACTTGGACAAGTGACAACTAATGATGATTTGGAAAACAAAGAAATTTTAAATGATTGATTTGAAGCAGAAGTTAATGCTGCATATGGTATCATAACTGGGAGGTAGAATTTGAATCCAAGGAAAAATTAAAACTGAAATTCGAAAAAGTCCACAAAGGTTTTGGATTTTTTTTTTTAAACAAAATATATTTTGAAGAATTCCTAAACAATATTTTTTTTGTAAATAAACACATATTTTATTTGATAAATTTAGTTTGAAAATATATTTTGTTGTAATATATTAATAAATGCGGTACGAATTTTGCCGAATCAAGTTTCTTGTAATTATCAATTAACAATAGCTAATTTTCGATCAAAAAAATGTAATGCAATCCAATAATATATTATGTGCAAAACGAAGTTTGCCGGGTCAGCTTGTATATTAATAAAAGCAAAATATTTTCAAACGAATTAACTTAAGTCGATTATTTTTAAATTTTGCACTTTACTAAAGACCTCATATGTAGATAGGTTCTAAAAACATAAATTCTACTTAGCAATTCCTCATTTGATAAAATAACATAACTCTAAAAAAGTTAAATTTATTTAAAAAATCAGTTTGACAAAATAACTTTTTTATTATATTGTTAAAAATTCAAAAAACTATAAATTTTAAAAATTAACCAAAATTAAAGAAAACAAGTAAGAAAGTTCAGTCGGGTAAACCGAATTATGAATCCCCTCACCTTGAGTTCCAAAAAAATGTTTTTGGTTTTAATTAAATTATTTTCAATTTAAAATGCATTTAATAACTTTAAAGTATATGTATACTGGAATTATAGTTAAATGCTGATTAAGCATGCTTAGTGTCCTAGGCCATTCCTTCGATGTGTTACACTTTTGATATATACCCTCCTCTCTAAGGTGAGGGGACAAAAACGGGAAAATAATACAAACATTTCATATATGTTTAAATGTAAATAGAAAAATATTTTGTACGCAATTAAACAGTATTTTCTCTCTCCCGAAAAATTTGCAAATACGACTTAAGTTGTCTTGTCAAAAGTCCACAGATATATAAGGGGCTATACCAAAATCTGAACAGATTTTCCCCGAATTTGGCATTCATGTAATAAGAAACTTCCTTCTGTCGGACTGATCGAATATAAAATACAGTTTCCACAGTGCGTACTTGTCAAATCAAGGTAACATATATATTGGGAGTATATATAAATCTGAACCTATTTGCCTCAAATTTAGTATTGTCTTTAAGTGTATCAAGAGACTTCTTTCTGTAATTTTTTATACAGATGGGTTAAAAAATGTTGCTTATACAGTGCATATATGCAAAATCTATATGCATATATGCCAAATAATATGGGAGCTATATGTAAATCTGAACAGATTTTAACCAAGTCACACTATAATTACGATCCTTACTTCGATTACAAGAATACATGGACGGACAAACGGATGTACAGACAGACAGACAAACTAATCGACTCCGACTTTAACATGATTCGACGCCGAATCCGGCAGAAATAACCGGCGACATACATTTCTGAAATTATATGGCCACTAAGACTGAGTTCATTTTATTATAAACTAGCTGGCCCGGTCCACTTCGTTGACCCAGATTTCAGATTTCCGATCCCGTTCAATTTTGGACTAATTACGTAGACTGACACCAAATATGTATGCACAAATTACATTGATCTCTCTAACAAATTGCTCAAGATATATTAAACACAAAATAACAGCACTCTTGCTAACAAATTGTGCAAAATATATCAATTTAAAATATTGACTTATATGGCCGGGGCCACACCCATTTGTCCGATCCCGCTCATTTTTGGACCAGTCACGTAGACTACCACCAGATAACGTAGACTGCCACCGGATACATACATATGCACTAAATTTCAGCACTCTCGCTAACAACTTGTTCAAGATATCACAATTCTAAAATTTGGCATATATGGGCGGGGCCACGCCCATAGGTCCGATCATGCCCATTTTTGGACCAATAACGTAGACTGCCACCGGATACATATGCACTAAATTTCAGCACTCACGCTAACAAATTGTTGAAGTTATCACAATTCTAAAATTTGGAATATATGGTCGGGGCCACGCTCATTAGTCAGATTCCGCCCATTTTTAGACCAAACACGTAGACTGCTACCAGATACATGTACACAAAATCACAGCACTCTCACTAATAAATTGTGCGGCGCCACGCCCTTTGCTCCGTAGACTAACTACCACCAGACACATATGCTCAAAATTACAGCACTCTCTCTAACAAATTATGCAAGATATCTTAATTTCAAAATTTGGCTTATATGGACGGGGCCACGCCCATTAGTCCGATCCCGCCCGTTTTTGGACCAATCACGTAGACTACCATCAGATACATATGCACAAAATTACAGCACTCTCTCTGAAAAATTGTGCAAGATATCTCAATTTCAAAATTTGACTTATATGGGCGGGGCCACGCCCTTTGGTCCGATCCCGGCTATTTTTGGAACAATCACGTAGACTACCACCATATATATATGTTCAAAATTACAGCACTCTCGCTAACAAAATTTTCTAGATACCTCAATTTCAAAATTTTACTTATGTGGGCGGGGCCACGCCCATTTGTCCGATAACGACCATTTTTAAATCAATCAGGTAGACTACCACCAGATACATATGTACAAAATTACAGCTCTATCGCCAAAAAATTTTGCAAGATATCTCAACTCAAAAATTTTAATTATATGGGCGGGGCCACGCCCATGGGTCCCATAACGCCTATTTTTGAACTAATCACGTAGACTACCACCAGATACATATACACAGATTTACAGCACTCTCGCTAAAAATTTGTGCATGATAAGTCAATTTCAAAATTTGGCTTATATGGGCGGTGCCACGCCCTTTGGTCCGATCCCGCCCATTTTTGGACCAATCACGTAGACAGTAGACCGTTTATAGCACATGATGCAAAAAGTGAAAGTTGCTGCGATCCTTGATTTCCGGACCGAAAAAGTTTCCATTTGGCTTATTAATTAATAAATAGTTTTTAAATATTGAGAAGGGTGAAAAAAAAAACAAAAAATACAATTATTTCAATATTATATTAGATCTGACTTGTTATGTGAGGGACATTTTCTACGATATTCTTCAATGCACTGTAATATAAATTGATTGTGCTCTTCGTCTTTCGTAAGTATTCTGTTGTAATCATTCATAAATTGTACACCGCGTTCAGCAGTGTCGTTAACAACAAACAGATTACAACAAACATCGAGAGCATCTTGATAATCTTCATTTACTTCCCAAATGGATGGGTCATGCTTTAAAAATTCAGTACTCAATCCAAAAGCACCGAAAAAATGTTTGGTTTTGTATGAGACGAAATCGCTCAAATTATTACACAGCAATAGTTTCGGGTCGGAGAATTTTCGATCGTTTTCCAGATTTACGACGGGTTCTGTTGATTGCAGATGCCTAACCATTTTTCGTTTCTCTTCGAGTGAAACATCCGAATCGAAAAATGCCAAAGCCATTGATTCTGGGGCCAAATACCACAAATGATTTTTCCATTTCTTCAAAACCGCTTCAGACACATCTCGGTCGATTTCTGCGTATGCGATGGAGTCTTTCAACAAGTGTATATCTTGATTTGGTGCTCGTATGGCATTTGTGCAGGTAAACCACGCTTTGACATACAGCCGCACGAGAAAAATACATATATCCCGTAGTCCACTGGACTCTCGTTTTGTCAATGCAAACTGCTCTCGAAATAGGTATATTTTTAAGGCATAAATGGCTTTTCCCATGAACCTTGCGTGGGATGTTGGACCAGGTGTTCGGAAGTTATCGCCGACACCACCAAGAAACAGTACCTATTGTTAATTGTAATAGTTCCTTGTAATCAGCTCGGATTTGTGTTTCATTTAGCTGTTTAATGCAGAATTTCTTAATGACTTCGCAGTCAGCATTACTTATTTTTGAGCGTACAATTGGATCTTCGAGTCCGTTTTTAAACGATTTGTGGTCGAGACTTACCCATACGGCAGCAAAACGATTAAAAATAGGCACTTCAGGACCACAAGTCGCCGAAAGTTTAACCTCAAACACATGTTTCAATACTATCTCCATTATGTGATGACGACATGGGAACTTGATTAATTTTCGATCTAATTTGTTCTGCAACAAAATGCACGATCCTGTGTTTTGATCTGTATTTGACGACGTGGTATCGAAAACCATGGCGGAAACTTTATTAGAGATATCCCAATTGATGAGTGTATCATGAACGACTTTGGCCATATTTTCTCCAGCAGCAGCCGGGATTTTGGGAGCGCCCAAAAATTTTGATGTGCCTTCATAACTGGCGATGATTGCTATTCTATCAACGATTTTTCTGCCGAATAGCTCCGGCAAAAGTTTTCCCTCCCAGTGAATAATCAATGAATGTACGCTATTGATCTACGTATAAAAAATAAAATACAAATCGATGGATTCGTAAAGTTATAAATTATATATATGTTTAGATCTGAACTAAATTACTTTTGCAATGAATTCTGTTTGCACCTTCTCCGCTTCTCGCTTACGATTTTCTTTTCGTAGGTCATATATTGTAGATCGATTAATCACAAGCTCACCAACAGAGGTCAGAGGCGTCGCAGCATTATTCATTACAGTTATCACATCATGAACGCATGCTATCAAAATATGTACAGCATCTAAACAGCTAACTTTGGCCTTATCAAGGACTACTGTAAGACGTGACGAGATCCAATGTTATCGTCCTCTTAGACGTTTGGTGTGATCATCGTCATCATCGGTATGAAACTCGCATGTCATATCCGTATCCGAAATGCTATCATCGAACTCATCTTCATCGTCACTTCCAATGTAAACTGTATCGAGTACTATACAATAACAGTTGTTTTAAGGAATTACGAGTAAAACACTTCAATTTATTAACTTACAAGATTGATTGTTACGTTCTGAATGCTTTCTCTTTCGCGATTCTGCTTTTTATATTCGTTGCTCGGATCGCTGTTCTCGCCCGTACAATTTCATGTCAACGCTTGCCATGCACCCTGGTCTGCCTTTCTGTCTTTGCATCAACAAAAACTTCTTGTTTTCTTCTATACACATCTCGTTCAGGGCGTTTGCACTAGCTATATCGAACAGATCATCCATTTTTTCCTTGAAAATGTTCACGTTTAATTTTGATTTATCCGATCTCCTGTTTGCACTTTGTGGGCATTTCTCCAGTCGCCGTACAACTTTAGCAATTTATCTTGACATTTATATTTATCACGTGTTGGTATTCGCGCCTGTTGCCAAAAAATTATAGCTGCATCCACTGCCAGCGTAGCACAGTTTTTTCTGCCAACATTAACAAATCGCATATTAAAAAAGAAAACTTGCAATATCTGTCTGTTTGACGGCAGTTTGGCTCCAGATATTGTATGTGATACATGCCCAACTGATTCTACGGTGCGAAATTTATCACTGGATCTAGTAACCATTTTGGATGTGGTCGATCTGGAGACTAATAAGAATATGACTAAAATTAAATTTTGTGCGAAGCTGTCCCTTTCTCAATTCACTTAGGCTGGAGGCAGAGCGCGTTCTGTAAACGACCCTGTTGCATGGGCGTATAGCGCGCTGCAAAGTTCTGCTTATGTTTTCTTATTTGACCAGTAAAAAATGTCAGACTGATCATGCAAATCCGTCCAACATGTAGATCCAACCATTTTTGTTTGTTGTTTTATGTTTCATGCATGCACATGCATGTTATATAATAATCTATTTTTTATTGTGATTGCTCTTAGATCTACATATGTACATATATGCCTGAGGCCATGTCGGTGTGCATGCATGCCCCGTCATGACGTAAAATTCAAATGAAAACTGCTGTAACTTTATCGTTTTTCGGCCGATTTTGATTGTTTACGACTTGTAAGAAAGAAAATTTTATTCAAAGATCATTTAAAAACTTTTCATGCTAATAAAATATTTTTTAATTACTTGAACATGTGACATTTGATTAAAATCCAAATGTTGTTCATGTAAAGTGAGTTTTGTGTTTTCAAACAACTTTGGGCAGACCTTAGCGTTATCCGATCGGCACCAAATTTTTTATTGAAGGTTTGTAGGTCAAATGGAAACTTTTTCGGCCCGGAAATTAGTACCGAAAAAATAATAAATGGTCTAGTAGACAGCCAGCAGATATATATGTACAAAATTACAGCACTCTCGCTAACAAATTGTGCAAGATATCTCAATTTTAAAATTTGTCTTATGTGGGGCCACGCCCACTTGATATATCGAAAATTCAAGTACCCTATTTTCACCACGCCCCACACATGTACAGTCTGTGAAAATTTCAAGAAGATCCGTCCAGCCGTTTAGACGTCTATACGGTACAAACAAACAAACCAACAAACAAACAAACACAACACAACAAACACACATTCTTCTTTATATAAACACAAAATCAGAAGGTTTTCAAATTTTAATTAATTTAATAATTTAATGGCCATACGATTTTGTTTGCTCAGAATGGATTTTATAGCACTTTTTCTATATTTTAACACGGTTATATTTCGGTATACCATACGGAATATCTCTTTTGTGTCTGAAGCAATATTTTAGATTTTGAATAGGAAAACTAAAATGCAAAAGTGCATCTTTTTCCATGAAAATAAAAATTCCGATTCATATTACAGCTATTCTTACACAGAAAATATAAGATTTTTATACGTAATCTACGCAAATTACTGGCTTCATAAAAAAAAGCTGTACACCTTTTCCACGTACACAACCCATGTAGTGACATGGGGTTAAAAGTTTGTTTTGTGGCAGATTTGTAGCTAAATACTTTTTCACAATGGAGGAGTCCTATTGGAATTGTTCTTAATCGGTTCAGATTTAGATATTGCCCCATATATGTATATGTATATGTTTTTTTTCAGATTTAGCCATTTTGAGCTATGGAAGATGTATTTCACATTCAATCATTTTAAAATTTATCAGGGTAGAGTTTGTACATTCAAGAAGCCATATTGCCGAATTTGAAAAAATTCGGCTATGATTTAGATTTATAAGGTAATCATTTCATATTTATGTATTTCAACTATACCTATGATTATTCTGCTCTGACAAGCTGGTGTAGGGTATTATATAGCTGGCTTCGCCTTAGCCTTTCCTTACTTGTTTTGTACTCGCTTTGGAATAGCGTATAGTCCTGCAAAAATGTTAGCAGCACATTCATCTTGCTAAATGGATCACATATAAATATAATAAGAGCTGTCCTAAAACTGCCTTTACGATAGTTTCGTTGACTTTATAGCTGTTTTAATTTGGTTAAAATCTTCAAATGTTTTATTATTCATTTGTACGAAATTTGTTTTCCCAAACATTTTTTATAGCAATTGTTCTATCACATAAATTATATGTTTTGCACAATTCATCTCGTAGTCGGAGTCGACCATAATTTTTCGACTCCGGACTCCGGAAAAATTGTCCCCGACTCGGACTCCGACTCAACAGCCCTTTTACTAAAACAAATTTTCAACGTAAAAGTTCAATATTTAACATCTCTAATACTCATAATTACCTTCAATATAACCTTTTTTGTAGTATTAAAGAATGATTGATATACATTTTTTGTCCAAGCCAATGAAATCAGTTGTAAGCTCCAAATTTGTTAATGTTTTTTCTTTCAGTGTACCTTAGAACGTTTTAATAATGCAAAGTTCTGCAAAATGTCAAACTTAAGCTGAGTATAGACGATTGCCAGATCGGCAAACGTTATCAACCCTGTTAAAGTGCTGCAAATATACGGGCAATGTCAGATTGTTAGGCAAATGTGAATTGACAGTTCAGACGATTGAAAGAAAACAACAATTTCATATATTTACAATATATTTTGTTAATATTTATATGCAGGATTGCCAATAAAAATACATTATAGACAGTGTTGCAAATAACATGATTTTCTGGTAATGGCGCCGTTGTCACATGCATAAACTTCGAACATATAACAATCAGCAAATTATCTCGCAATGACTATTCTGCTAACGTTGCAAAACAAAAATTGTATGTTCACACGGTTGTAAATTCACAGGGTTGCATTTTTCCGCCATTTTTCTGGCAATGTTGCAAATCGTCTGTACTTACCTTTAGTAATAGTCAGATTAAATTTTCCACAGATTAAATACATTTTTAGTTTCCGCAGAATATGTATTTTTAGTAAAGTGAAAGAATTTGTATCCCATTTTAGTTCTGATTATTGCATAGTGAACAAAAATCACTATTCAGATGTGACATGAACTTTCTCCTATACCATTTTATATCTATGAATTTCGATCAAATGATCCAACAACCGTTGACTAAAATGACCATGTTTTGTCCTTAATCCCAGTCGACTTCCAAAAATACACACTTCTTGTTACTGCTATTGTTTGACAGGGCTCAGCAGGTTGGACATACGGCTATTGTCTCAAAAGAGATCTTAACTCTGATACAGAAGCATGCAGGCGGGTGACTGGGGTAGTGAGTGGCTAAATGGCGTCGAAGGGTTGGGAGTTGTATTACATTTAAATATGCTTTCAAATGGAGTCACTTAATATTCATGCTGTTGACCCAAACACGTAAATCTAAACAAACGCCTCCTGTTTTCACCTGATAAGATGTTTGTTGTAACGGCGGCAGACGGCAGTATTTCCATAGACACGTAAAGAAAACATACGTACGTGCGTTACGGAAAACCCTTTTACATCTTCTTTTTCTCCATCATCGCCTTTGAACAATTCACTCCTTGCCACTTACACTGCGAAGCAAATACACACACATTCACACAAAATTCAATATAATATAATCGCACACTTATACACTAAGCGCCAAAAATGCAACAAAATCATGGTTTAAAAAATAATACATAAGTACGATGTGTATCAAGATCGAGTTTATTATACCCTACACCACACTGTGGTACAGGGTATTATAAGTTTGTTTCATGGCAGATGTTTGTAACACCTGAAAATACTATAGCTAGAACCACCTTAAAGTATACCGATCGACTCAGAATCACTAGCTGAGTCGATTTAACGATGTCTGTCCGTCCGTCCGCCTGTCCATGTAAAGTTGTTCGTCGACTACAGGTCGCAATTTCACTCCGATCGTTCTGAAATTTTGCAGTTTACAGTATTTCGCGGCTGTTAAGATCGCTATTGAATTTGGTTGAAATCGGTTCAGATTTAGATATAGCTCCCATATATATCTTTCGTCCGATTTGGTCCTTTAGTCCTATAGAAGCTGTATTTTACATCCGATCGTTTTGAAATTTAGAATGGTAGAGTTTCTTGATCCATGAACCAACATTGCCGAATTTGAAAAAAATCGGTTAAGATTTATCTATAGCTCCCATATATATGTTTCGTCCGATTTTGCTCTTTAGTCCTGTAGAAGCTGTATTTTACATCCAATCATTTTGAAATTTAGAATGGTAGAGTTTCTTGATCCATGAACCAACACTACCGAATTTGAAGAAAATCGGTTAAGATTTAGCTATAGCTCCCATATATATGTTTCGTCCGATTTGGCCATTTAGTCCTATAAAAGCTGTATTTTACATCCAATCGTTTTGAAATTTAGAATGGTAGAGTTTCTTGATCCATGAACCAACATTGCCGAATTTGAAGAAAATCGGTTAAGATTTAGCTATAGCTCCCATATATATGTTTCGTCCGATTTGGCCCTTTAGTCCTATAAAAGCTGTATTTTACATCCAATCGTTTTGAAATTTAGAATGGTAGAGTTTCTTGATTCATGAACCAACATTGCCGAATTTGAAGAAAATCGGTAAAGATTTAGCTATAGCTACCATATATATGTTTCATCCGATTTGGCTCTTTAGATCCAATCGTTTTTTATACCTTACACCACACTGTGGTACAGGGTATTATTTAAGTATAAAATGTCCCAAAAGTAAATTTATGTAAACAATTTATACATGAATTACAAAATTTATATATCAGAGTTATTCAATATTACGAGAGTGGTGTAGGGTATTATATAGTCGGCACCGCCCGACTTTAGCCTTTCCTTACTGGTTTTTGAATAAAAATGTATCATCTGTTTATAAATATATCTATACCTCCATTCTATGTCGACTTAGCATATTTTTAGGGAGATTTTTTTAACTTCTAAATATTCCAAACTATATTCAGTCAAAATGTGGTGTTTATCCGTCAACCCAATCAAAAGTTATTCACAAAACAGTACAGGTCATTCGATTTCAATTACAAAGGAATTCCACACAAATTTAAAAAAATCATCAAACTTTGATCGCCTCTCCTGAAAAACTACTTTTTGCACTTAGCATAGTATAGAATGAAGGTATCCATTTGTAGCAAAGTGTCTAAAATGTATTAATGATTTCAATAGCTTCTAGTTTATTTGAATAAACTCTAAACATTTTAGATGGCCCACAGAAACTAGTGCGATGATGGTAAATCTGGCGATCTTGGCGGACAAATTGCTTCAGAATTTGATAAATTTCCACCCGCATTTTCAAAGAAAAATATCCAAATGACACCATTAGACCAAAATGCGCACCAAACACCAAACCAAGGCATTTGATCTTGTTGATCACAAGATAATGATGGACAAGATAACGTTATATGAAGTTATGGGTTCTGAATTATTGCTGTTTAAGAGTTACTTTTCAAATAGCAAGCAATTGGTACAGATCTATAACTCCAGAAGCAATATTAACATGGTTAAATATGTTGTACTACAGGGTGTGGACTTTATTATTTTATTTATATTAAAATGAATTGGCATATCTGGATTTTGATGGCAAACTTTTTATATTTGCGGATGATACTTGCTTGCTTTACCCATACACGCTGAAAAAAAATCGCTTCTGTAGTATATTGTCCCAAACATATTCGGCTTGAAACATATATATCTTTAGGATACACTCTAAACATATAATATTTGGTACATACAAAAATTATATATTTGGGAAGATGTTGCTCTAAACAAATCTTTGTTTACAACCCAATGTGTTTATTTTGGACTATTTTTTCCGAAACAAATATTTATTTTCATTTAAGTATTCAGAAATGATCTAAATTGTGTTAAATTTTTCAGTAATTCAAAGTTAATTTTTTCAAAAATTTTAACGTCTTTAATATAAAAAATAATAATAATTGAAATCATATAATCTTGGATAGAAATATATACTTGGAGGATTGACAACCAACGATGGCTTGGAATACTCAGAAATTTTAAATGATTGGTTTAAAGCATAAGTTATTGCTGCATTTGGTATCATAACTGGGAGGTTCAAACCAAAAAAAAAAAAAAAAAAAAAAAAAAAATAAAATTTTAATTCGAAAAATTCAACAAAAGTTTCGAAAATCTTTTTTAAATAAAATATATTTGGAGAAATTCCTAAACAATCAGTTTATTTGTATTCAAATACATATTTTATTTGAGAAATTTAGTTTGCAAATATTATATGTTGTAACATATTAATATACGAGTTCCAAATATATTTTATTGATTTTCAAATAAAATTTATTTGCGCAGAAATATATAATATTTAAAAATTAGTGTTCCAAATATATTTTCTTTCCATTCAAATATATCAAAAAAGGCGATTTTGCCCCGTGTATAAGTACGACGTTATATTAAAAACTCCTATTGAAAGTGATATTGCGTTATTATTTGAATTCCCCAGTCTAAATGGATTAATTCTCAATAACAATGAAACTAAAATGGTTCGATTTCGTCCACATTCCGCAACAAATTGTTCTTCAAAGTAACCTGTCTTGGGATTTGCATACTAACGAGTTGAAGATAGAAATAACCCCAGATAATGGTATTTTGTATAAATTAAAGTGGAAGCTTGACGAAAAAATAAAAGCATGATATTTTATTCGCTAATACATTCTCATATGAAATACTTAGCTCGCTTCTGTAGTATATTGTCCAAACATATTCTGCTTGAAACATATATAAGTTATACTCTCAATGTGTGATATTAGACACACCCAAATATTACATGTTTAGGAGAATGCTGTTCTAAACAAAAGTATTTTTTCATCCAAATATTGGAAAATAATCAATATTTCCGAAATAAAGATATATTTGCATTAATTCAAATGCATGTTTTCAGTTTTTAAGAAGTTTAAAGAGCAATTTTTTAGAAATTTTATATGTTTGTAAAATTTGATAGAAATTTTAATCGTATAATATTGCGTAACGAAAAATTGCTTTGATGGTTGAAGTAGTGTCCGATCCGAAGTAGTGTTTTCATCCTCAGATAATGACGTTACAGATCTACTGTTAGAGTTAGAGTCACCAGAAATAATGGTCGTGTGAACCTCCGCACTTCCAGAAAGCCTTGTAGGAAAAATGTAAACTATAATTTGAAAAAGTTAGCAAAGTTTAAAAATGTCTTTTAAATAAAATATATTAGGAAAACTTCTTAAACAAAAATTTTTTTTGTGTGTAAACATATATTTTGCTTGTGAAATTCAAAACGCTAAAATGTTTTTTTAATGTAATAATACAAGCGTTCCAAACAAAATTTGTTGATATTCAAATAAAACTTATTTGTTCATAAATATATAATATTTAAAAATGTTGGTTCCAAATATCTTTTCTTTCAATTCAGACATATCAAAAATTGTCGATTTTCCCCGTGTTCTTTTATACTTATAAAAAAAATAATAGCTCTCCCACTTCAAAGCTTACAAAATAAAGCTTTGGAAAATATATATAAATTACAAATGCACTTCTCGACGCAATTACGCGGGGCAAAATCGCCTTTTTTGATATGTTTTAATCGAAAGAAAATATATTTGGAACATATATTTTTAAATCTATATATATAAAAATGAAATGGTGTTCGTTGGAACGCGATGGACTCGAAAACGGCTGAACAAATTTTGCTGAATTTTTGCATGAGAATATCTTTTGGTATGTGGACGGTTCGTAGCTATATTCGGTTTTGATTGGACAAAGGGGCGTGGCCCGCCCATACAATCTAAAATTTAAAAGTGGAATATCTTGGGTATTATTGGTTCAAAATGCTCGAAATTCGATATGTGTGACCTTGGTACCAGTACACATCATGCAGCCAAAAACCGGGGTGATAGTGACAGTGGGCGTGGCACCGCCCATACAACCTAAAATTCAAATATGAAATATTTCGAATACTTTTGGAGCAAAATTCTCGGAATTTGGTATGTGTGACATTGGTGCCATTACGCGTCATGTAGCTGAAAACTGGGGTGATAGTGACAGTGGGCGTGGCACCGCCCACACAACCTAAAATTCAAAATTGAAATATTTCGAGTAATATTGCAGTAAAATTCTCGAAATTTATTATGTGTGACCTTAGTACCAGTACGCGTCACAGTACTACAAAGGGGGAAACAGTGAAAGTGGGCGTGGCACCGCCCACACAACCTGGAATTTACAAATATTATAGTTAGAATACTTTTGCAGGAAGATCGGCGATATTTAGTATTTGTGCCTTGGTAGCAGTACCCGTGTTGGAGCCAAATGCAGGTGTGATTGTGTCAGTAGGCGTGGTACCACCCACACTACCAGAAATTCAGAAGTGCAATATTTTGATTGCTATTGGACCAACATTCTCGAAATTTGGTATGTGGAACCAGATCGAGTGTTGGAGCAAGAAACTGGCGTGATAGTAACACACAACCTGAAATGTGAAACATGGCATCTGAATATATAATATTTCCTGCACTATTGCAGCTAGCCTGTCTGCTAAATCGAACCACAACCAATGATTGAACCAAAAACTGGCATCATATTAACAGTGGGTATTCCTACGCAATCTTAAATTTCAAAGTGCAATATTTCGATTACTATATCAGCCATGGTTTCGAAGTTTGGCTGTCTGGCCTTGGTACCAGTAGGGGTGATGGAGCTACAAACAGGAACGATGGAAACACTTGGCATGACACCCCTATATAAATAAACAAGTAAAAGCGTTAAGTTCGGCCATGCCGAATCTTATATACCCTCCACCGTGGATAGCATGTGATCTCACAAAATAAATCAAACCTAAAGAAAATAACACCGAAGACACAAAAAATATAGTAGATGAGAACAGTAGTAATCACAACATGTTAGATGCTATATATGGGAGCTATATCTAAATATGGACCTATATGGCCCATTTGCAATCCCAACCAACCTGCAACTATAAGAAGTATTTGTACCAAATTTGATCAACCTAGCTCTATTATTGCGGACTTTAGCGTGATTACCACAGACGGACGGACGGACATGGCTAAATGGTCTTAGAATTTTACGACGATTAGGAAAATATATACTTTATGGGGTCTCAGATCAATATTTAGAGGTGTTACAAACGTAGTGACAAAATGAATATATATATATATATACCCTCCCCATCCTATGGTGGAGGGTATACAAATTTAGATCGCAATATTTGAAATTACATTGCGGAGATATCTTTGCAAAAGAGAGTGATAAGGGCGTGGCGCCGCCCATACAACCCGAGAAGTGAATTTGAAAAATGTCCAATATCATTGCAGGACAGTTTTGAAAATTTGCACGAAAATAGGAATCTGATTAAAAAGCTGATCAGTGGAAGTATCTGTGCGTACGACACGCTTGCTGAAAACGAAATAACTGGAGACCATTATTTCTAGATTGACGTCTGACCAAGTGTGTTTAGTATTCATGTGCCTTCAAAGTTAGCACGCGACTTAACAAAATTGGGAGATATCGGAATAGAGGGCGTGACAACGCGCATGCGATATCTTTATAGAAAAAATAAATACTGATAGAATTATTGCACTAATTGGTATTTGCACTGTATTTCACAGCAATCTATATGCCCCAACAGAGAATGAGCGTCGTAGCTTCCAACTACACGAAATTTGTGCATTTAAGTGCAATATGGATGACCCGAAAACACTGCCGTAATATCAAGAGTGTCAACATATCATATGGTTCTATTTCACTGAAACGCACTTTGAGGGCAGCGAAGCGCACCGGGTCAGCTAGTATTATATATTTCTGAGCAAATAAATTTTATTTGGAAATCAATAAGATATATTTGGAACTCGTATATTAATATGTGACAACATATAATATTTGCAAACTAAATTTCCCAAATAAAATATGTATTTGAATACAAATAAAATTATAGTTTGGGAATTTCTCCAAATATATTTTATTAAAAAAAGATTTTCGAAACTTTTGTTGAATTTTTCGAGTTTCAGTTTTATTTATTTTTTGGTTTGAAACTCCCAGTTCTGATACCAAATGCAGCATTAACTTATGTTTTAAATTAATCATTTAAAATGTCTGAGTATTTCAAGCCATCATTGGTTGTCAATCCTCCAAGTATGTATATATTTCGATCCAAGATTATTTTATTTCAATTATTATTATCTATCTATCTATCTATATATATAAAGAAGAATGTGTGTTTGTTTGTTTGTTGGTTTGTTGGTTTGTTTGTACCGTATAGACGTCTAAACGGCTGGACCGATCTTCTTGAAATTTTCACAGAATGTATATGTGTGGGGCGTGGTGAAAATAGGGTACTCGAATTTTCGATATATCAAGTGGGCGTGGCCCCGCCACATAAGACAAATTTTAAAATTGACATATCTTGCACAATTTGTTAGCGTGAGTGCTGTAATTTTGTACATATGTATCTGGTGGCAGTCTACGTGATTGGTCCAAAAATGGGCGGGATCGGACCAATGGGCGTAGCCCCGCCCATACAAGGCAAATTTGGAATTTCAGATATCTTGCACAATTTGTTAGCGAGAGAATTGGAATTTAGTATATCTGTCTACGTGATTGGGGCCCCGCCCCTTTAAGCAAAATTTTTAAATCGAGATATCCTGCACAATTTATTAGCGAGAGAGCTGTAATTTTGTGCATATATATATCTGGTGGGGATCTACGTGATTGGTAAAAAAAATGGGCGGGATCGGACCAATGGGCGTGGCCCCGCCCATACAAGCCAAATTTTGAATTTGAGATATCTTGCACAATTTGTTAGCGAGAGAGCTGGAATTTTGTATGTATATACCTGGAGGCAGTCTACGTGCTTGGCCCAAAAACAGGCGGAATCGGGACAATGGGCGTGGCACCGCCCATTTAAGCTAAATTTTGAAATTGATATATCTTGCAAAATTTTTTAGCGAGAGTGCGGTAATTGTGTGCATGTGTATCTGGTGGTAGTCTACGTGATTGGTCAAAAAATGGGCGGAATCGGACGAATGGGCGTGGCACCGCCCATATAAGCCAAATTTTTAAATTGATATATCTTCCACAATTTGTTTGCGAGAGTGCTGTAATTTTGTGCATATGTATCTGGTGGTAGTCTACCTGATTAGGCCAAAAATGGGCGGGAACGGACCAATGGGCGTGGTACCGCCCATTGGTCCGTGCCCGCACAATTTGTTATCTAGAGTGCTGTAATGTTGTACATATGTATCTGGTGGCAGTCTACGTGATTGGCCCGAAAATGGGCGGAAACGGACCAATGGGCGTGGCACCGCCCATATAAGCAAAATTTTGAAATGTGTAATGTTGAAATGTAGATATCTTGAAAATTTTGTTAGCGAGAGTGCTGTAATTTTGTACATATGTATCTGTAGTATTCTACGTGATTGTTCTAAAAATAGCCGGAAATTTGCGGGATCAGACCAAAGGGCGTGGCCCCGCCCATGTAAGCCACATTTTGAAATTACGATATCTTGCACAATTTGTTAGCAGAGTGTGTTATTTGATGTATATGTATTTGGTGGCAGGATTCCCGCCCTGTAATTCTGTTTATATGTATCTGGTGGCAATCTACATGATTAGTTCAAAATGGGCGGAACAGACTAATGGGCGTGGCCCCGCCCATGTAAGCCACATTTTGAAATTAAGATATCTTGCACAATTTGTAAGCAGAGTGTGTTATTTGATGTATATGTATTTGGTGGCAGGATTCGTGATTGGTTCAGCAATGGGCGGGATCGGAAATATCAATCTGGGGCAACGAAGTGGACCGAGTCCAGCTAGTTTATTATATATACGACGTGACCATTTTTTAAAAAATTAACTTGGAATTACTGAAAAATTTAACACAATTTAGGTATTTTCTAAATGCTAAAATGCAAATAAATATTTGTTTCGGAAAAAAATGTCCAAAATAAACACATATTGGGATATAAACAAAGATTTGTTAAGAACAGCATCTTCCCAAATATATAATTTTTGTGTGTACTAAATATTATATGTTTAGAGTGTACCCTAAAGATATATATGTTTCAAGCCGAATATGTTTGGGACAATATACTTCAGAAGCGATTTTTTTCAGCGTGTACTGTATACAACTGTAGGAGTCATGAGCAACAAGTTCTTATATAAGTATATGGGGTCAGAATGTTTAATATCGACTTATGTAGTTAATTTTTGGCTAAAATGTTTATAAACAGTTATAAATAGGTAAAATGGGATCTCGCTACACGGGGCAAAATCGCCTTTTTTGATATGTTTGAATCGAAAGAAAATATACTTGGAACACAAATTTTTAAATATTATATATTTTCGAGCAAATAAATTTTACTTGAAAATCAATAAAATGTGTTTAGAACTCATATGTTAATATATTAGAATAAAATATATTTGCGAACTAATTTTCTCAAATAAAATATGTATTTAAAAACAAATAAAATTATTGTTTATGAACATTTCCAGATATATTTTATTAAAAAAAAAGAATTTCAAAACTTTGCTGAATTTTTCGAATTTTAATTTTAATTTTTTCCTTGTTTTCGAATTAGGCATTCCTATTAAAAATGGCATACTTAGCATTATGGTTTCTTCTGAAACCACTTATTTTTATTTTCTAACTATTCCATGTCATTATTTTCAGTTATAAAGAAATTTTAGTAACATTAAACATTTCTAAAAATTACCTTTCAATTGCTAAAAACTTAAAACAAATAAAGAATAGATATATATTCACGCAAATAGGTCTTTGTTTGGGAAGTAACATATCCAAATAAAAAATATTAGGATGTAAACATAGTTGTGTTTAGAACAACATCCTCCCAAACATATAATATTTGTATGTGTCAAATATTATATATTTGGAGTGCACCCTAAACATATATATGTTTCAAGCCGAATATGTTTGGGACAATATACTAGAGAGACGATTTTTTTCCAGCGTGTACATTTTTTTTCAATTTTTTTTTAAAAAAAATTTTATTGTTTATTTTAATTTTAGAAAAAATGAAAAAAAAATAAGTTTTTGGGTTTCACGAAATTTGTAATTGCTCTTGAACGGCCGAATTTTTGCAAAGTTAACGTTGTTGTAAAGAGGACACAACGCCCAATCTTTCCTAAAGAAAAATCTTTAGAAAAAATTAAAAAAAAAATTTTGAAAAAAAAATTCTAAAAAAAATTGCGCCGCACTCACAAATTCAAAACAGTAATTGGATTTTTGGAGACTCAATATTTTAAAAAGTTATGGACGAAAAATTAAGACTAGTCTCGCAATTTTTGGCCCTTTTTCTGTTTGTGCATATAAAGCAGTTCAATTTTAAGGGCAGATGTTTATTTTGAATAAAACAAGAAAATTATTGTCATTTCTTATGTATGGAACAAAATATCGGCCAAATGGCCGCCGCAACCTCGGCGACACACCTCCATCCGATGGTCCAAATTTTCGATGACGCTGAGGCATAATTGAGGTTCTATGCCGCCAATGTGCCGAATTATCTCATCCTGTAGCTCTTGAATTGTTGCTGGCTTATCGACGTACACCTTTTCTTTTAAATAACCCCAAAGAAAGACGTGAGATAACACGGCCATTGAATTTGTTGCGCGATAGAGCCATTGTTTCGTTAGCTGTGTGGCAAGTGGCACCGTCCTGTTGAAACCACATATTGTCCACATCCATATCTTCCAATTCGGGCCATAAAAAGTTCGTTATCATCTCACGATAGCGAACACCATTCACAGTAACTGCCTGACCGGCATCATTTCGAAGAAGTATGGCCCATAAGCCGCACCAAACGAACTGGGCGAGCATGCACAGGTGTTTTCACATCTCCTACAGACCCGGATTGCTGAAATTTGCGCACAATTCTCCCGATTGTGGACACATTTGGTCGATTATGCTGATCAAAAAACATCACGACGAGCACGAAAAGCATTTTGATACCAATTGAGAAATGTCAAATGAAATGCAGAAAAAAACTTGACGTTTAGGAGTGGTTCACATTCAACATCGGCCCTTATAATTTAACCACCCTTTATGTATGAATCCTTTTCCAACCAGTCTTTTTCGGCAGATTGTAGGTACTATTTAAACATTATAGTGCACAAATAAAAAAACTAATCAACTTGAAATTTAAAAAAGCGTTGAAATTTAAAAAAAAAATGTTTACTACCGCCATCTTTGTGTCCGTTTGACTAATTATGGTACCGCCCTCGCGTCAAAATAGACTATTAATATGAGTGGAAGTGCAGAAGATTCGGATAGGTAATATAGAAGTTATTATAGAATAAACAGTTCACTCAATGTTAACCGTTTATGCGGGAGGAAGGAGTGGACCATATGGTCCATCTTAAACATAGCATGAGACAGAAAAAATTATTATCACAAACCAATTACTCCTTTTGAGACTTATACTACGCCGACCATACTACGGGTCATAGGTCACTAATTCAATGTGTTACATTAGTGACCTATGACTCTCCTCCACTAATTGTGTCCGAGACCTAAAAAACCTGGCTCATGTGCCAGTGGGAATCAGCTGCTATACGGATGGGTCCAAGCTAGGAGGAAGGACGGGCCTGGGACTTTTTACTTTTAATCCAGAAGTCGAACCTTACTTCCGCTTCCCACACCATAACACGGTATTTTAAGCGGAAGTTCGAGCAATCACTGAGTGCATAAACTGGCTCAGTAATACCACAAAGCCTAACTATGCCTCACAGCTTGACTTCATAGGGCAGAGAACTTCTAGTAATAAACATAGAAAATTTGAAACTTTCGAAGTCACGAAAGATGTGTTGAAGCAGTGATGGCTCACAAAACTGTGTGGAATAGCGCAACAGTAGGAGCAAATGCAAAAAGACTGTGGGGTGACCCAAATGTCTAGTCTAGTGTCTAGTACCAATTTTCTGTAACCCATGAGGAGTTAAAATATATAAATAAGTAGCGCACAACAGGCCGATCCACTGTCTTAAGTGTATGTCCATTAGTCACTTTTTTTGTGTCAAATGCTCATCCCACTTCGATGTAGGGAATGTTCAGCTAGTTACTTTTTTTAACTATTTTTTTTACTTTGCGATCCTTCCGCACCGAATGCAATAACCGATGCTCCAAACCTAATTTTTAGCTTTGAACTTTTTCCTGATTTTCAAATTTGAGAAGAAAAAAATTGTATAATATGGCTGCAAAGTCGCTGTTTCTAGATCAAAGAGCAGATTCGTGATCACCACACAACAAATAACGCTGTGATACAAAATCGAACTTTCCGAATGGGATGAGACCAATTGCAAATGAAAGTTGACATTATTCATAACAAAACCTTCAAGGGTTTTTTTCAGTTCAGTGCGAGATTTCTTTTTACACGCATTTGAAGTTGGTGATTTTGGAACGCTGCACAGTGGGCTAAAATGGAAAAAATGGACATAATTCTGCCATTTCAAAACCACTTATTGTATGGCGATGAAATTTTAGGTGTGTATACAAGAGGTGTTAGAGAGTTTAGGTTCGAATCTTGGGCCCCCTATCTCATACAGGGGCGGAGCTACAGGGCCCTAAAGTTGACCACCTCGGGTATACAAAATTGTCATCGGCTTGTAACTTTTGAATGGAGTGTGATGGTTTTAGTGATACTCCTAGACCAGACCTACAATAAACATTTTATAGGTTGAAGATATCTTGAATAGTTTCCGAGATATGTGGATTTTAAATTTTAATTTTTCATTTTTTCGTCGACTTTGCCATCGAGTTTAGCCAATATCTCAGTCAAAAGTTTACCGATTTTGTTCGCGTGTTTTTTTTTTTGTAGATTGCCAATAAAATTTACAATATCATGAAAAAAAGAATCGATAAGATATGTGAAGACATAAGAAAGTTATGGCCCTATAAAGTAAATTTTTTGAAAAAATTTCATTTTTGTAGATTATTTGGCGAAAAAAGTCCAATTCGTATTTAGGTCTTGTAGAGAACGTTTGTTACACAAAGTATATCAAATTTATACTCATTTTAAAGGAGACGTTTCACAGAACCTGCTAGAGAAAATCCGAAACCAAAATTTTAATTGGTGTGGTTGCCACCCTTCTCCGATTTGGACCTTTTTTTTACATAAATTTCAAAATTTTGATCGATTTTCTCCAATCGCAAAGCTAAATTGTTAAATTTTTCTTTTTATTTATTTGTATTAGGGTGTAACAAAATCGACTGAAAGGGAAACCCGAGCGCGGCTTTTCATATCGAAGATATAGGACTAAAAGTAAAAAATCCCATTTTTGGGGATTTTTGATGTATTTTTTTTTGGGAATTGAGTGATTTTCTATTGGAAAAAAATCATCGAAATATATAAATTTGTTAAGAATTTTATGCCTTATTTGCATTTCTGTCTATATGCAAAATATTTTTTTTAATTATACCCTACACCACACTGTGGTACAGGGTATTATAACTTTGTGCATTTCTTTGTAACACCCAAAAGGAGCCGAAATAGACCCGTCGTTTATTATACCGATCGACTCAGAATCATTTTCTGAGTTGATTTAGCTATGTCCGTCGTCTGTCTGTCCGTCTGTCTGTGCATGTATTCTTGTAATCAAAGTACAGGTCGCAATTATGGTCCGATCTCGACGAAACTTTACACATATTTTTTTTTTGGCCCAAGAACGATCCCTATTGAATTTGGCTAAAATCGGTTCAGATTTAGATATAGCCCCAAATATATGTTAGCCCCGATTTGACATGTAAGCGCTGTAAAAACTTTGTTTTATATCCGATCCGAAATTCGGCAGAAAGAGGTTTCTTATTATATGAATGCACACTGTTAAATTCGGAGAAAATCGGTTCAGATTTAGATATAGCCCCCATATACCCCCGATTTGATATGTAAGCGCTGTAAAGATTTAATTTTATATCCGATCAGTGCGAAATTCTGCAAAAAGAGGTTTCATTCTACATGAAGGAATACTGCCAAATTCGGAGAAAATCGGTTCAGAATTAGATATAGCCCCCATATATATGTTACCCCGATTGATATGTATGCGCTGTAGAAACTGTATTTTATATCCGATCATTGCGAAATTCGGCAGAAAAAGGTTTCTAATAACATGAAGGAATACTGCCAAATTCGGAGAAAATCGGTTCAGATTTAGATATAGCCCCCATATATATGTTACCCCCGATTTGACATGTAAGCGCTGTGGAGACTGTATTTTATATCCGATCAGTACGAAATTCGACAGAAAGAGGTCTTTTTACATAAATGAGTATTCAAGGAAAATCGGTTCAGATTTATATATAACCTCCATATATATGTTCCTCCTGATTTGGTTTGAAAGCGCTATAGAAGTTGTACTTAACTTCTGATAATTAAAATTTTCCAGAAAGATGTCTCAATTTAGTAACTAATATTGCTTAATTTAGCGATTATCGTTTCAGAATTAGATAATATGTTCCTACCCATTTACCAATTATTACAAATTATTATCGCAATGACCCTTATCGCATTGTTAGGGAGGTGTAGGTTATTATATAGTCGGCCCCGCCCGACTTTCTGCCTTTCCTTACTGGTTATACCTGTCAATGTTTAAGGGTTTCCTAGAAATAGTGCCACAAAGCAATCTTACTAAATTTTATTATTGTTTGATAAAAACATGTGATCTACAAGAAATCATTGCATATTGACTGATATAATAACTAATAAGTACAAGAAGGTAGGGAAAAATTAAAAAAAAAAAATTGTATATAAACAGAAACGTAAATACGGCATAAAATTCTTAAATGTATATATTTCGATGAATTTTTCTTTGAAGTTCTTGATTTTGATATTAGGAATAATAATCAAACACAACATGTGGAAATTTCTAATGGAAAATCCCTCAATTCCCAAAAAATACATCAAAAATCCCCAAAAATGGGATTTTTACTTTTAGTCCTATATCTTCGATATGAAAAGCCGCGCTCGGGATTCCCTTTGCAGTTGATTTTGTTACACCCTAATACAAATAAGTAAAAAGAAAAATTTAACAATTTAGCTTTGCGACTGGAGAAAATCGACCAAACTTTTAAAATGTATGTAAAAAAAGATCCAAATCGGAGAAGGGTTCGGATTTTCTCTAGCAGATACTGTGAACTGTTTCCTTTAAAATGAGTATAAATTTGATATACTTTGTGTAACAAACTTTTTCTACAAGACCTAAATACGAATTGGACTTTTTTCGCCAAAAAATCTCCAAAAATGAAAATTTTCAAAAATATGACTTTATAGGGCCATAACTTTCTTCTTTCTTCACATATATTATCGATTCTTTTTTCATGATATTGTACATTTTATTGGCAACCCATAAAAAAAACACGCGAACCAAATCGGTAATTTTTTGACTGAGATATTGGCTAAACTCCAAGGCAAAGTCGGCGAAAAAATTAAAAATTCAAATTTAAAATCCATATATCTCGGAAACTATTCAAGATATCTTCAACCTGTAAAATGTTTATTGTAGGTCTGGTCTGGGAGTATCCACGTCACTAAAACCGAACACTCCATTCAAAAGAATTTTGTATACCCGAGGTGGTCAACTTTAGGGCCCTGTAGCTCCGCCCATGTATGAGATAGGGGGCCCAAGTTCCGAACTTAAACTCTCTAACACCTCTTGTATACACACATAAAATGTCGTCGCCATAAATAAGAGCATTTGTAAGATATTTTGTTGTGTCCGCGATATTTGCAATATCATTACATTGCGAATTTTTTGTAAACCATAAATCTGATTTTCACCGCCAAATTTTTCAGAGAATTTAATCAACTAGCAAATATATGCTTTCTATGATCCCAGAGGAATATATCATTATAAATATTTTCGAGATAAACATAAGTGGTTTTGAAATGGCAGAATTATGTCCATTTTTTTCCATTTTAGCCCACTGTGCGCTGTCTAACAAGAAAATATCATTGCAAATTTGATAAAATAATGCTTATTTATTTTTATTATCATGGAAAGCTGTGGCAAAAATAATGAATAATAAGATATGTCATCCCGGAGCGAGTAAGTTGTCAGTTACGAACGAATAAAAATTTCAACGAGTAGGACTTCAAAGAGTGAGGTTTTCGCGGATTTCGGACCGATTTTCCCGAATTTTTTGTAATAGTCACAATTAAAAAATTAATATCAATCGATTAGTGCAAAAAAAGTTGAAATTACCTTGGTTTTGAAATGGCAGAATTATGTCCATTTTTTTCCATTTTAGCCCACTGTGCGCTGTCTAACAAGAAAATATCATTGCAAATTTGATAAAATAATGCTTATTTATTTTTATTATCATGGAAAGCTGTGGCAAAAATAATGAATAATAAGATATGTCATCCCGGAGCGAGTAAGTTGTCAGTTACGAACGAATAAAAATTTCAACGAGTAGGACTTCAAAGAGTGAGGTTTTCGCGGATTTCGGACCGATTTTCCCGAATTTTTTGTAATAGTCACAATTAAAAAATTAATATCAATCGATTAGTGCAAAAAAAGTTGAAATTACCTTCGCGGAAAAGTGTTTTTTCGCGTGTGACATTTCATTCCTATTCGTCCGTAACTGATAGATTTTGACAGTTCTCGGGATGACTTATCTTCATAATTTATAATTTTTGAGCTGTGGTATCTTACTATTTTTGGGATCGAGGAATTCATTTTTGATAATTATTTTTACCTACAACTCACGCTAGATGGCGCTGTCATACAAATGGTGCTATAGTATGTGAGAACAGTAGGAATCACAGAAATATGGTGAATGTAGAGTAGATGAGAACAGTAGGAATCACAATAAGTAAGATGCTATATATGGGGGCTATATCGAAACATCGACCGATATGGCCCATTTGCAATCCCAAACAACCTGCAACTATAAGAAATATTTATACCCAATTTGATCAACCTATCTCTATTATTACGGACTGTAGCATGATTACAACAGACGGACGGACGGACATGGCTACATCGTCTTAGAATTTTACGACGATTAAGAATATATATATCTTATGGGATCTCAGATCAATATTTAGAGGTGTTACAAACGAGTGACAAAATGAATATGCCCCCATGGTGGAGGGTATAATAAGTATTAGTTTATCAAATTTGCAATTATCTTTTCTTGTTAGACAGCGTTCTAAAATCACCAACTTCAAATGCGTGTAAAAAAAAATCTCACACTAAACTGAAAAAAACATTAAAGGTTTTGTTATGGATTATGTCAACTTTCATTTGCAATTGGTTTCATCCCATTCCCATTTTGGTTGTTGCACTGTGTTATTAAACGGCGGAATTTGGAAGATTATGGCAAATTGTTGTTGTTAATTTTTTAAATCAGAACAATGCCATAAGCGAAAGTTGGTGATGACGCCAACATGAAGAGATACAAATCGGATCTGCTTCCTTTCGGAGAGTTATCGCGTCAACAGCATTTTTACCCATAGAGACAAACTTAATTACATTGTTTTGTAAAGAGAGAGCAGAAATTTATTAATTGAACATGATTACCTTTAAATAAGAGCATTTGTAAGATATTTCGTTGTGTCCGCGATATTTGCAATATTATTACATTGCGAATTTTTTTAAACCATAAATCCGATTTTCACAGCCAAATTTTTCAGAGAATTTAATCAAGTAGCAAATATATGCTTTCTATGATCCCAGAGGAATATATCATTATAAATATTTTCGAGATAAACATCAAGCGATAAATAATTTTGTAATAAAAAACATTTAATTTCAGAATTATTTTACTATATAATGCAATTATCACGTTTACGGCCAGCCCTACACGCTGAAAAAAAATCGCTTCTGTAGTATATTGTCCCAAACATATTCGGCTTGAAACATATAAATGTTTATGGTACACTCTAAATATATAATACTTTTTTTTTTTTTTTTTTTTTTTTATTTATTATATTACTAACTGAGTAGAGAAAACTCATCTAGTAATTTTACAATATTGTACGCATGGTACTGAATTTTACACTAAAAAAAAAATTAACATTAGTGAACATTGTTGTTGAGAAGTAATTCAAAAATTACACTCACAGTTTACTTATTGAATATGCTTACTGAACTAGATCCATGGGAATTGTTCGTTGAAGTCTTCTATTGACAGCATAGTTGTGAAAGATGTTATTCAAGTCGGAGTTAACATGTGCCTGTAGTTTATTGGCATGCTTCTGAGCGTTGAGGGATATCTCTTCCGCAATTGTTTTTACTCCCAAGTCCCTATGCAGGTCACTATTTCTTACGTACCAAGGAGCTTTGGTAATTGTACGTAATATTTTATTTTGGGTTTTCTGAATTTGTTCAGTCTCCTTTCTTGCAGCACAGCCCCAAAGCTGAATTCCATATGTCCATATTGGTTTAATTATTTGGTTGTATAGCAGTAGTTTGTTCTTGATGGATATTCTGTTATCCACTAATAGCCAGTATATTTGGCTAAATTTTAATTTAATTTCCTTGTTCTTTTTCTTAACATGTTCCTTCCACTTAATTTTAGTGTCGAGTGTCATTCCTAAATATTTGGCATTATTTGCGAATGGAATCCGCGTGGTGTTAAGAAATAGTGGTGAATGAGTTGTACGTTTATTCGTGAATAATATATGAACAGATTTATTTTCGTTTAGATTCATCCTCCATTTGTTAAACCAATTTAATATTGCTGTTAGTATTGATTGAAGGGTATTTGTTGCTTCTATTTCATTTTTTGCAGTGGTGAGAACAGCAGTGTCATCGGCGAATGTTGCAATTGTTGCATTAGTGGGACTAGGAATATCTCTTGTGTATAAAAGGTACAACATTGGTCCAAGAACACTCCCTTGGGGTACACCTGCTTTTAAGGTCTTCAGTTTTGAAAATTCATTTTCTATTTTCACGCGAAAGTGCCTATGGCTGAGATATGATTCCATTATTGCATAGAAGTTTGTCGGAAGATCATTATATAGTTTGAATAATAATCCTTGGTGCCATACTTTATCAAATGCTTGACCTACGTCAAGAAATACTGCAGAGCAAACTTGTTTGTTCTCGATAGCGTTTTCAGCTACATCTACAATTCGATGAACTTGCTGTATTGTTGAGTGTTGACCTCTAAATCCAAATTGGTGACTTGGAATTAACCTCCTTCGTGTTATTATAAGTTGTAGTCTCTTCGCCAGAAGTTTCTCAAAAATTTTTGATAGTGTGGGAAGTAGGGATATAGGTCTATAAGATGACAACTCGTTTTGGGGTTTTCCAGGTTTCTGGATACCAACTATTTCAGCCACTTTCCATTCAAGTGGAACATATCTCAATCTGAAACATGCGTTTATTATAAATAATAATTTCTTTAGGGCTTCGTGTGGCAATTTCTTTATTATTTTTGCGGTTATTAGATCGTAACCAGGGGCCTTTTTATTACTTAAATCCTTTTCTATGGTATTTTTCAATTCCTTGAGTGTAGCTGGTTTGATAATGAGATGATCAGTTTTTTCTTTTCTGACTATGTCCTCGTTATTTGTTCGACTTTTCAATGGTTGAAAAATTTGTTGGAAATGATCAGCAAACAGTTCTGCTTTATCTTGAGGGCTTCGTGCCCAATGACCGTCTATTGTTTTGATTGGTGGTATCTTCGATTCCGATTGATTGACATGTTTCGTAGCTTTCCATAAGCTATAATTTGTATCTTTGCTGGTTCCTAGATTTCTTAGGTTCGCAGACATAGTTTTATTTTTTGTCTCATTTGTTAAGTTTTTTAGTTGCGTAGTAAGTCTGTTTAGAATTGTCTTATTTTCTTGTGTTCTTTCCTTTTGCCATTTTTTCCTAGCCTTGCGTTTTTTTGTCAGTAAATCGCGAATTTCTTTGGGATATATGATATTTCTTGTAGTGTTGTTTAAATCTGGCGTGCTTTCCCATGCTGATGCTTGAATTGCCTCTATCAAAGCTACTAACTCATCTTCTATTTGTGATGTTGTTCTTAGTGGGGTTTGTAGATTTATTTGTTCAGTTGTTAGAGAGATAAGGAAGACTGTCTCTTTTTATTACATTATCACTTATTGTCATTATAATTGCAGAGTGATCTGATGAAGATAGCGCTGTAGTGTTCTGGATTTCTATGTACGTTTTTGGTATATTTTTTAGCAAAAAGAAATCAATAAGATCTGGTGTTAATGCTGAATTTGTTGGCCAATAAGTGGGTTCGCTTCCTGAGTATATATCGCAATTTAGAAACCGACATGCTTTATATAATTCAAATCCCTTAGGAGATGTTAATCTAGATCCCCAAATTTTGTTTTTAGCATTAAAGTCTCCACCTACTATAAAGTAATCACCGAGTTTATTTAGCAAGTTAATGTAGTGTTCACTTTTAATATTGTGTCTTGGTGGTGAATATATAGCGCATATTTTATATGATTTATTCTGTTTTAGTTGAACTGATACAGAAACTAGTTGAAACATCTCATTTTCGACTTTATCGTCTTCGTGGTGTCTTATATTGTTTTTTATTATTAGAGAAGCTCCACCTCTCGGTTTCTGGGAAGGATGTAGTGCGTGGTACATCGTATATCCTTTGATACATGCGTAGGATTGTTTTGTGAAATGGCTTTCAGATATTAATAAGACGTCAATTTTGTCCTCTTGGAGGAAAATTTCTATTTCATGAAGTCGTTTTAGCATACCATTACAGTTCCATGTAGCAATACGTAGGGTCGACATTAGTATGAATTATTAGTTGTGTGAGTTTATTACAATAGCGTTTATACGTTCGATGAGTTTTTCGTTTAGTTCGGCTTGAAAGTCAAGTCGACGATTAATCTTTTCCATATTTTGTAGTATCTGATTCAGAATGCTTGTATTTTCCTGTGCACGAGGATTTAGTATATCTGAGTAGGTTTTGGATTGATTTGCTTGTTGCGGAATTATTTGCTGCCTTTGCCCATGGATAGGTTTCTGAATCAATTTAGGCTGTTTTATGCCTTCTTTGCTTATTCGGCTCTTATTTCTAATTTTTTGAAGCTCTTTGGCTACTTCGCATCCTCTATAGCTTGCGGGGTGGGTTCCCTTGCAATTGATGCATTTTGGTACTATTTTTTTTGGCATTTGGCAGTTTTCTGTATCGTGTTTACCTGCACATTTAACACATCTTGCTTCTCTCTGGCAGTAGTGTTTAGTATGATTGAAGCCTTGACATCTTTTGCATTGGGGAATTAATTTAGTTTGTGGTTTTAAAGCTTCCACTTTAACTCTCATTCTTAAGATATCTCTAATTTTATAGATTTCATCAATGCTGTCATCTTTATTGAATGTAACACGAAATAGTGGTAGTTCTCTGTAGCTGTATTGAGTACTATTTTCAATCTTTTCCTTTTTCAGCATGTTAACGATATCCAGAGGATTAAATCCTTTGCTTCGTAGATCTTCTATAATTTCCTCTTTATTACATGAAGGATGGAGACCCCGTATAACTACTTTATTTGGTCTCTCGATTTTATTCTCGTACGTGTACCATTCCATCTTCTTTTCATTTAAAGTGGCTGATAAATTTCGGTAGCTGTTTGGTTCAAACGTGTTAATCTTCCATACATTATTATTTAGGGCTGTAATGCTAAATTGTTGTACATTAGCAGATTTCAGTATATCTTTTATTGTTTCATATTTAGGAATTCCCACAATATTGATTGGGGGCGGAGTTTCTAATCTCAGTTGTGATTGACAAGTTTCATTTCCATTTTGGTTTGTATTTGAATCTATTGGGTTTCTGTTGCCCTGGATATTTTCCTTTGTTTTATTTATTTTCTGTTTATTTTTCTTTGATCGTTGCATGATCCAATTAGTTTCTCTCTCCAGTTCATCTTCATCCGTTTGGTATTGTTGGGCTACTTCAGTTGCAATTTCGCCTCCAATGTTATTGGGATCTTCCATTGTGCCTTCTTCGTTGTTGTCAATGCTTCCATCAACACGTTCATAATGAGCATTTGTACCATCATACAGTTGTTCTTTTAGTTCTTGATTTTCTTGTTTTATTTGTTGTAATTCACGGAGAATATTATTGATTGTTTGTTGCATTTCGCATATTTGCTGCTTTAACATTGCATTTTCATTTTGAATTATTAGAATTCTATTACCTTTCAGGGGTGTTCCCCCTCCGGGAGGCGGGTTATTGGAATTCATTTCTTTATTTGAATTTGACATACGTTAACCTTGTTAACAGGGTGACACAGGATGTCTCAAACTATTTAATAGTAGTGAACACCACCCACGTTTGTTAGCAGAATGATCTGGCAACACTGTTTGTATGTGACAGCGAGTGACAAGATCAGCTGCTGATTGTTTATTAAAGGATAGAAATAGTCCGATTTTATATCGTAATTTATTAATTTTTTGTTTTAATTAAAATTTTGAGTGATTTACTGGCATCGAAATGATGAAAATAGTTTGTTATATTACCGCACAACCGACCGTATTAGCTTATATATTCCAGCACACCGATATAACACACGGCAAGTAGTATTTGGTAAAGTGATTTTTTTAGCAAGGCAATGCACAGTTTTTGTTTATTATTGTCTACACACGGAACGCTTTATTAACACGTCTATCTGTGATTAGAACAAAAAAACGATACTTGATACACACAAAAATTATATATTTGGGAAGATGTTGTTCTAAACAAATTTTTGTTTCCATCCTAATACTTTTTATTCAGGATTATTAATTCCGAAACAAAGATTTATATAAATTTAAGTATTCCAAAAATATATCGAACCTTGATTGTGTTAAGTTTTACAGCAATTTAATGATAATTTTCTAGAAATTATTAATATTCGTAAATTGAAATCGTATCATTTTGGATAACAATAATTTACTCGAAGGATTGACAAGAAATGCTGACATGAAATACTCAGAAATTTTAAATGAAATGAATGAATAAAACCGAATTTAATGCTGCTGATGGTATTTTTAACTGGGAGAAATAATTCGAAACGAAGGAAAAATTAAAAATGAAATTAGAAAAATTCACCAAAGTTTTGAAAATCTTTTATAAATTAAATATATTTGAAGATATTCCTAAAATATAATTTTAGTTGTATATAAATACATACATATTTTATTTGAGAAAATTAGTTTGCAAACATATTTTGTTGTAATATATTAATATATGCGTTCCAAGTATATTTTATTGATTTTCAAATAAAATTTATTTACTCAGAAATATATAACATTTAAAAATTTGTGTTCCAAATATATTTTCTTTCGATTCAAACATATCAAAAAAGAGGATTTTGCCCCGTGTAGGGAAAAGTCGTCAAAGAAGCATGAAATGTAATAATATTGCACATATCGCGAACACAACAAAAAATCTTACAAAGGATTCATAATTAAAGGTAATTATATTACAGTTCTAAATTTTAATTTAAAATCTGTCGTATAGTTTTGGACATATAGGGGTTTTCCACATTTAAAAAATAAATATATATTTTGCAAATTTTAAAAACACCGCATCTTAAAAACTGTTTGGACAATTTTATATCAAATCTGCTGATCACTATATCAAAGTGAATTGAGACTTAGCAGACTTATTATAATTCTTTTTCTCAAATTTGAAAATCGGAAATTCGGTTTCGAGCGTCAGTGCGGAAAGTTTTTCGTGCGGAAAGTTTTTGTGCAATTTTAAAAAAGTAAAAGCGCACTTCTTCATATTTGTAAATGCCCCACACGGTAATATCAGGAGCAAATTTGTATATTTTAAAAAATGACTAGCCCTAATGTCCATGGACATGAGACGTAGAAGCGTCTCCTCCCTTCAACCTAACCTCGTGCCAGCAAGCGATACAAAAATGGAACAAAATATGTTTTCCTATTTTGTATGTTATTTTTTGTGCCAGCAAAACTTATTTCTATTACTTCTGTTACTAAATCACAGTTTCTACGTAAAACGGATATTTCCAAAATATCATAATTTACATAAATTTAACGCATATCCCGGTTCTATCGGGCTTATGTGGTCCAAATACTGAAAATTTCCAAATAGTGGAGGTACATTCCATAAAAATTAGAATTAAAAAAAATACCATACATTTTTTTAATATTTCGTGTTTATGCACACTCCTTCTACAACATTTTTGTAAACAAGGGTTAGAAGCATTTTTAGAACTATGTATGTATTATGCCCTAAGTTTCTTTCAACCACTTTTCCATTCATCGCTAGATGTTTATCGCGAATATAATTGGGGAACATCCCAGCAAAATTAATAGTCCGACGAGTAAGCAAAGTTCGATAATGGTAAGTACTTATTATTTAGCCACTTTTCTCATTATTTTAACATGGGGATGTCATTGGAGGAAAGTACTTCCCAAATGCATACATTATAATTGCATAATACTTCATTTACTTTACTTATTTGTAGCATAGGCAAACCACATAAATATGTGCTTATATTTTCACGATTTTAAGTACTTGAATAATGCATTACCAATAAGTTATAAAATAAGTAGTAGATATGGTATATATGTACACGGGGCAAAACCGCCTTTTTTGATATGTTTGAATCGAAAGAAAATATATTTGGAACACAAATTTTTAAATGTTTTATATTTCTGAGTAAATAAATTTTATTTGAAAATCAATAAAATTTACTTGGAACGCATATATTAATATATTACAACAAAATATATTTGCAAACTAATTTTCTCAAATAAAATATGTATTTATATACCAATAAAATTATTGTTTAGGAATATCTTCAAATATACATATATAATTTATAAGAAAGATTTTCAAAACTTTGGTGAATTTTTCTAATTTCCATTTTTAATTTTTCCTTCGTTTCGAATTATTTCTCCCAGCATTGCATTCTGTTTTAAGGGACTAATTTTAAATTTCTGGGTATTTCATGTTAGCATTTTTTTCAATCCTTCGAGTAAATTAAAGTTATCAAAAATTATACGATTTCAATTACAAATTTCTAAAAAATTATCATTAAATTACTGAAAAACTTACAGCCTGTTTCTCTATGTCGAACGAAAGCGATGCGAACGAAAAATAGCTGATTTTAGACCTACTAACTGGCATCACCCGGTATGTTTGCATTCGCTTTGTCGTTCTTATACCTGTTAGTAGGTCTAAAATCAGCTGTTTTTCGTTCGCATCGCTTTCGTTCGACATAGAGAAACAGGCTATTAACCCAATTCAGGTTCGATATTGTCGGAATACTTAAATTTAAATAAATTTTTGTTTCGGAATTAAAATCCCAAATAAAAGGTATTAGGAGCGCCCCAGTAGGTGAGTTGGTAGCGTACCCGCCTATGAGTTTGGGGGTCGTGGGTTCGATTCCCACCAGAGGCTCTGGTCTGTCGCTGCAAACATTTAGCCATATGGTCTTAGTAACCCGGCCTTTCCCTGGACCTTAAAATTAGAATATAAATTTACTTTGTATTGTAATTCATATAAATAAATAAAAGGTATTAGGGTGAAAACAAGGATTTGTTTACAACAACATCTTACCAAAAATATAATTTTTGTGTGTACCAAATATTATATATTTAGAGTGTACCATAAACATACATATGCTTCAAGCCGAATATGTTTGGGACAATGTACTACAGAAACGATTTTTTCCAGCGTGTAGAAATGGTCATATAAAGTGCAAACAATTTCCTCATGCCAGATTCGAATTTCTGAACCACAACATGTTGAAAAATAAAAAATCTTGTACAATGACCCACATATAGCCAAAATTGACTTGACTTTATTCTAAATACCAACATAAGTATTTGTAACATAGGTAATAAACCGATATTTACAATTAAGGACAGACAAGAAGTACTAGAAGTAACGTTTGCTACTGACCGGCTGTCTGACAAAATTATTGGGTGGAATGTTCTGGACGACCACTCATTCTCAGATCACCATTATATTGAGTTCAAACTTGTTGAAAAACCGCCTGAACCTGCCGTCCACGGAAATGTGAGAAAGACAAAGTGGCACCTGTATGAGAAGAATTTCAAGAAAGTCCTCAACTTCAAACTTCTGTACGAACCGAATGACAAATCCGGTCTGGATAATCTGGTCGAGCATATCACCACATCATTCAATAGTTCCCTTGAAGAAGCCTGTCCAAAAACAAGATTCAAGGGTAAAACTAAACCCCAATGGTGGACTTCTGAGCTAACGGCTATGAAAAAGACCTGCAACAAGCTATTCAACAAGGCTAAATCTACTGGGGTCGCTAATGTTTGGGATGCCTATAAAGAGCAACTCAAGATCTATAAGAAGGAGCTTAGAAAGGCGCAAAGACGCTCTTGGTATACCTTCTGTGGCGAAGTGGAAAAGGTTTCCAATGCCGCAAGGCTGGGAAAAATACTATCAGCTTCTCCCTGTACAGTGGGTTACTTGCAGGATGAGGCAAATAATTGGACCAAAAACAGCGAGACTGGATATATACATATAGCAGTAGTTCGTCCTATACTGCTATACGGCATTGTGGTATGGTGGACAAACTAACAATCACCAACCTACTAACAAATGTTCAGAGAACTGCCTGCCTGAGCATAAGCGGAGCCTTAAGAACTACAGCGACCGAGTCTCTACAAGCCCTACTCCATATACTGTCGATTTATATTGTGCCGAGAGAAGTTGCAACCAAAGCGGCAATAAGATTAAACTGCCTATCAATGTGGAGGTACAAAAACTACGGTCACATGAGAATATCAAAGTCTAGTGCTATGGTAACCGATAGAGTGGACTATATACCAACTGTGTACACCTTCGAGAGAAATTACACCACTATGATTCCCGCCAGAGATGAATGGGTTGGACGTATACCAGGTAATAGAAACCATCTCCACTTTTACACGGATGGTTCGAAGCTTGATGAAAAGGTTGGCTTCGGAGTACACTGTGCAGAGCTTAGTTTGGATATAGCTCACAGACTACCAGATACCTGCATTGTCTATGAATCCGAAATAATGGCAATATGAAAAGTAGCCAAGTGGCTGAGTCGCAACATAGTAACCAACGTTGTCATTTACTCGGACAGCCAGGCTGCCATCAATTCTCTGGAGGCAACATCCCTAAATTCACAAACAGCCCTCGACTGCCGCAGATCTCTTAACGAGATGGCTGAGCAGTTTAATATACACCTCATATGGGTGCCTGGGCATAGGGATATCCCGGGGAACTGCAAAGCCGATGAACTTGCTAGGAAAGGGACGACATTACAAATTCTCGCAGAATTTGCATATATTGGTGCGCCACTATCCACGTGCAAACTTTGGCTTAGGAAAGAGGCAATCAGGCAGTCCAACGAAAGATGGACAGAAATCGGCCCCTGCAGGGTAGCTAGACAAATCTGGCCAAGGTATGATATGAAAAGATCAAAATATCTCCTCGCAGTAAAGAGGCAAATATTGTCTACGTTAGTATCAGTTCTGACGGGACATCGCTTGATCGGCGAACACGCTAAAAGATTGGGTATTGACTCTAATGACTTCTGCAGAAACTGTGGGGATGAGGAAGAAGTGGAGAGCATTGAGCACTTGCTATGCGACTGCCCCGCTGGGAGTAAACGACGACTGGACATACTGGGGTCGGCCTTCCTAGGCAGCCTAACAGATCTTTCCAGTACCGATATTCGTACTATCGATAAAGTTGTATATCAAACAGGTTGGTTTCGATGAGGAGCATTTCAGCCCGTTTTAACACTAGGGACCAAAACTGGTCTATGTGAGCTTGTATAAAAAAAATACGGCTGCCACCCTAACCTAAAAAAACCTAGCCAAAATTGCATAATATTATAAATTGCCAAAATTGTTTTTGATAACAACAAATCGCTTATTTCTGTTATTATTGGTAAGTCATTATTAATAAGCCGAAAGTAATGCAGCGATTTTTATTTGGGACTATTAATTACGAAGAAAATATTTATTGGCAATTATATTTCAGTATTCAAAAATATATCAATACCATAATTTTAAACAATATTTATTTGTAGAAATTCCTAAACAAAGTTCTTATTTGTATTTAAACACATATTTTATTTGACAAAATTAGATTGCAAATATATTTTGTTGTAATATAGTTCCAACTAATTTTTTTTTTGATTTTCAAATAAAATGTATTTGCTCAGAAATATATAATACTAGCTGACCCCAGCAGACGTTGTCCTGCCCGTTCTGTTTGGGATGTATTGGTCTGTTATAAATTTATATTTCTTTCAAAAATGCATACATTCCGAGTTTCAGGAAAAAATGTATATTGACCATATGCCCACTTCTGCGCCATCTACAGATTAGAATCACTCATACAAACAATTATCAAGACAAACCATACATACATTTTAAATTTCAGTCAAATCGCTCTGGAAATGCGAATTTTGTAAATAACTTGACCGCTCCGCAATTTATCGCGGTGAGAATAATTCTAAAACACAAATGAGCCCAAACTGGATACATTGTTCAATTTTCAGCCTATTCGCTTTTATGGTTTCGGAGATCATGCGTTACTAACAAACGTACAAAGGATTTTATATATAAAGATTTAAAAATTTGTTTTTCGAATATATATTTTTCGTTCCAAACATATCAAAAAACTACAAACCACTACAATATTTTAAATATTTGCAAAAAAAAACGCAATGTAATAATTACATATATCGCGGACTTTGCAAATTCTCGTAACACTGTGCTGGCCCAAAAATAAAAATACTTTAAAAATTTTTAAAGTATCCATTTCCGGCAAAGTATAATTAATGAAAATTGTGCAGATCAGATTTTGGTATCTTCATAGGTAAGTGGGAGAGGATGATTCTGAACAAAACCTCCATCGCTTGAAACACGCTGTGTGCTACAGTGTGAAATTTAAAGAATCTACTTAAGAAAATCCTCGTGTGGGTCACTGGACCGCATTGTTAATGGAACTATATTTGACGCTATGTGTATGTTTAAATCTATTGATACGAGTCGTCTAGTGTGAGTATTTGAATGTGTGTTTGTGTGTGTTTTTGCTTCAACGTTTGTCTTCCATAATTTGGCGTTACAACCGTAAAATTACCTCACGTACGATGCCCGTCTCTGGCAGATCGGTCGGGAGCCTAGAGTCGGAGTATAAAATGGAACAACAACATTTAAGTTTTAATAACATTTATGATGCAAATGTATCTCGAATCGAATCTATCTATCTACTCGCATCTATCCCTGTTACCGGGCGCAAGGCAGATGGTTGGGTGGTGCGGAGTTTTTGGAATGGTCGGATGTTTGGGCGTCCGGATGCTCGGTTGGATGCTTGAATGGGGAAATAATTGTCGGGCCATGGGGAATACAGAGTATGTGGAGTGGATGCGATGGATGTTTTGCTTGTCGTCTATTGTGTGTTCTGTTTGCTTTCCAAATTGCTAATCGATCCTTTGGAAAAATTCAAATTAAGTTGTGTTATTATTACTTTGGCAAATGTTTTTGTTGTTGTGATTTTCAGCAATAATTCGTTAATGGACAAATTGTAAGGAATGCCAAATATGTACATCTATTTACATCGCACAAACATACATATCCATACTCACGGGCGCACATGCAATAAAGGACACTCTAGGTGTGTGTGTGTATGTGTGTGAGAGTAAATATCGACGTCTGTAGAAAAAATTAAGCCTTTTGTATATTTAAATAGGATTTACACTCGTACGTTCAGTTGTGTTTGTTCAATTTAAAGGATAAAAGGATTTTGATGATAATTTGTTGGCAAATACAGTCATACATACTCGTACATGTATGACTATATGTATGTATTTGTTTCAAAATTATGCCATCAAAATATGAATGAAAGAATGAATAAAAGATCCAACGTAATAGCCAATTCGGAACCTAAAGAGGCCAATCATCTCACAACAATATGTTTAATACTTGGGCAAATTATGTGGATCTTCCATTCAAATGGACACAATTAAATTATGACAACAGTCAACTGTTGTTATAGGCCACAGACGGACATAAAGTAGATTGATTCACATCAAATCGTTTAGATTTTATTGATTACAAAATTGGCGTTATTCTCGGGATGTTAAGATAAATAGAGTACTTTCACTGACAGTTGTCAATACAAACTGTTCAAAGGTGAGAGACAATTAAAATTGTGTGTATTCCTGCAAAGTTCATTCACTTGAAAAGAAAATATACATATCTCGTATATATAGTAAAATTAAACTTTAAGATAAGTTTAAAGTGTGAATAGATCACGTGGTATTTATCCAATTCACATATCGCTCATTGTGTGCAAGAGAGTAATATCACAATATCACACATCACATCACCGAAAAATATCATCTGTGTAGTAAATAAATTTCAAATTTGGCAAAAATATCCAAACTTTTTTTAGTCCCTAAGTGAATATTGACATTGTGAGGGCTATTCAATTCAGACGGGAGTCAAAAAATTATAGTCGACTCTGAGATGAATTGTGCAAAATTTGCCATTTATGTGATAGAACTTTTCACTCAAAAATTTTGGGAAAATAAACTGTACAAAAGAAGAAAAAACATTCGAAGCTTTTACTCAAATATTTTAGGATGTCCAAATATATATAAAGTCAACCAAAGAATCAACTTTTTATGTAAAGACAGTTTTAGGACAGCTGTGATTATATATGTGATAATTTAGCAATATGAATGTGGTGCTAACAAAAAAAGAGTCTTTGCAAATCTATTCGTTATTCCTAAGCGAGTAATAAACCAGTGAGGAGAGGCTAAGGTCGGGTGAAGACCGAGCCGAATAAGCTCACAAATAGTTGATATAAATATAAAATGATTACCTAATAAAGCTAAATCCAACCCAAATTTCTTCAAATTCGTCAATATGGGTTCTTGGATACATAAACTCTTCCCTGCTAAATTTTAAAATGATTAAAAGTGAAATAAAGCTTCCATAGCGCTACAAGGTCAAATCAGAAGAAACACATATATATGGGGTTATATCTAAATCTGATCTGCACAATTGCAATAGGGTTCCTACCTGGTGTAAAAGTATTTAGTTAAATTTTTTTGGTCTAGAATGCGATATCTCTCTCGTTTTGGGAATTTAGAAAGTCTTTTAGATTCTTTCATTAGAGAGAACCTGAAAGTTCACAGAGTCTGCCCTGTACGAACTTGTGAGCACTATCGAATCGTTCCAACATTTCAAGGAATTCAATATGGTTACTTTCTTGATATAGAAGTGGCATTTAAATACATTCACTCAGATGGGATAATTCCGGCACTTTCACAACTGAGTGTAAACTCTAGGCTGAGTAGGCTCACTAAAAGTCTTCTAACAGTATGTAGAGGCATGACAGCAATTATTAGGTCCACAATTCTTGAAAGGTTTGTAAACAGAGGGATATATGGAACAGAGCTAGTCTTTTCTGAAAGTGTCACTCAGACTTAATGTACTGGAACGTGTAAGGAAGGCCAATGTCGCCTTTTATTCCTGTAGGAAGGCTGTAGGGTCGCGTTGTGGTTTTTCTCCTAAAAATCTTCCATTGGATAGATTTAGCAGTAGTTCGCCTAATACTACTGTACGGCCAATCAATCAATTACTAACCAATTACCGAAGGTTCCGAGAACTGCCTGTCTAAGCATAAGAGGAGCTCTAAGGTCTACAGCAAGTGAGTCTCTACAAGTCTTACTCCAACTACTGCCGATTGATATAATGGCGAGAGAAGTTGCCAGCAGAGCAGCATTACGGCTAAACTGTCTATCAATGTATAAGAACTACGGCCACATAAATATATCACTATGTAGTGCTATGGATGATTCGTTGCTGATCATTCGCAGTGAACGGACGTGTTTATCACATAGCGGATAGTTACCAGTACCTATTACGCAATAGCAAAAATCTGTACAAAGTCTGTAAGGCCTACATCGTAGTACCTATTACGGTCTAATACAGACAAAATTAAAATAAATTCTCTTGACGGGGATGCCTTCGTGTTCCGATGGAGCGCGGTTCCCCAATCGTCCGACTGTCCGTCCGTTGGTCTTGGCCAAAGCCGACCACACCAAAAATGGTGAAAATCTCCCCCAAGTACTCACAACAGGTGGTGCGGTGAGGGGTAAACGTCATGTCCGACCGTCAAAACGGAAGCACAATGAGCATCGTGTAGCGCTCAGAGTTTTGACGAAGTTGGAGCCTGTTGAGGTTTCGGCTCTTACCGAAAAACAAAAAGAGTCACTTACCTGGGCTAAAGGCGTCATAGATGCTTCTAAGGCCAATGAGTCGGCTGAAAGAGCCACAAATTCACCTGTGTTAACGGCTAATAAAGTAAAACGAATCAGATCACCTGATGAACCCTTGCCTTCGAAAAAGGCAAGAGGCCCTAATGTCACCATCAACAGGACACTCACCAAGCCCTTCAATGAAGTGGCGAAGGAGAGTCTAGTGATGGCTGTTATAGACAGAAGTAGTGAGGATGGATCCATCCTCAAGGACAAATGGAGTCATGTACAATCAGCCATTATGGCTCACTACCTCGATGTCCGTAGAGAAATGCCGGGCAAACCACCAATCTGTAACGATGCAGGATGGCATCAGGGGAGAGTAAAGCTCTTATATTTCGGTGATGCCAGATCAGTAGACCTGTATAAGGCTGCTCTGAGTCGAGCGGGTGAGGTGTGGCCGGGTGCCCAGTTGGATGTTGTCGAAAAAAACAACATCCCTAGTCACCCTAGAGCCATCACCTGGGTTACAGAAGAGCCCTCCAACCCGGCTGACATCTTAGAAATAATAAAAGATTCCAATCCTGGTCTGCCGGCCCATAATTGGAGAATCAACAAGGTGGGTGAGGCGGATGGTAAAAAGCGGCAGGTCAATCTTATCCTAAACGCTGAATCCACCTCCCATATACAAGGTGCGAGTGCAACCCTACAATATGGCTTCGAGACTATAGTCTTGAAGATATACAAGCAGGATATAGCACCCACTGCAGAAGGTGAGTCGTCCACCGTGGCACTTCCTGGAAGTGCGGAGGTACCCACGCCTATTATTTCTGGTGACTCCAACTCTAACAGAAGATCTGTAACGTCCTTCTCTGAGGACAAAAGCTCTACTTCGGACACAGAGAGGCTGAGGGGAGTCTCCGGACTCTTTGACGCATCTGGCGGGGACATGCTTCTCGACGATACGGACGAAGAGTTCGATAACACCCTTGTCGGGGTGGATGTTAATCTGTCAATTACCAATGATGGTAAGAATTCTACAGATTAACCTCCATCACGCTAAAGCAGCCTCAGCGGCTCTATTGCTGCGCCTGTCCACAGGCGCAGTAGACATCGTCCTGATACAGGAGCCCTACGTAGTGGGAGGAAGGGTGTGCGGTATTAGGACACCCAACTTTAAACTGCTTGTGGCCAACTGTGAAGGCACTCCAAGAACCTGCATTTTGGCCAGGAAAGATCTAAGTATCTTTCTCCTGACTAATTTAAGTGGTAAAGACCAAACAGCTGCTAGCCTGGAGATCGGTAATCGCATATATTGGGTGGTCTCCAGCTACTTGCCTTATGAATCTGTAGTACCGACTGCTCTATTCAGGGAAATAGTGGAAGAAGCGACGTCTGACGAGATCGAGCTGATTATTGGCGCAGACACGAACGCTCATCATACTATCTGGGGTAGTACGGATATAAACAATAGGGGTGATTCGCTTCTTGACTTTATTCTAACTACCAACCTTAGTATTTGTAACATAGGTAATAAACCGACCTTCACAATTAAAGACAGACAAGAAGTACTCGACGTAACGTTTGCTACTGACCGGCTGTCAGACAAAATTATTGGGTGGAATGTACTGGACGACCACTCATTCTCAGATCACCATTATATTGAGTTCAAACTCGCGGAAAAAGCGCCTAAACCTGCCGTCCACAGAAATGTAAGGAAGACAAAGTGGCACCTGTATGAGAAGAATTTCAAGAAAGTCCTCAACTCTAAACTTCTGTACGAACCGAATGACAAAGCCGGTCTGGATAATCTGGTCGATCATATCACCACATCATTCAATAGTTCCCTTGAAGAAGCCTGTCCGAAAACAAGGTACAAGGGTAAAACTAAACCCCAATGGTGGACTTCTGAGCTAACGGCTATGAAAAAGACCTGCAACAAGCTATTCAATAAGGCTAAATCTACTGGGGTCGCTAATGATTGGGATGCCTATAAAGAGCAACTCAAGATCTATAAGAAGGAGCTTAGAAAGGCGCAAAGGCGCTCTTGGTATACCTTCTGTGGTGAAGTGGAAAAGGTCTCCGACGCCGCTAGGCTGAGGAAGATATTATCTGCTTCACCCTGTACAGTGGGATATTTACAGGATGAGGCAATTAACTGGACCAAAAACAGCGAGCAGTCGCTCAATGTACTGCTCGACACACATTTCCCGGGCAACTCTGTAACAGAACCCGAGGATCAGCAGGACCAACAAGAGTGCGAGTGGACTGCGAGCGTCGCTAGCTTCTTGACTGAGAGATCCAGAATAAGCTGGGCTATTAACAGCTTTGAGCCCTTCAAGTCACCTGGACCAGATGGCATCACTCCAGCAGAAATGCAGAAAATGTTAAAGTACATTATCCCCTGGCTGGAGAAAATTTATGTAGGCTGTATCAGGCTTTCATACGTCCCTAATCGGTGGAGGGATACCAAAGTGGTATTCATACCTAAAGCGGGAAAGATATCACACACTAGGCCAAAAGACTTCAGACCAATTAGCCTATCATCCTTCCTATTGAAAGGTCTGGAAAGACTTTTAGATCATTTCATTAGGGAAAACCTGGATACAAAACTCCTGTCGGGGAACCAACATGCCTACAATAAGGGAAAGTCTACAGAATCAGCCCTGCACGAACTTGTGAGCGCTATCGAATCGTCCCTGCATTTCAAGGAATTCACCATGGTGGCATTTCTTGACATAGAAGGGGCTTTTAACAACATTCACTCAGATGCGGTAATTGCGGCACTGTCACATCTAAAAGTTAACAATAGTTTGATTAGACTAATTCAAAGTCTGCTCACCAGAAGACGCATAACAGCATGTCTAGGGTCCACAACTCTAACAAGGTATGTAAACAGAGGGACCCCGCAAGGAGGAGTACTGTCTCCACTAATTTGGAACCTAGCGGTGAATGAAATCCTGCTAGAGCTAGAACGTTGTGGCTGCAAGGTCGTGCCATATGCGGACGACGTGGCAATCGCAGTGAGTGGCAAATTCGTAAACGTCCTCAGAGACATCCTACAGGTGGCTCTGAACAAGTTGGTTAGATGGGCCAGAAGCAGCGGTTTGGGCGTTAACCCCAACAAGACAGAATTGGTTCTCTTTACTAGGATGAATAATGTCCCACATGTGGACCCTCCACCTCGGATAAATGGAACAGATCTAGTCTTTTCTGAAAGTGCAAAATTTTTAGGAATAATTCTAGATAGGAAAATGTTATTTAGACTTAACGTATTGGAACGTGTAAGGAAGGCCAACGTCGCCTTATATTCCTGCAAAAAGGCTGTAGGGTCGCGGTGGGGACTCTCTCCTAAAATCGTCCACTGGATATATATAGCAGTAGTTCGTCCAATACTGTTATACGGTATTGTGGTATGGTGGACGGCAACTGACAAACTAACCATTACCAACCTACTAACAAAGGTTCAGAGAACTGCCTGCCTGAGCATAAGCGGAGCCTTAAGGACTACAGCGACCGAGTCTCTACAAGCCCTACGCCATATACTGCCGATTAATATTGTGGCGAGAGAAGTTGCAACCAAAGCGGCAATAAGATTAAACTGCCTATCACTGTGGAGGTACAAGAACTATGGTCACATGAGGATATCAAAGTGTAGTGCTATGGTAACCGACCGAGTGGACTATATACCAACTGTGTACACCTTCGAGAGAAATTACATCACTATGATTCCCGCCAGAGACGAATGGGTCGGCAGAATACCAGGTAATAGAAACCATCTCCACTTTTACACGGATGGTTCGAAGCTTGATGAAAAGGTTGGCTTCGGAGTACACTGTGAAGAACTTAGTCTGGATATAGCTCACAGACTACCAGATACCTGCAGTGTCTATCAAGCCGAAATAATGGCAATATGGGAAGTCGCCAAGTGGCTGAGTCGCAACATAGTAACCAACACTGGCGTTGTCATTTACTCGGACAGCCAGGCTGCCATCAATTCTCTGGAGGCAACATCCCTAAATTCACAAACAGCCCTCGACTGCCGCAGATCTCTTAACGAGATGGCTGAGCAGTTTAATATACACCTCATATGGGTGCCTGGGCATAGGGATATCCCGGGGAACTGCAAAGCCGATGAACTTGCTAGGAAAGGGACGACATTACAAATTCTCGAAGAATTTGCATATATTGGTGCGCCACTATCCACGTGCAAGCTTTGGCTTAGGCAAGAGGCAATCAGGCAGTCCAACGAAAGATGGACAGAAATCGGCACCTGCAGGGTAGCTAGACAAATCTGGCCAAGGTATGACCTGAAAAGGTCAAAATATCTTCTCGCACTAGAGAGGAAACGATTGTCTACGTTAGTAAAGGTTCTGACGGGACACTGCTTGATCGGCGAACACGCCAAAAGATTGGGTATTGACTCCAATGACTTCTGCCGAAGCTGTGGAGATGAGGAAGAAGTGGAGAGCATTGAGCACTTGCTTTGCGACTGTCCCGCTTTGAGTAAACGACGACTGGACATACTGGGGTCGGCCTTTTTAGGCAGCCTAACAGATCTTTCTAGTACTGATATTCGTACTATCGATAAATTTATATATCAAACAGGTTGGTTTCGATGAGGGGCATTTCAGCCCGTGGTAACACTAGGGACCTAAACTGGTCTATGTGAGCTTGTAAAAAAATACGGCTGCCACCCTAACCTAAACCTAAACCTAGTGCTATGGAAACCGACCGAGTGGACTATATACCTACGGATAGATACCTGCCAGAGAGGAGTGGGTTGGCAGAATACTCGTACCAGAAAGTAGAAATCATCTCCGCTTTTACACAGATGGCTCGAAGCTCGATGATAATGTAGATTTCGGAGTACACTGTAAAGAGCTCACCCTTGGTATTGGTCGCAGACTGTCAGATACCTGCAGTGTCTATCAGGCTGAAGTAATGACAATAAGGGCAGTCGCCAAGAGGCTTAGTCGCAACATAGTGACGAACACTGGCGTTGTCAGTTACTCGGACAGTCAGGCTGCCATAAATTCTCTGGAGGCCACCTGCCTTAATACAGATAAATTTTAACGAGATGGCTGAGAAGTTTAACTTACACCTGATATGTGTGCCTGGGCATGGGGATATCCCGGGGAACTGCAAAGCTTATGAACTTTCTAGGAATGAGACGACATTACAAACTCTCAGAAAATGTGCATATAATGGTGCTCCACTGTCCAGATCCAGATGGACAGAAATCGGCACCAGTAGGGTAGCTAGACAAATCAGACAAAGATATGAACTAAAAAGGTCAAAGTTCTGACGCGACACTGTATTATCGGCGAACACGCTAGAAGGTTGGTCATTGCGTCCAATAACTCCTGCAGGATCTGTGGTGATGAGGAACAAGTGAAGAGCATTGAGCACTTGCTTTGTTACTGTCTCGCAATAAGTAGACGACGTCTGAATTTACTTGGCTCGGCTTTTCTAGGAAGTCTGACATATCTTTCCGGCACCGATGTTCGTGCTACTGATAGCATTGTTACTAATACTCGTTGGTTTGGATGAGGGGCTGCTGAGCCCGTGGTAAGACTAGGGACAAACATTTGTCTATCTGAGCTGTCATAACCAGTTGCCACAATAACCTGACGTAACTAAACCTAAGCGTATAACCCTCCGTACCATAGTGTGGTGTAGGATATAAGAATCGTTGCTGATCAGTCGTAGTGAACGGAAGTGTTTATCACAGAGCGGATAGTTACAGCCTATAACGCAGTACCTATTACGCCATTGCAAAAAAATCTGTACAACGTCTGGAACGCCTACATCGTAGTACCTATTACGGGTTAAAACGTCCGACTGTCCGTCCGTTGGTCTTGGACAAATCCGACCGCACCAAAAATGGTGAAAATTATACCCCCCCCCCCGTACTCACAAGGTGTCACAGATGCTTCTAAAGCCAATGAGTCGGCTGAAAGAGCCACAAATTCATCTGTGTTAACGGCTAATAAAGTCAAAAGAATCGGATCTCCTGATGCACCCCTGCCTTCGAAAAAGGCAAGAGGCCCATCAACAGGACACCCACCAAGCCTTTCAATGAAGTGGCGAAGGAGACTGTAGTGATGGCTGTTATTTACAGAAGTAGTGAGGATGGATCCATCCTCAAGGACACATGGAGCCATGTGCAATTAGCCATTATGGCTCATTACCTCTATGTTGTCGAAAAAAAAACAACATCCCTAGTCACCCTAGAGCCATCACCTGGGTTACGGAGGAGCCCTCCGGCTGACATATTAGAAATAATAAAAGATTCCAATCCTGCTCTGCCGACCCATAATTGGAGAATCAGCAAGGTGGGTGAGGCGGATGGTAAAAAGCGGCAGGTCAATTTGATCCTTAACGCTGAATCCACCTCCAATATACAACGTGCAAGTGCAACCCTACAATATGGCTTCGAGTTCCCACTGCGGAAGGTGAGTCGTCCACAGTGATTCCTACACGGTTTTCTGGTGGAAGTTTGGAGGGAACCACGCCCATTATTTCTGGTGACTCCAACTCATTTTGCATTTTGGCCAGGAAAGATCTGATGATATGTCAGTTAGGTTGAGAAGAGGAGGCGGTGAAATTCCACCTCATGTCCTTGGACATACACGTAAGCCAGTATTCGGCCTGTTGTGCGCTCTAATTGTTATTATTAAGAAAGATCATTGGAAAGTTATTTTAGGAACTCTGTACTGTCGACATAGTCCTTAATCTTCTTCCAGTCTACGCCCCTAAGTTGGGTCAAGTCTGGTATAGTATCATTTCCTAAGAAACGTGATCTATTGTTCGCGAACGCTGGGCAATGGCAGAGGAAATGCTCCAACGTTTCGTCATCCTCCCCGCATGCCCTACATAGGCTGTCATCTACAACCCCTGTCCTATGTAGGTGTGCTTGTAAGCATGTGTGTCCTGTAAGGACACCCATGATCTTACTAATTTCTTCCTTGCTCAATCTCAGTAAGGTCTTGGCCTTGTCCTCGTTTGGGTCACCCCACAATACCTTCGTTGTCTTCCCAACGTTTTCACTATTCCATAGCGTGATATGGGCGTTGTTCGCCCATATTTTTAGTTCAGAACGCGTAACTCCGAAGGGTTTTGCGTTCTCTAATGTTGTTGTTTGCAAGTCTCTGGCTCTAGATGCCAAGGCGTTTGCTTTCTCATAACCCCTTACTCCGCAATGGCAAGGCGCCCATATGATGCATATAGTGCCGTATTCGGAGTAGGCGTTAATCGCCATTTTACAATCTCAAACTGTCCTCGACCTCACCGTTCTAGACGTTATCGCCCTGATAGCCATTTGGCTATCTATGAAAATATTCACTTTTGTTAGTCTTGTGTTAGCCCCAAGCCAGCTCACACATTCTGTAATTGCTCGGACTTCCGCCAGCAGGACTGTGTTATGGTCTGGCAGACGGAATATATGTAAAGTCGATGTAAAGTCCTAGCCCCGTTCTCTCCCCTAGTTTCGATCCATCTGTATAACAGCAATTTCCAGATGTTGTCTGTACTACGGTTCCATCAATCCAGGATTGTCTGTCTGGTATCATGGTCTCACACTCAGCAACCATTGATCTTTCAGGTATTCTGTCGGATACTGATGATATGTCAGTTAAATCCACCGTCACTACCTCAGCTATCTTTTGGTGATATGACATGTGATCGCTTTAGATCCATTCGCCCATCACTTTGAGCCTCGTCGCCGTGAGGGCAGCTTCATATCTAATCTGTATTTCTATTGGTTGGATATTCAAGATCGTCTCCAATGCCCTACTGGATGTGGTCCTCATTGTCCCGCTTACGCCGAGACAACACATTCGTTGGACCTTTTGTAATATCATTATGTTGCACTTAACAGACTGGTTTAAGTCCTTCATCCGTTAGTATCCTTATTCGATTCGTTGCTGATCATTCGCAGTGAACGGACGTGTTTATCACATAGCGGATAGTTACCAGTACCTATTACGCAATAGCAAAAATCTGTACAAAGTCTGTAAGGCCTACATCGTAGTACCTATTACGGTCTAATACAGACAAAATTAAAATAAATTCTCTTGACGGGGATGCCTTCGTGTTCCGATGGAGCGCGGTTCCCCAATCGTCCGACTGTCCGTCCGTTGGTCTTGGCCAAAGCCGACCACACCAAAAATGGTGAAAATCTCCCCCAAGTACTCACAACAGGTGGTGCGGTGAGGGGAAAACGTCATGTCCGACCGTCAAAACGGAAGCACAATGAGCATCGTGTAGCGCTCAGAGTTTTGACGAAGTTGGAGGCTGTTGAGGTTTCGGCTCTTACCGAAAAACAAAAAGAGTCACTTACCTGGGCTAAAGGCGTCATAGATGCTTCTAAGGCCAATGAGTCGGCTGAAAGAGCCACAAATTCAGCTGTGTTAACGGCTAATAAAGTAAAACGAATCAGATCACCTGATGAACCCCTGCCTTCGAAAAAGGCAAGAGGCCTTAATGTCACCATCAACAGGACACTCACCAAGCCCTTCAATGAAGTGGCGAAGGAGAGTCTAGTGATGGCTGTTATAGACAGAAGTAGTGAGGATGGATCCATCCTCAAGGACAAATGGAGTCATGTACAATCAGCCATTATGGCTCATTACCTCGATGTCCGTAGAGAAATGCCGGGCAAACCACCAATCTGCAACGATGCAGGATGGCATCAGGGGAGAGTAAAGCTCTTATATTTCGGTGATGCCAGATCAGTAGACCTGTATAAGGCTGCTCTGAGTCGAGCGGGTGAGGTGTGGCCGGGTGCCCAGTTGGATGTTGTCGGAAAAAACAACATCCCTAGTCACCCTAGAGCCATCACCTGGGTTACAGAAGAGCCCTCCAACCCGGCTGACATCTTAGAAATAATAAAAGATTCCAATCCTGGTCTGCCGGCCCATAATTGGAGAATCAGCAAGGTGGGTGAGGCGGATGGTAAAAAGCGGCAGGTCAATCTTATCCTAAACGCTGAATCCACCTCCCATATACAAAGTGCGAGTGCAACCCTACAATATGGCTTCGAGACTATAGTCTTGAAGATATACAAGCAGGATATAGCTCCCACTGCAGAAGGTGAGTCGTCCACCGTGGCACTTTCTGTAAGTGCGGAGGTAGCCACGCCTACTATTTCTGGTGACTCCAACAGAAGATCTGTAACGTCCTACTCGGAGGACGAAAGCTCTACTTCTGACACAGAGGGGCTGAGGGGAGTCTCCGGACTCTTTGACGCATCTGGCGGGGACATGCTTCTCGACGATACGGACGAAGAGTTCGATAACACCCTTGTCGGGGTGGATGTTAATCTGTCAATTACCAATGATGGTAAGAATTCTACAGATTAACCTCCATCACGCTAAAGCAGCCTCAGCGGCTCTATTGCTGTGCCTGTCCACTGGCGCAGTAGACATCGTCCTGATACAGGAGCCCTACGTAGTGGGAGGAAGGGTGTGCGGTATTAGGACACCCAACTTTGAACTGCTTGTGGCCAACTGTGAAGGCACTCCAAGAACCTGCATTTTGGCCAGGAAAGATCTAAGTATCTTTCTCCTGACTAATTTAAGTGGTAAAGACCAAACAGCTGCTAGCCTGGAGATCGGTAATCGCATATATTGGGTGGTCTCCAGCTACTTGCCTTATGAATCCGTAGTACCGACTGCTCTATTCAGGGAAGTAGTAGAAGAAGCAACGTCTGACGAGCTCCAGCTGATTATTGGCGCAGACACGAACGCTCATCATACTATCTGGGGTAGTACGGATATAAACAATAGGGGTGATTCGCTTCTTGACTTTATTCTAACTACCAATCTTAGTATTTGTAACATAGGTAATAAACCGACCTTCACAATTAAAGACAGACAAGAAGTACTCGACGTAACTTTTGCTACTGACCGGCTGTCAGACAAAATTATTGGGTGGAATGTACTGGACGACCACTCATTCTCAGATCACCATTATATTGAGTTCAAACTCGCGGAAAAAGTGCCTAAACCCGCCGTCCACAGAAATGTAAGGAAGACAAAGTGGCATCTGTATAAGAAGAATTTCAAGAAAGTCCTCAACTCTAAACTTCCGTACGAACCGAATGACAAAGCCGGTCTGGATAATCTGGTCGATCATATCACCATATCATTCAATAGATCCCTTGAAGAAGCCTGTCCAAAAACAAGGTACAAGGGTAAAACTAAACCCCAATGGTGGACTTCTGAGCTAACGGCTATGAAAAAGACCTGCAACAAGCTATTCAATAAGGCTAAATCTACTGGGGTCGCTAATGATTGGGATGCCTATAAAGAGCAACTCAAGATCTATAAGAAGGAGCTTAGAAAGGCGCAAAGGCGCTCTTGGTATACCTTCTGTGGTGAAGTGGAAAAGGTCTCCGACGCCGCTAGGCTGAGGAAGATATTATCTGCTTCACCCTGTACAGTGGGATATTTACAGGATGAGGCAAATAACCGGACCAAAAACAGCGAGCAGTCGCTCAATGTACTGCTAGACACACATTTCCCGGGGAACACTGTAACAGAACCCGAGTATCAGCAGGACCAACAAGAGTGCGAGTGGACTGCGAGCGTCGCTAGCTTCTTGACTGAGAGATCCAGAATAAGCTGGGCTATTAACAGCTTTGAGCCCTTCAAGTCACCTGGACCAGATGGCATCACTCCAGCAGAAATGCAGAAAATGTTAAAGTACATTATCCCCTGGCTGGAGAAAATTTATGTAGGCTGTATCAGGCTTTCATACGTCCCGAATCGATGGAGGGATACCAAAGTGGTATTCATACCTAAAGCGGGAAAGATATCACACACTAGGCCAAAAGACTTCAGACCAATTAGCCTATCCTCGTTCCTATTGAAAGGTCTGGAAAGACTTTTAGATCATTTCATTAGGGAAAACCTGGATACAAAACTCCTGTCGGGGAACCAACATGCTTACAACAAGGGCAAGTCTACTGAATCAGCCCTGCACGAACTTGTGAGCACTATCGAATCGTCCCTGCATTTCAAGGAATTCACCATGGTGGCATTTCTTGACATAGAAGGGGCTTTTAACAACATTCACTCCGATGCGGTAATTCAGGCACTCTCACATCTAAAAGTTAACACTAGTTTGATTAGACTAATTCAAAGTCTGCTCACCAGAAGACGCATAACAGCATGTCTAGGGTCCACAACTCTAACAAGGTATGTACACAGAGGGACCCCGCAAGGAGGAGTACTGTCTCCACTAATTTGGAACCTAGCGGTGAATGAAATCCTGCTAGATCTAGAACGTTGTGGCTGCAAGGTCGTGGCATATGCGGACGACGTGGCAATCGCAGTGAGTGGCAAATTCGTAAACGTCCTCAGAGACATCCTACAGGTGGCTCTGAACAAGTTGGCTAGATGGGCCAGAAGCAGCGGTTTGGGCGTTAACCCCAACAAGACAGAATTGGTTCTCTTTACTAGGATGAATAATGTCCCACATGTGGACCCTCCACCTCGGATAAATGGAACAGATCTAGTCTTTTCTGAAAGTGCAAAATTTTTAGGAATAATTCTAGATAGGAAAATGTTATTTAGACTTAACGTATTGGAACGTGTAAGGAAGGCCAACGTCGCCTTATATTCCTGCAAAAAGGCTGTAGGGTCGCGGTGGGGACTCTCTCCTAAAATCGTCCACTGGATATATATAGCAGTAGTTCGTCCAATACTGTTATACGGTATTGTGGTATGGTGGACAGCAACTGACAAACTAACCATTACCAACCTACTAACAAAGGTTCAGAGAACTGCCTGCCTGAGCATAAGCGGAGCCTTAAGGACTACAGCGACCGAGTCTCTACAAGCCCTACTCCATATACTGCCGATTAATATTGTGGCGAGAGAAGTTGCAACCAAAGCGGCAATAAGATTAAACTGCCTATCAATGTGGAGGTACAAGAACTATGGTCACATGAGGATATCAAAGTGTAGTGCTATGGTAACCGACCGAGTGGACTATATACCAACAGTGTACACCTTCGAGAGAAATTACATCACTATGATTCCCGCCAGAGATGAATGGGTCGGCAGAATACCAGGTAATATAAACCATCTCCACTTTTACACGGATGGTTCGAAGCTTGATGAAAAGGTTGGCTTCGGAGTACACTGTGAAGAACTTAGTCTGGATATAGCTCACAGACTACCAGATACCTGCAGTGTCTATCAAGCCGAAATAATGGCTTGGAAGTCGCCAAGTGGCTGAGTCGCAACATAGTAACCAACAATGGCGTTGTCATTTACTCGGACAGCCAGGCTGCCATCAATTCTCTGGAGGCAACATCCCTAAATTCACAAACAGCCCTCGACTGCCGCAGATCTCTTAACGAGATGGCTGAGCAGTTTAATATACACCTCATATGGGTGCCTGGGCATAGGGATATCCCGGGGAACTGCAAAGCCGATGAACTTGCTAGGAAAGGGACGACATTACAAATTCTCGAAGAATTTGCATATATTGGTGCGCCACTATCCACGTGCAAGCTTTGGCTTAGGCAAGAGGCAATCAGGCAGTCCAACGATAGATGGACAGAAATCGGCACCTGCAGGGTAGCTAGACAAATCTGGCCAAGGTATGACCTGAGAAGGTCAAAATATCTCCTCGCACTAGAGAGGAAACGATATTCTACGTTAGTACCGGTTCTGACGGGACACTGCTTGATCGGCGAACACGCCAAAAGATTGGGTATTGAGTCCAATGACTTCTGCCGAAGCTGTGGAGATGAGGAAGAAGTGGAGAGCATTGAGCACTTGCTTTGCGACTGTCCCGCTTTGAGCAAACGACGACTGGATATACTGGGGTCGGCCTTTTTAGGCAGCCTAACAGATCTTTCCAGTACTGATATTCGTACTATCGATAAATTTATATATCAAACAGGTTGGTTTCGATGAGGGGCATTTCAGCCCGTGGTAACACTAGGGACCTAAACTGGTCTATGTGAGCTTGTAAAAAAAATACGGCTGCCACCCTAACCTAAACCTAAACCTAGTATCCTTAGGAGACTATTTATAGTAGTGACCCACAGGAGTGGCGATAATATACCGCCCTGTGGTGTTCCCTGTGCTACTCTGTCTCTTATTTTTATGTCGTGGGACCCGCAATTTATCCATCTATTCCTTAGCATGTGCACGCAAAGAAAAAATTCGTTACTCCCAAACGAAAAATTAGACAAACGAATTTCGTTTGTGGTGTATGTTTGTCGCAAACGATTTTTGTTTATCCCAAAACCCAAAGAAACGTTTATAGCAAACGGTTAGTGTACTTATCGTAAATGATTTACATTTATTACAAACCCTGTGAAACGTTTATTGCAAACGGTTATTGTGTTTGTCACAAGCAATGCCTGTTTATCCCAAACCCTGTAAAACGTGTGTTGCAAACAATCATTACGTTTGTCACAAGCAATATCAGTTTAACAATAAATGAGAAAACGATTGTCACAAAAGAATAATTTGATTGAATTATGATATTTAATATGTTTTGTAATATTATGTTTATAATCAAAAATGTCACAATTTTTAGTAAAATGTCCCCGGGAGCTCCCCGACAAACACCTCTGCTATTATTAATTGGCTGCTATCTTCTAATTGGGTTGTAGACAAACTGTAAAAAAGAAAGCATGTATGTTAGAACATATTAAAAATGTAGCGAGATGTTATCTTACCATATATCAAACTTTTTAGTCAAAAGTGAGTTTTATATCAGCAGTTTCCAGAAGTATCCAGTTGTATTGTGCCTGAATAAATTTATTTCACAATTACCATTAGCAGCTTCAGTACCTAAACGTGGGATGATTGATTGTTAATGATTTTAATTTGCTAATTCACAATTTAAGGCGAGTGGAAAAATAACCAGTTAGTCGTTAACAAAAGCAATAGATGGTCTCAGTTTCTGTTAAAATCTATTGTTTTTGTTATTCCGGCTTTCCACAAAGTATTCAATATTTTCATGCAGTGCTCGATCCATTTTTTTGCTATTAACAATTTGGTTATTTTCCCACATGTCTTTTCTTCATTTACCATTTACCTATAACATTAAATTGGAGTCCACAGGATATTTGCGAGATATCGCACCTCCGATAATTTAGATTCTTTGATTTAATTAATTCTTTGAATAAAATCATTTTGAGTTAACTGATAAAAAAATTTTTAATTTTGCCACACACGCGCACAAATACCGAACACCACAAGCGCCAGTACAAAACTAAAGGCCCACCAGCATACGACTCTACGCATGCTGAGTACGATTGCAAATGTTATGAAATTGAATAACAGTGCGGAGGGAGGGATGCAGATAACTAAATATCCACCACCGTCTGTTAATAAAGCAACGCGGACAAACATGTATGCAACGTTGCAACGTTTCTTTTTTTGTGTTTTGTACACACACATCTGCATCTTTTTGCAGAAACACTGCAACGTCGCTTTTTGTGTTGTATACACACACATCGGCATCTTTTGAGTTCTGTACACATACATCTACACATACTATTCTGTCATATAAGTTATAAAAAAAGTTATAAAACCGCACTCTCACAAAATGAAACCAAGTTTAGCTCTTTGTTCTCTCAACTCTCTTTAATATATTCAATCATGTTTAAATACAATATGGTTTCGTAAACGTTTTTCGTTTACCATAAAATAAATTACGAAAGTTTTGGAATGAAAGAATGTTCGTTTACAGTAAGAGAAACTACGTTTACGATAAACTTTTGCATTCACCGCAAAAATTCCAACCGTTACGGGAAAAGTAGAGCGTTTGAGACAAACAAAAATGTTTGCCATAAACGACGCCCAAACGTTTTTTTTCTTTGCGTGTGGCTTATCCAGTCTCGGAGAGCCCGGTCCACCTGAAACTGGTCTAAGGATTGGATGAGTGTGTCGGTCCGTACACTATTGAACGCCCCTTCAATGTCTATACATACCGCAAGTGTATACATCTTTCCATTGAAGGATTCTTCTATATTGTGTACTACATCGTGTAGGGCGGTGTCCACCGATCGCCCTTTAACATAGGCATGTTGTCTAATCATGGTATCCACTATACGCTCCATGGTTTTGAGTAAGAACGATGTTAGGCTTATTAGTCTATAAGCCTTAGGTGCTGCATAACTTGCCTTGCCGGGTTTAGGTATGAAAACTACTCTTGCCTCCTGCCAGGCTTTCGGTGTGTATGCGAATTTTAGACATGCTGTGAAGATGAGCCAGATGAGTTGATATGTAATCCACCTCCATCTGTAGTAGTTCCGGAAATATTCCATCCTGGGTCCTGGTGCATTAAATGGTGAAAAGCTTCTTACGGCTTCTTTGACCATATGGTCTGTAATGATATAACTTAGTTGTTCCTCATTTTCACTGTAGTTCGGTATCTCAGTCTGGCCCGTCGTACCTTGCGGAAAATGGGTGTTTATCAAAAGCCTTACCATCTCTTCGGTTGAGTCCACTTTTCTGCCCATATCGTCTACCATTGTTTCGGTTTGGGTATGGGTTTTTGAGAGGAACTTTTAAATTTTAGAAACATCTTTAACGCTATCGACCTGTTCGCAGAATAGCTTCCAGGAGTTTCGTTTTGCTGTTCTTGTGCTTTTGTTATATTCTCTGAGGGTTCTATGGTAGTCGTCCCAGTATACTGGAGATTTTTTACGGCGTGCCCTATTGTAAAGTCTACGGACCTCTTTCCCAATGTTGCAAATCTCCCCGGGCATCCAAGGCTTCTCTTGGGCTGATTTCCTTTCTCGAAGCGGACAGCTGTCTTCGAAAGACCTTACTAATATATCCGTAATGTAATCAACATTAGTGTCAATATCCTCAACACTTAGCCACTCAAAAAGTCCATGCCCTAATCTTTCTCTAATTAGCTTCCCGAATTTTGTCCATTTACTTTTGGCCTTATTTCTGAAACTTATTGGGTTCGGCGATGGCCGTGCTATCTTAAACCTTATGTAACGATGATCAGAAAAAGAATTTTCTTTAGAGACCCTCCATTCCTCTATCACGTCTATTAGATTTTCTGAACATATTGTTATATCTAATACTTCTTCCCTTATTCTATTAACGAAAGTAGCCGTGTTACCTATGTTAAGTGTTATTAGGTCGTTAGTATTCAAGAATTCTACTAGGGCCTGGCCCCGTTTATTAATGTTAGTACTACCCCACTCGACGTGGTGAGAGTTAGCATCGCAACCTACTAGTACTTCGTTACCTGTTTGTTTGACTTTCCTCACCAAGCGTTGTAGTTCCGACGTAGGTGGTAATGTCGGTGAATCGAAAGGCAGATATACTGATGCTAGGTATACACTTCCATTCCCTTGTTTCAGTACTGTAGCATCCGATGTTGACAACTCTGGAGAAAAAAGATAACATAAATTTTTGTGACATATAATACAAGTCCTTGGTCTAGTTCCTGTATTTGCATAAAACAGTTGGTAATTAACGTGGTTTAAACCAGTAACCTTGTTTCGAATCGTCCATGGTTCTTGGATTAAAGCAATATGTGTCTTACCTTTATTTATTATTTCCATCAAAGCGTTGGTTGCCGCCTCGATCCGATGGAGGTTTATCTGGATGACTTCAATCATTGGTCCTCCAGTAACCGTTTTTCTTGGAAGTCAGAGATTGTAGATTCGGCTCCCTCATCTTTTTTGGCTGCAGTGGGCGCTTATCTTCATCGCTGCCTTTATTATTTATTGGCTCATTTTTCCGGTTTTCAGCGCCAACCAAAGCCTTACCAATTTTGAAGAAGACTACTTTGTTCACATAGAACGCCATAACCTTCGTCTTGACCAGGCTGGCCATGGAGAGCCGATCCAAACCCACCACAAGGAGAGTGCCATCACGATCATTCTCTCTGTGGAAGACTTCCTACCTAGTTTGAGCATGCGTTCTGATGTGAAATTGCTGCTCCCATCCTTTAACGTGTACTGTTGTTTTTATGAGCTGAGGGATGTCCCTCCTCCTCACCGGTTTCAGCTTAGCGCCTTCCCAGGGAGAGGGGATGCTATCCACAAGCTCTTTGAGGGTCTCTATACATTCTGGTGACGCGAAATTCATCCACAGTGTGTCCCCTTTGAACTCGCTGCTCATTATTTGAATTGGGGGCCCGTCGTCGGAGTTGAGAGCATGCTCCACAATTTTGTTATTCACCAAGTCTTCAACGTTGTTGTGTTGGTCAGTGGGAATTTTGCAAGATGCTCTGTTGATATCGATTACTGCGTAGCAGAGCTCGTCTCTATATTGCTTTCTGGCTACTTTGGCATAAGATGGTGGCTTGTTACCTTTTTCATCAACCAACTTCCTCTTCCGTAAAGATCGTGACATCTTTTTAGATGTACTAAGCTTTCCGAAGGATTCCGTGGTTGCGCTCGCTTCCTTTGTAGTTGGATCGACTTTGTCGCCGCCCTCTCCACCAGGATACAGACTAGAGTCTCCTTCGTGAGGGGCTTGACTTGTTCTCTCCAATTTACTTGAAAGCGGGGAGCTCTTTTTCTTCTTCTGCTGTTTCGCAGTGTTCTGCTCTTCTGGAGGTCTGATCCTCTTTCCTGCTTCCGCAGAGGTGGATGGAGTTTCAGATAGCTCCTTTGGAGCATTCTGCACTATGGCCTGTTTGCTGCTTCGGTTCATCTTCTTCAACTTTCGTCGTTGTGCCCCTGATAGCTTCTTCTTTTTTGTCGTGAGCTGTGCCATGCACGCGTTGACTTCTTCTACCATCTTGCTGACCTCGACGTCTTTGGAGTTAGCTAAAACCGTAATGTTAACGTGTTCGTTTGAGTCGGAATCGGAATCGGATTCCCTACCTGTACTAGAAGGCTGGGTCCACTTTATACTCTCCCGTGGTTCCTCCTCTTCCTTCTCCGTATTTTCGCCAATGGCTGTATGTGCGCTTGTTGCATTGTCTGCGACTACAGGAGCCAGGGCACTTTTCTTGCTTTCCATAGTTTTGTTTTAGGGGAAACACCCCCATAGTCAGTTTTGGTCCGCGGGGAATGCAATATTCCCTAAGGTGGTGTACACACTGTTCCATCCCCCCAGGGGCGCCTCAGTAAGGATAGAAAAATCCATCCTCCCTGAGGCATCCCGAGTTGAGATGAGACAGTGTGTCCATCCCCCTCCCCCTATCCACCACCTGGAGACCCGCCCGTTAGGAGACTGACAACTCCAGCGGGAGGAAAGATCTATCTCTTGACTATTTTATGTGGTAAAGACAAACAGCTGCTAGTCTGGAGATCGGTAATCGAATATATTGGGTGGTTTCCAGTTACTTGCCTTATGAAGCTGTAGTACCGACAGCTCTCTCCAGGGAAGTATTAAAAGAAGCAACGTCTGACGAGCTCGAGCTGATTATTGGCACAGACACGAACGCTCATCATACTATCTGGGGTAGTATGGATATAAACAATAAGGGTGATTCGCTTCTTGACTTTATTCTAACTACCAACCTAACTATTTGTAACATAGGTAATGCACCGACCTTTACAATTAAAGACGGACAAGAAGTACGTAACGTTTGCTACTGACCGGCTGTCAGACCAAATTATTGGGTGGAATATACTGGACGACCACTCATTCTCAGATCACCAATTATATTGAGTTCAAACTCGCTGAAAAAGCGATTGAACTTGCCGTCCACAGAAATGTGAGAAAGACAGAGTGGCACCTGTACGAGAAGAATTTCAAGAAAGTCCTCAACTCCAGACTTCTAAGCATATCACCTCTTCATTCAATAGTTCCCTTGAAGAAGCCTTTCCAAAAACAAGGTACAAGGGTAAAACTAAACCTCAATGGTGGATTTCTGAGCTAACGGCTAGGAAAAAGACCTGCAACAGGCTATTCAACAAGCCGAAATGTTCTGGGGACGCTAATTATTGGGATGCCTATAAAGAAACACTCAAGATTTATAAGAAGGAGCTTAGAAAGGCGCAAAGACGCTCTTGGTATACCTTCTGTGGCGAAGTGGAAAAGGTCTCCGACGCCGCAAGACTGAGAAAGATACTATCTGCTTCACCCTGTATAGTGGGTTATTTACAGAATGAGGCAAATAACTGGACCAAAAACAGCGAGCAGTCGCTCAATGTACTGCTCGACACATATTTCCCGGGGAACTCCGTAATAGAACCCGAGGATCAGCAGGCCCAACAAGAGTGCGAGTGGACTGCGAGCGTCGCTTGCTTGTTGACTGAGAGATGCAGATTAAGCAGGGCTATTAACAGCTATGAGCCCTTCAAGTCACCTGGACCAGACGGCATCACTCCGGTAGAAATGCAGTAAATGTTAAGGTACATTATCCCCTGGCTGGCTGGTAGGCTGTATAATCTCGAATACATACATCCCGAATCGATGGTGGGATACCAAAGTGGTATTCATACCCAAAGCGGGAAAGACTAAAGCCATTGAAGTTCCAAAAAGTGCAAGAGCTCACCGATGTACAAAAAAAAAGTTAGACTGGAAAGAGCCAAGAGTTGCTTCGCTTGCACGAAAGTGGCCACTTACCTAATATGGTTTTCTCCGATGAGAAGCCATTCCAAATTGAGCAGTTTGTGAACAAACAAAATGATCGGGTTTACTTGCCAAAGAGGTCAGCTGAAAATTTACACCTTCGATTGGCCACCAGAACTCAAGCGCCGCCGATGGTAATTGTGTGGGCCGCCGTAACGGCCGATGGTCGCTCCCCGCTCGTAATCATCGACCATGGGGTCAAAATAAATGCCGAATATTATCGGGAATATGTCCTAAAGCCAGTATTGAAGCCCTGGGCAGACAAACATTTCGGCCGCAGACCATGGACATTCCAACAGGACTCTGCACCATCGTTCTCAGCACGCGTCAACAAAGAATGGCTTAAAAAGGAGGTTCCTCGCTTCATTTCTACCGCACAATGGCCACCAAGATCTCCGGATCTCAATCCGTTGGACTTTTGCGCCTGGGACATTTTAGAGAGTAAGGTTCGCACTAAAAAATACCAAAGTATCGATCATCTCAAGACGGCGCTTCGCCGGGAATGGGCCAAAATACCGCAGAGCCACTTTCGTGCAGCGTGTGATGGCTTTGTCGGCCGTTTGAAGGCCATAATTCGTGCCAAAGGTGGCCAATTCGAACAAATCTAAACTGTTTCTAAAATTTTATGTTACTTTCGACATTTTTTGCTTTTGAAAAATAAAATTTAAATAAAAAATAAAAAAATATAGCGCTTTACTTTGTTGCATTACATATCAGCCACCCTGTATAGCAGTAGTTCGTCCTATACTGCTATACGGCATTGTGGTATGGTGGACGGCAACTGACAAACTAACCATCATCAACCTACTAACAAAAGTTCAGAGAACAGCCTGCCTGAGCATAAGCGGAGCCTTAAGGACTACAGCGACCGAGTCTCTACAACCCCTACTCCATATACTGCCGATTAATATTGTGGCGAGAGAAATTGCAACCAAAGCGGCAATAAGATTAAACTGCCTATCAATGTGGAGGTACAAAACCTACGGTCACATGAAATTACATCACTATGATTCCCGCCAGAGATAAATTGGTTGGAAGAATACCAGGTAATAGAAACCATCTCCACTTTTACACGGATGGTTCGAAGCTTGATGAAAAGGTTGGCTTCGGAGTACACTGTGCAGAACTTAGTTTGGATATAGCTCACAGACTACCAGATACCTGCAGTGTCTATAACGCCGAAATAATGGCAATATGGGAAGTAGCCAAGTGGCTGAGTCGCAACATAGTAACCAACACTGGCGTTGTCATTTACTCGGACAGCCAGGCTGCCATCTCTGGAGGAAATATCCCTAAATTCACAAACAGCCCTCGACAGCCGCAGATCTCTTAACGAGATGGCTGAGCAGTTTAATATACACCTCATATGGGTGCTTGGGCATAGGGATATCCCGGGGAACTGCAAAGCCGATGAACTTGCTAGGAAAGGGACGACATTACAAATTCTCGAAGAATTTGCATATATTGGTACGCCACTATCCACGTGCAAGCTTTGGCTTAGGCAAGAGGCAATCAGGCAGTCCAACGAAAGATGGACAGAAATCGGCACATGCAGGGTAGCTAGACAAATCTGACCAAGGTATGACCTGAGAAGATCAAAATATCTCCTAGCACTAGAAAAGCAAAGATTGTCTACATTAGCATCAGTTCTGACGGGACACTGCTTGATCGGCGAACACGCCAAAAGATTGGGTATTGACTCTAATGACTTCTGCAGAATATGTGGAGATGAGGGGAGTGGAGAGCATTGAGCACTTGCTATGCGACTGCACCGCTCTGAGTAAAAGACGACTGGACATACTGGGGTCGGCCTTTCTAGGCAGCCTAACAGATCCTTCCAGTACCTATATTCGTACTATCGATAAATTTGAATATCAAACAGGTTGGTTTCGATGAGGGGCATTTCAGCCCGTGGTAACACTAGGGACCCGTGGTAACACTAGATGTGAGCTTGTATAAAAAAATACGGCTGCCACCCTAACATAAACCTAAACCTAATACTCCTGCAGTTTCGGAGGACTTGCCCTTTTAGGCCTGATGTAACTACCTTTTGATCTCTCCGGGTTTTTAAAGATGAATGACGAAAGTCTATTTGGCAGGAAATCTTTAGCTGCTGTATGGGACGGTTTTCCCGCTTTTGGGATGAAAACAACATTTTTTCCTCTAGATTTTATTGGTACGTAGGCTTGATTATAATACATATTTAGATCTCTCGGAGCCAGGGAGCAATTGAATCAGCAACTTCCGGTAGCTTCAAAGAATTCTAGATACGTTTACCTCAAAGGAATCCTCAATTGAAGTATTCAATGCTTCTTCACAATTGCTATTCCCAGCAATTCCTAACTGGACGTAGTCCAATAACTACCATATTTGTTGATGTATCCAATAGTACAGGGTGTTGTTGCTAACATTTTCCGTAACATTGAGGCTTCGGATGAGATTTCTACGTCACTACAGAAATCTATCCGGGATTTAATTTGAGCCTTTCAAAACTCTTTTTAACAGTTGAGTTCTTCCTTATATGTGTCCCAGTCCTGCAGGCCTTCCTACAGCACCTCCTCAGCAAAACTATTTGAGACGACCACCGGTCATTGCTTGCCCCTTGGCTTTCGTAGGCTTGTAGCGATTCATTAAGAGTTGCAGTGACTCGATCCACCGTTTCATTAATATACCCAATATGTTGCATCTTGACCACAGGTTTTTTGGAAGAGACCTTTAAAATACTCGCTTAAATTATCCCCAAGTAGCCTTCATAATATTGGGTGGGAAGACGGAATTAGGAGGGTTCGCATTCATGCGGTAGCTAATAGGCTTTGAGCGTTCGCAACTTTCCAATCAGAAATATTTCCGTTTAGATCCCCTAAGACAAGGCTAACATCGCGCACCTTCTAGTAATGAAGGTAGGTTCCTGCCCCAAATTGCAAATATCAAGGTTACTAAATATATTCGATGAGTAAGTCACCTCTTTCGTTGATGTCAGTACTTTTCTTTTCGTTTACCGCTTCTACCAGTGGTTTCAATGCTCACAGTGGCGTTTCAGTGTCATGTGTCATATAAACGGATTTTTACCAAACATGGGAGTTTTCTAACTGAAGACTGGCTGCAACTATGTCTTCACTAGTAAAACAAGGAAGAAGATATATATTAAGGTTGATATTGGCAAGTATACAGCTTCTACGTCTTCCATTAAAAGTATCTTAAAGTAGCCTAAACCTTGGCGTCCTAAGCCCACAAACCGTATCTTCTCTCAATCCGGACCTTTGTCAGGTTTCGCAACCACCGTTATTTTTCTACCAACTTTCTTCAAAGCACAGCAGTAGCACGCACATATAACTAAACGGTATTAATTTAATGCGGCCATAAACCAGCCTGTGTCGACACAATCGGAAGCCGGACCTGGAAGCTTCTCACGAACATCGAAGAAAACAGAGCACAGTGCGTACTCTATCTCACTCCACTTGCCCCTAGAGATGTCGCTGTTTTCCTCTCCCGTGTTGATGACCGCCAGTGCCAAGACGTCTTTAGTGAAGTGAAGTGAAGTATCACGTCATAGCCCTCAAAAATGTGAGAAGGACTGGGTCGTTGCTGAGGCGTCTATGTATCAGCAAAGGCAGCGTCAAAACACAGTCTACGGTAACCGACTGCGAATCGAAAAGTCCGATGAGCACGGTACGCATAACACTCAGGACTTAGGGAGTTAATTTTATTAGATACATTGTGTTTGGTGATAAATGTCCACGTTACGCTAATTCGTGCAAAAAAAGCACATTTAATGATTTTTTTGAAACAGTTAAAATCTTTTAAAGTATAACTTGCGGAGTAGTATAGCGTGCAGAATTTTCATGAAGAATTTTAAAAAATATGAAATAAAAAAAAATTATTTCGTTAGATAATAGTTATCCCAGGTAACGCTGTCGAGTTTTTTCGAAATTCGATTTTTGGGAACATTATGAAGTGAAAAACGCGATTTTTGCGAGAAAAAATCTACTAATTGGTTATTTTAAAATAAAAATATTAACTAATTTAAAGGATAAACTCGACAGAGTTATACTCGTATCGTAAATTATGTATAGAAATAGTGTTTAATATTTCAATAGGATCGGTACACCATTTTTTGAGTTATGAGCGGCATTGACTTTGAAAACGTGGGCTGTGGTTTTTCTAACGCGTATGAGGCGCTGTCGCTTAAACTACTGCACTGAAAAAAAATTGTAATAAAACTAATGATGACACATTCTTATATTAAGTATGCTACCTCGGCATCAATTCAATGACAATTTTCATTAAAATAATTATAATTTACACGTTTTTTACGAAATTTTCCTTAATATAAAGTTTTTTGAATTTGAATCAATGACTATCTAATAATTGGTTTTGTGTACGCGCTTCTTTAAATGTACGCATTTAAATTAAAGAAAAAAATCATTATTTCTGTGCCAATCCGCATTATTTTAAGTAATATTTCAATACTTTTAAGGATTTTTTACATTAACACTATGACGTAGATATGTCATAGTTTTAATGCCGAATCGGACTTAATTAACAGTATGAGATATTTGAGTAATAAATTTAAGGCTATGCTCCCCTTAAAGGAAAGGCTGTCTTGGTAATAAATTTTATGACTATTGTCATTATTTTTAAGAATACATACGAGATAATTATACAATCTCTCCCTCCCTCTCTCACTCGGAGAATCAGTTTTGTTTGGTAATGTGTGAATCAATAATTGTTATGGAATGCTAGAAGAGAAAATAGAGAACAGTTCTGTTGTTCGTTTTCTTTTAAATCGTCAGTTATTTACAAGCAATGGAAGGAAACGGTTGTCTGTTTTCGGGACGCGGATTGTTAAAAAATTTGGTTGCTGTGAATATGTAAGTATACGTGCATACGAGTACATACGTGCATATTGCACCTAAAATAATTTTAATATGGGCTGTTAACAGTTATTTTTGCTAAAGTATAGCAACAACAACAAATGAAACCGTCCTGTACATGTGTGTATGCATGTGGTAATGCCGTCGGCGTCACCATCGATCTCTGTGATAAGGGAGTGCGTGTGTCATAGTTATTTTTGCTGTATGTTATTTATGGCGATGTACATGCGTTTTTGAAGGAGACCTTGTTTGTAAGTCCTGTGAAGAGATTTGTGCCAAATGGATGATAAAAATGTGATTAATAGATTTTGTAATACTGAAAGAGACAATGGGAAAATGTTTAGGTACGTGAAAAATAATATTATTATCCTGAAATAAACATCTTATTGGCAATTACAAAATTAACAAAACACATTTTAATTGAAAGTATTTATTTATTAAAAATACCAGCGCATAATGCAGAAATGTAAAATTATTTGTGGCAATATAGAAATTTATTATTAATAATATGTTATACATATAACTATCTTTTTTAATTTTTTTAGTAAAATAATTTTAGAATGGGTCTTTTGTGAGAAGAGTGGCAAATTTCACAAAATATTTCAACGTAAGTATTATATTATATATTATATTTCTCTTAGTTTTCCGCGTTTTCCAATTGTGATATGATAAAATTTATTTGCATTTTTTTTTTGTTTACAGATAATTTTATTTGATTTATTTTCGGAAAAAATTTAATTATTTTAATTTTAGATCACGCAATATTTGAAGATAAATGTGATGGATATATGAAAAATGCAGTGCTGAATGCCATTTATAAATTACAACAAATAAGTGAGATTTGGAAAAAATAGATTTGGAAATAATATTTGTAAGTACATATTAGGCGTGTTTTCGATACACCATAAGTGCTTAATTTGTATGGGGAGATAAGCACTTTTAAGCACTATTAGTTCCCGATGAAGTTTGGTGCTTGTGTTCCTGTCTTAATCGAGTATGATGTTGCCAGATTGGGCACCCTATATTTAGCAATATGGCATCCCATTTTTGGAGAGATTTTATCAATTATTGTGAATTAACGGGAAGAAGAAGAACAAAAATGGGAAACTATTTTAATATTTGCAAAAGAGTGTAAACAATTGAACATAGAATAGTAAATAGAATAGTTTCGCACTATTCTTTCTTCGCAACTCATGACACCATTGCTACCAGATAGTGAAAATCCGCCACTTATTGCTTATGTGCCAGTTAGTGGAAGTCAGTTGTTTTCGTTGCAAAGTGCTAAACTAAAAGTGCTAGCTTGTAACGAAAACATGCCTATTATGTATTTCTGAACAAATATATTTTATTTGAAAATCAAGAAATTTAATTTATAACGCATATACATATTAATGTATTAGAACAAAATATATTTGCGAACTGACGTTCACATATAAAATAAGTTATTTAAAAAGATGTTTTCTTTTTTTGAATTTTAGTTTAAATTTTTCCTTGATTTCGTGTTCATAATTGCTTCATAAGTACTTCATAATTAAACCTCTGTTAGATTAGGCCCGTTTGGTCTAATTTTTGTATCGTTTCCTTTATAAACTATAATAATTTGATCCAAGGGATATTTTTGTTTTACTAAAATCAAAATAATGAGCGTTTTTGCTCAAAAATAATTGTAAATAAGCTGCTTTCTTTTCACGAAGTATTGAATAAAAATAAATATAAAATATTGTCTTCCATATTCATTTTATATGAAAAATGTAATGTTGACCAAATGGACTCTTAATCTAGGATTCGTACAGATTTGCTAATCTAACACCAGGGTTAAGAATGTCATAAGCAGCATTAGCTTTAGTTTTACAGAAGTAAATTTTAATAAGTTTTTGTAGTTTTGTTTGCTAACAAAACTTAATATTTTAAAATCTAAGTCACGATTGATTTTTTTGAGAAAATTATTTTTGATAACTTAATTTATATGAAAAATGTCACTTTCGCCACTTTCAAAACAATCAGTTTATATTATTAATAATATCTTACATAAATATTTTTTTTAACTTTTAGTACAGAAAATTTTGTATGGATCTATTATGAGAATTTGTGTCGTAGAAGAGTGACTAAATATTTCAGTGTAAGAAGTATATTCCAAAGATTTTAATCATTCTGTTTGATTTATTTTTTATATAATTTCTATTTAAATTCCAGCAAATTCTAGGTTAAAAATCATTAAGGTCGGTTCCGATAAAAATTTTTCATGGACAACAAATAGAGAAACGAATCCCGCTATAGAATCGATACATAACAATACAATATTCGACAAAAGTCAAACTTCATAGTGTGTTGGCCGATTTGTCTTTATGCAATGACATTTTGTTTTAAATTATAAAATGTTCAAGGTTATCCGTAATATGTATTATATTTTTTTGTATAAAAATATAATACAATATAAAATATAACAAATAAAATATATATTTAGAAAAATAAAGTGTTGTGTTATTGAATTTTCTATGAATATTAAACGATTTCAAAGAAAATGATTCATTTAAAAGAGTAACATTATAATCAATATAATGTAACGAATTTTCCATACATATTTAAAAAAACTGTATTTAAATTCATGTATGCCTTAAATTAATTACCAGTATATTCTTATATCAAAGACAAACATTTTAAATTTTATTACGATAATGTTTTAAATTATATGATATTTTACTAAAAATAAGCACGCGCCATACTTAAATTTACGCAAAAATGTGCTTATCTTAAGACCAAACATAATTAGTTTTATTACCAAAAATTCTTAATTCTATGAAATGCATCCTCAAAACAAGTACTATTCACGTCTTTAAATTAACTATAAAACCTTCTTATTTTTATAGCGATTGTCTTTGGCTCGAAATCATTGCCGAAATCTTGAACTTTACGAAAAATTCATTGATTTTCAGTACGCTTTTTTTTTAGTGTGCTACAGGTGCCGTGGTATTACTAATTCTGCCGCTTTAAACTGCAATTGTCCATCCGAACGGCTAATTCGATGGATCGTTTTGGTATGAGCATACGCCAATTAATAATAAACATCAGCTCCGGTGACATATGTTGAATATACACCAAAGAAATAATTACTGTTGAAGAGCGTTGGAGAGGATCGAACAGAGGAGATTCGCCACGCCTACTATCTTATAAGAAGTTGTAGTAATTAAAGCCGAATAAAGTTTGGTCCACGGGCAAAAATTAACCAATCCTATCGCAATATATTACAATAAAATTAAATTTTCTTTCTACACCTGTTAATCACTTAAAGCAACAACAAAAAGTATCTTCAGCTAAGCCGACTAATTAATGTTGAATAATAAAGTTGAAAAAAGCTGGAATCGCATTTAGAGTCAATCACAATTCTGGAAGAACGATACTTGCTAGGTATGCAATTAAAATTAAAGTTTAAATAAATACAAATTTGAATATAGTCATTTAATAATTCGTACGAAAATATCGATGACCGAATGGATATATTTACATATTCACATACATACATCGCAATCGTGTACAGATACTACAAATTTAATTACATTTATTACAATTTTAATCTCCTCGTGCTAAGTACCTATTTACAGGATGTCCCGGCACATTCATTCAAACACATACACACAAGAATCACAATTCCGACCAATAAAGAATTAATAGTTCATGATTCTTTGTATTTTATATATGGGTCACTGTCTCTGTGGGTGTGTGCCGTATGAAAGTGTGGTGCCATAATGAAAAGTGATTGAAAACATCGTATTAATCCAGTATTGGACGTCAAGATAAAATACTCCAAACGAAATGGAAATATAAATTATTTACATGTTTATGACAATTCATAATCCTCCACAATTCCGCTATTAAATATACATTTGCGACAATTAAACAGCATGTAAATCCCTCAAACTATTCAGGAATCTGAATATGTGATCTGCATTCATCATATTTGAGCCATTCCATGCCAAACGGTACTATTTTTGACATCACCAGCTTTGATTGAGTCTCATAAAAATATAAGTAAATTTATTTATTTTTTGTTTTATTTAAATTATTATCAATTTAAATTGCATTTAATAAGTTTTAAGTATGTACTGGTATTAAAGTTAAAAGCTGTTTACTTTTGGTAAAAAATGGTCCATTTGTGTGAGAGGTGCCAAAAGGGGCGTCCCAATAACGGTCACTTTTCTCTGGACTCTAGGTACTATAAAAGCATTACACTGTACAACATTTCAAGTATTTCTATGCACTGGTATTCATGTTATAAGCTGTTAACTTTTGGTGTAAAATTGTCCATTTGTGTAAGAGGTACCCAAAGGTGCGTGCCAATTACGGCTACATTTCTCTAGACACTAGGTACTATAAAAGCATTGCACTGTACGACATTTCGAATGTTTATATGGGCAAATATCATTTTTTTTAATTTTGAAGTAATTTTTTTTTCAAGATTTTTTTGGCGAGCACGGCTTTTACAACAGACGAAGATAAAAATTTAAACATGTAAAAACCGTTGTTGTGAATAAATTTCATCAAAGGCCACGAAAGTTATGGCGGTTCCAAATTGAAATTTAAAAAAATTGTATAAAATGCAATTTTCAGCGGAATTCGGAAAAATAAAATTACAATCATAGAACATTAGCATTTCTAGCAGCCTATAATATTCGCTGTAGCTTCATTATTCGGATAAATATAGCGAATCAAAAAATCCAAAAATCGACTAGGTAAAATTTTCATACGAACGTTATTTTTGTGGAAATATAATTTTTGCTATGTGCATAATTTGCACAATCATCAAAATAAAATGACGGCCCTCCGATTTCGGAATAGAGCGTTAAAAATCCTTTTATTTCATATACACTTCCGCCTTATCTGTACCCCGCACAAAAGAGTCAAGTTCTTCGCGTACAAGACTTCAATCTTCAAATAAGTATCCATGATTGTTAAGTGCACCACAGCAGTACGTCCGAAGAACATAGAAATGAATTTTAGACGTTTATACTATTGAAAATGCCAAGGACAAAATTTGAAATTTTTGCAGAAATTGAAAAAAGTGAATAAAATTTCAGCGATTCATTATTTTGTTACGGCCCCCTGATTTTTGGATTCACCAGGTCAAAAGCCATCTGGGATAATTGATTCAGCTCAAGCTATACATAACTGTCGATGTGCTCCGCTAAATACACTATCAAAAAAAATGCACGCAAGTTTAACAAAGGTTTGGGAAGCTATAGCGGAGGTTCCATTAAGAGCACATCAACGACACCTATATAGATTTATAGGTATTTCAAGCCGCTATAACCGCTTCTTTATTGTTATTTCAATAAATCTCGGGCCGCGCTGACCGCGGTCAAAAAAAACTAAAAAAACCTTGAAATCGCATTTCAAAAAGTTATGAGCTATAATTTTTTGCGGAAAGATCTCACATGAACAGTGCTCACGAAAAATTCTTCCTCAATGTGTCCCTCTTGTTTTTTGTAACTGACCAGTAACTTCAAAATAAATAGTTTGGCCACAACTTATAAAAGAATGGATACAGATATGAACATTTCTAGGACTTTTTTCACAATTTTGAAATGTATGTGCTTATAACTTCTAAAGTTTTTTAGATAATAACAAACTTTTTTGGGAAAAAACTTTTATGTTTGTGGTTTATCTAATTCCATCAACTTATGCACCGAAATCTGTACACAAAGCGAGGAAAGGGTAAAAAAACAACATACATTACCCCTGTGTTAAAAAATTTTGATATTTGCCCATATGCACTGGTATTAAAATTAACCTTTTGGTATAAAAAGGTCCATTTGTGTGGGAGGTACCAAAAGGGGCGTCCGAATAACGATCACTTTTCTCTGGACTCTAGTTACTATAAAAGCATTACACTGTACAAAATTTCAAGTATTTATATGCACAGGTATTAAAGTTATAAGCTGGTAACTTTTGGTACAAAATGGTCCATTTGTGTGGGAGGTACCAAAAGAAGCGTGACAATAATGCCCTTTATCCACTGTATGGTAAATACTATTAAACCATTACACTGTACAAAATTTCAAGTCTTTGTATGCACTGGTAATAAAGTTATAAGCTACTAGCTGACCCGGTGCGCTTCGCTGCCCTCAAAGTGCGTTTCAGTGAAATAGAACCATATGATATGTTGACACTCTTGATATTACGGCAGTGTTTACGGGTAATCCAGTCGAACTTAAATGCAAAAATTTCGTGTAGTGCTAAGTTCGAAGGCACTTGAATACTAAACACACTTGGTCAAGCGTCAATCTAGATATAATGGTCTCTAGTTATTTCGTTTTCAGCAAGCGTGTCGTATGCACAGATACTACCACTGATCAGCTTTTTAATCAGATTCCGTAGAGTGCTATCAACAGCATCCACTAAAAACTTCAAAACGATGAGTGCATCGACTCTCTATATTTCGTTTTGAGTACTTTGTCCATCGACACTATTTTCATGCAAATTTTCAAAACTGTCCTGCAATGATATTGGACATTTTTCAAATTCACATTTCAGGTTGTATGGGCAGCGCCACGCCCTTATCACTCTCTTTGTGGCTATATCACAATACTATTTCAAATATTGCGTTCTACATTTGTTATTTATATGGGGGTGTCATGCCAACTGTTTCCATCGTTCCTGTTTGTAGCTCCATCACCCCTACCTGTACCAAGGCCAAACAGCCAAACTTCGAAACCATGGCTGATATAGTGATCGAAATATTGAATTTTGAAATTTCAGGTTGTGTAGGAGTACCCACTCTTAATACGATGCCAGTTTTTGGTTCAATCATTGGTTGTAGTTCGAAGGTTACACACCCATTTTTATAGGCTAGCTGCAATAGTGCAAGAAATATTATATGTTATGATGTCATGTTTCACATTTCAGGTTGTGTGGGCGGTGCCACGTCCACTGTTACTATCACGCCAGTTTCTTGCTCCAGCACTCGATCTGGTTCCACATACCAAATTTCGAGAATTTTGGTCCAATAGCAATCACACCTGTTTTTGGCTCCAACACGCGTACTGCTACCAAGGCACAAATATTAAATATCGCCGATCTTACTGCAATAGTACTCAAAATATAGTATTTGTAAATTTCAGGTTGTGTAGGCGGTGCCACACCCACTATAACTGTCACACCAGTTTATCGTTTCGTCACGCATACTGGTACCAATGTCACATATACCAAATTTGGAGACTCTTACCGCAATAATACTCGTAATATAGCATTTTTAAATTGCAGGTTGGGTGGTCGATGTCACGCCAACTAACACTATCACCCTAGTTTTCAGCTACATAACGCGTTCTGGCACCAAGGCCACACATACCCAATTTTGAGAATTTTGCTAATATAGTACACGAAATATTTCATATTTGAATTTAAGGTTGTGTGGGCGGTGCCGCTCCCACTATCACTATCACCCCAGTTTTCAGCAATATGATCGTAATGGCACCAAGGTCACACATACCCAATTTCGAGAATTTTGCTCCAATAGTATTCGAAATATTTCATATTTGAATTTTAGGTTGTATGGGCGGTGCCACGCCCACTGCTACTATCACACCGGGTTTTGGCTCCATGATGGGTACTGGTACCAAGGTCACTCATGTCGAATATCGAGTATTTTGAACCAATAGTACCCAAGATATTCCACTTTTAAATATTCCGTTGTATGGGCGGTGCCACGCCCCTTTGTCCAATCAAAACCGAATATAGCTACGAACCTTCCACACACCAAAAAATATTCTCATGCTAAAATTCAGAAAAATCTGTTCAGCCGTTTTCGAGTCCATCGCGTACCAACGAACACCATTTCATTTGTATAAACTTTTGGTTCAAAATTGCCCATTTGTGTGGGAGGTACCAAAAGGGGCGTGGCAACTTCGCCCATTTTTCTCGAGGTAATAGTGACTAATAAACTAAAGCTATGTGTAGAATTTCAGAGGATTTAAATAAGTAGTATAAAAGTTATTAAATAATCAATATTTCACTAAATGTTAACCCTTTGTGGGGGAGGTACTAGAAGGAGTATACCAAGATGGCCCATCTTCGAACTTAGCCGACGATAGAAGAAAATATTACCACATACCAAATTTTAAGTCAATCGTTACTCCTTTCGAGAGTTATCGTGCGCACCAGCCAGCAGACAGACAGACGGGCGGACATTGCTCATTCGGCTTAGAATGACCCAAAACGGATATCCGCCAAACATACTTAGGGTCTTAGGTCACTTCTTCGATTTGTTACACATTTGGTTCGTAGCAAAAGACATATCCCCTCCTCTCTAAGGTGAGGGGATAAAAAGCAATTTAAATTTCGGTGAATGTACTTATATATAAAAGTGGGCAAAATTTTTTGTGGCATAAGATTTTACGGTCGATTTGGGTATATAGCATAATACAGATCTCAGTCTATATATATATATATTAGTTTCTTTGTATACCGCTATATGCAAAAATGGAAGTTACACCACATATTTGAGCACAACTCGAAAACAATGGATCTCAATTGTTTCAGAATAGTTTTAAAATATTATGACTTCAAAATTTCAAAAAACCAATTGGTGTAATCATTTTCAAATTAAATCTAAAAGATTAAAATAAATTTATGGTTGCTAAAAGACAGCTTTTATTTTTTGAAAGTAATGAACAGTACATTCAAAACGAGGTTTACTACATCAAAATCGGTCGAGTACTTCAGGAGTTACAAGTGATTGAATGAACAGAACAAACCTTTTTATAAAGGTCGTAATTCCGGCATCCTTAAATTGCTCATAACTTTTGAACAATTTTTTTTGTAATATTAGTCCTTGAAACACGTATTAAATATTTTTAGAGAAAAATACATACACAAACTTTTGAAGCAATCAAAGCTAATGATGTCAAAAATCGTACCGTTTGGCATGGAATGACTCATATTCGTATATTGGATGGTTTGGTATCATCGAGCTGATGACAATGCTCAATGTCCTGTCAGAGGGTGTGCTTATTATATATAAGCCACTCGATATGATATTTGCAGAATTTTAAATGAGTTCAGTAACTTCTTCATGGTATTATGACAATAAAACAAATTACAATTCTGAATTTATTTAATTGAAGAAAGCCTTATATGTACATATGTATGGATCACAGGGGCAAACTTGTTTTATTCCCTACGTCACACATTGATATATATGTATGAAAGTATTATGTAATTGTTTATTTTGTTGGTAACACCCAAAGAAGTGCGTAAAATCGGTAGAGGATTATATACTGCCGCCGTATATATGTACCTTCAACTTGGCTTATAAGAATCTTAAAAACCACATATTTCACAGAACTGTATGAAATTCAGTAGGTGAAGTGCACTGATACTACTAAATATGAAGTAAAACAGTTCAGATATAGACATAACCAACAATGTTTTGTCATGAAAGGATTCAATAAGAGTGTAATTTCAATTAAGGTTTACGATAACTCTAAAAAGGAATGACCGAATCAGTATGTGTTAATATTTTATACAAACAAAGTTTATGTTTGATGACCAACCATATCTGCCTACTTTTTTTGGAGGTCCCACAAATGGTTAGCATTTTGTGACATGTTAAAACTCTCATAACTTTATACTACTCATGGGAATCCTGTGAAATTCGATACATAGTAATTATTTTATACAGGGTTTCCAATATGATTTCTTTGAAAAAAAACACACTTATTGTTAAGGAAATTCAAAAGATTTTTATTTAATGTGAAGTACAATCGATACAATTCAGTTCTATATAAAACGTCATTCAAATGGCCTACACGACTTCTTCTGCAGGAACGAATTCGATGAACCCAATTTCGAGCACCTTTTCCACTTACAAAAATGGACGGGATCGGAAGCTTGAAGAGAGTCTGGTTTATTTCCAAAGACCAATGACTTCAAATAACCCCACAAGAAATCTAATGGTGTTAAATCACAACTTCTTGGAGGCCATTCAATATCACAATTTCTTGAAATAATCGAATCTCCAAACTTTTCTCGCAACAATTCAATTGTTGCATTTGCTGTGTGGCACGTAGCCACAATCGGTCAATGGCAAAAAGATAGCTCTTAACGAGAGCCAAAATACTGCTCATGGGTGTCAAGGTCGTAGGTCGACTGGAAAGTGTTTTTTTAGGTACGACGACGTCGGCATTAGCCGTTGACAAAACTACATTTGTTTTAGTGGCTAGCAATGCGAACCCAAGCAAAAAACAAAAATATATTGGTATGAAAGTTTTAGTATGTTGACTTAGTTCGGAACAATACGGGTTTGGTTAGAAGTTCTTGTTACATTTAATTTACAACTTCACTAAGTATTTCTGAAGATGATAGAGTGGTGTCTATCGAAACTGCAGTCAATTCTACTAATCAATTATAACTCTCTACCAATTTTTGTATTTGGGTCTATTACATTTTTGTAGTAGACAGAAAGTAACTGAAACATATGGTCTTAAACCGAATAACTACTGACTGAAAATTAAATATTAAAATGTTGTTAGGGAAAATATGTTTTAAAAATAGAATACGTTAAAAAAATTAAACAAAAAAGTAATATACTCGATGCGGGAGACTCCGATTAATAATACTGAAATTAAGTGAACATCCAAAACAGTGAATAAGATCCAATTTTGCACAACTTTGACAAAAAGTACTCATACGCTAAAGTGGTCTCATATATCTCGGACAGTGGTAATTCGAAATCGTTTGTGGCCTAGCGCGCTAAGGTGTGATGTTATGCTGATATGGCGCTAGGAGATCCAGGTTCAAATCACGGCAAGACCAAAAATTTCACATTATATATATATAATTAAAAATAAGTTTTTGGAGAAGATATGTTTACGTTCCAATAGCATCCAAAAAATAACACTTGCATTGCTTCCTAAGCACTGGAGCAAATTCATGTCAAAAAAAATATCTTATGGCGCGGCAAGCCCTTGTTAAATTCATTGGTGAATATCCAATTTTAAACAACTTCCGTATCATAAGATAACGATTTTTATCACTTCTTTGGATGCTCTTTTCTTGGTGGGTACCAGTGCATACAAAAACTTGAAGTTTTTGCAGTTAATGGTTTTATAGTACCTACAGTCCAGAGAAAAATGGGCGTTATTGCCCCTTCTAGTACCACTCACACAGATGGTATAATAACACCCTGGACCACAATAGGGTTTAAATTGAGTATTTCAGAAAATTGTCTTTAAAAGTGTTTATTAGGAACTTTATTTGATTGTTAAACTCCGCTAATGTGTCATGCACTAATAACGCTATAATGTGGGTTTTTCAAAATTTAAATTGACAATTTCCAATTAAACGTGTAACAATTCTAATGGAAAGTATTGCGTTTGACTAGATTCTTAATTTCGCGATATTGTACTCATCGTTGGCTGTGGTTCTTCGACATGGCAATATCGTCTACAGCCTTGACAATAGCTTGTTGACGAAGGGCGTAGAGAAATAAGCAATGTAAATAATGTAAGCAGTGTGTTTACAAAATCGAAGAATCGGTACAAAATAAACTAACGCCTTGCATTTAGATTTATTATCGATCTTCTATCTATCTATGCTATTTATATTATTAATATTATAAAATCGTTTGTTTGTCTGTTGTCGCATCACGTCTATACTGCTGAACCGATTTTCTCTTGAAACATGGTGAAGAGATAGACCAATACCCGGAAATTAAACTAGGTTATTTCAATTCTCACATTGTGGTCAGTGTAGCAGTACCAAAAACAATTTTCATAATTTCACTGCTTTTAAAAGTTTCGTAAGAGCTAATAATCTAAAAATGTATATGAATATACTGACCTCAAAGGAGATGCGAAAACAACTATTTGATGTCCAGTCTGAGGTCAACGTTGATATAAAACCGCGTCATATAATTTCGAAAGCCTTTTAAAATTATATCAATTTCTGTGGTAACGTTAGATATCGTTGTCATTTCTCAGACTGTGGTCAGTGTAGCAGTTCCCAAAGAAATTTTCACTCTTTTTGTACTTTATAAGTCTTATATGAGCCCCACTAACGTATGTGTATATGCTGATCTCCCACGGCTGCTATTTTACACCAAGTTACTTTGCTTATGTATAGACTCTAAAGTTGTATAACCTTCGGACTATCCACATATTAGATTTTTGGCTTTTTGTGGTCAATTTAGCAGTGACCAAAGCAAATTTCATTCTTTCAAAACATTTCAAAATTCTTTAAGAGTTTTTTGCTTATTTCAATACTTTAAACGTCACGTAAAGACCTATGGACCTTCACATATGAACGATTATATGTTCATATACCGATCATAAAGAAAATGATTTTTCCGACCTGAAGACAATAGGGACACAAAAACCGCGAAAAACAAATTTAACAGTGTTTTCGAAATATACATATCGCTTTTCAATTACAACGGTAATATATTTAACAAAAATGCTGCTAATTCTTTGGTGTGTTCAATATATTTCTACGTGATCAGGTTTTGAAGTATGTGATATGATTTGTATTATCATGACTAAACAGATTATATAGAAATTTGGAACATGCATAGCATTTGTTTCTCCGCCAAGTTTTTGGCGACCTCTTGGCCACGGCCTAATGTAAAAGAATAATCTGAAAGTTTGCACAAATACAGTTAAGGGCTTGGCTGGTATATGCTATTCTCATTCACACGATTTGAACTGTGGTCAGTGCAGTAGTGACCAAAATAATTATCAATCATTCAAACGTCACTTAGGAGCTAGGTTAGGTTTAGGTTAGGGTGGCAGCCGTATTTTTTTTTTTTTACAAACTCACATAGACCAGTTTAGGTCCCTAGTGTTACCACGGGCTGAAATGCCCCTCATCGAAACCAACCTGTTTGATATATAAATTTATCGATAGTACGAATATCAGTACTGGAAAGATCTGTTAGGCTGCCTAAAAAGGCCGACCCCAGTATGTCCAGTCGTCGTTTACTCAAAGCGGGACAGTCGCAAAGCAAGTGCTCAATGCTCTCCACTTCTTCCTCATCTCCACAGCTTCGGCAGAAGTCATTGGAGTCAATACCCAATCTTTTGGCGTGTTCGCCGATCAAGCAGTGTCCCGTCAGAACCTGTACTAACGTAGACAATCGTTTCCTCTCTAGTGCGAGGAGATATTTTGACCTTCTCAGGTCATACCTTGGCCAGATTTGTCTAGCTACCCTGCAGGTGGCGATTTCTGTCCATCTCTCGTTGGACTGCCTGATTGCCTCTTGCCTAAGCCGAAGCTGGTACGTGGATAGTGGCGCACCAATATATGCAAATTCTTCGAGAATTTGTAATGTCGTCCCTTTCCTAGCAAGTTCATCGGCTTTGCAGTTCCCCGGGATATCCCTATGCCCAGGCACCCATATGAGGTGTATATTAAACTGCTCAGCCATCTCGTTAAGAGATCTGCGGCAGTCGAGGGCTGTTTGTGAATTTAGGGATGTTGCCTCCAGAGAATTGATGGCAGCCTGGCTGTCCGAGTAAATGACAACGCCATTGTTGGTTACTATGTTGCGACTCAGCCACTTGGCGACTTCCCATATTGCCATTATTTCGGCTTGATAGACACTGCAGGTATCTGGTAGTCTGTGAGCTATATCCAGACTAAGTTCTTCACAGTGTACTCCGAAGCCAACATTTTCATCAAGCTTCGAACCATCCGTGTAAAAGTGGAGATGGTTTCTATTACCTGGTATTCTGCCGACCGATTCATCTCTGGCGTGAATCATAGTGATGTAATTTCTCTCGAAGGTGTACACAGTTGGTATATAGTCCACTCGGTCGGTTACCATAGCACTACACTTTGATATCCTCATGTGACCATAGTTCTTGTACAGGTTGCCCATATTCGACGGACCCATCTGGCAACGCCATAACTTTTGACAGAGATGTCAGATCGCTTAATGACATATCGCGTTTGAAGCGTCAGTCTAAGCAGATTTTTACCATGGAACAATACACGCCACGCGAGCGCTCTGAAATAGTTGAAATTTACATTCAACAGAAGAAGTCAAGTCAACGTGCTTTTGAAATATTAAAAAATGTGAGAAGTGCGCCTTCTAAGAACACCATTAAGCGTTTATACGAAAAATTTTCGACTGGTGAGGCTCTTTCTAATCCGAAGAGGCCAAATAAAAGTCGACCAAGGCGATCGGCCGAGAATATCGCTGCCGTACGAGCCAGTGTTGAGAGGTCCCCAAGAACATCCCAAAAACGCCGTTCTCAGCAGTTGGGCATGGCTCGGACCACTTTACAACGGATTATTCGCGTTGATTTGCATTTGTTCCCGTACAAAATTCAATTGACGCAAAGATTGTTGCCTGCGGACAAGCCTCGTCGATTGGAATGGGCCCAACGAGTCCGTGGGTCCGTCGAATATGGGCAACCCTGTACCTCCACATTGATAGGCAGTTTAATCTTATTGCCGCTTTGGTTGCAACTTCTCTCGCCACAATATTAATCGGCAGTATATGGAGTAGGGCTTGTAGAGACTCGGTCGCTGTAGTCCTTAAGGCTCCGCTTATGCTCAGGCAGGCAGTTCTCTGAACCTTTGTTAGTAGGTTGGTAATGGTTAGTTTGTCAGTTGCCGTCCACCATACCACAATACCGTATAACAGTATTGGACGAACTGCTGCTATATATATCCAGTGGACGATTTTAGGAGAGAGTCCCCACCGCGACCCTACAGCCTTTTTGCAGGAATATAAGGCGACGTTGGCTTTCCTTACACGTTCCAATACGTTAAGTCTGAATAACATTTTCCTATCTAGAATTATTCCTAAAAATTTTGCACTTTCAGAAAAGACTAGATCTGTTCCATTTATCCGAGGTGGAGGGCCCACATGTGGGACATTATTCATCCTAGTAAAGAGAAACAATTCTGTCTTGTTGGTGTTAACGCCCAAACCGCTGCTTGTGGCCCATCTAGCCAACTTGTTTAGAGCCACCTGTGGATGTCTCTGAGGACGTTTACGAATTTGCCACTCACTGCGATTGCCACGTCGTCCGCATATGCCACGACCTGGCAGCCACAACGTTCTAGATCTAGCAGGATTTCATTCACCGCTAGGTTCCAAATTAGTGGAGACAATACTCCTCCTTGCGGGGTCCCTCTGTTTACATACCTTGTTAGAGTTGTGGACCCTAGACATGCTGTTATGCGTCTTCTGGTGAGCAGACTTTGAATTAGTCTAATCAAACTAGTGTTAACTTTTAGATGTGAGAGTGCCGCAATTACCGCATCTGAGTGAATGTTGTTAAAAGCCCCTTCTATGTCAAGAAATGCCACCATGGTGAATTCCTTGAAATGCAGGGACGATTCGATAGTGCTCACAAGTTCGTGCAGGACTGATTCTGTAGACTTGCCCTTATTGTAAGCATGTTGGTTCCCTGACAGGAGTTTTGTATCCAGGTTTTCCTTAATGAAATGATCTAAAAGTCTTTCCAGACCTTTCAATAGGAAGGAGGATAGGCTAATTGGTCTGAAGTCTTTTGGCCTAGTGTGTGATTTCTTTCCCGCTTTTGGTATGAATACCACTTTGGTATCCCTCCATAGATTCGGGACGTATGAAAGCCTGATACAGCCTACATAAATTTTCTCCAGCCAGGGGATAATGTACTTTAACATTTTCTGCATTTCTGCTGGAGTGATGCCATCTGGTCCAGGTGACTTGAAGGGCTCAAAGCTGTTAATAGCCCAGCTTATTCTGGATCTCTCAGTCAAGAAGCTAGCGACGCTCGCAGTCCACTCGCACTCTTGTTGGTCCTGCTGATCCTCGGGATCTGTTACAGAGTTCCCCGGGAAATGTGTGTCGAGCAGTACCTTGAGCGACTGCTCGCTGTTTTTGGTCCAGTTATTTGCCTCATCCTGTAAATATCCCACTGTACAGGGTGAAGCAGATAATATCTTCCTCAGCCTAGCGGCGTCGGAGACCTTTTCCACTTCACCACAGAAGGTATACCAAGAGCGCCTTTGCGCCTTTCTAAGCTCCTTCTTATAGATCTTGAGTTGCTCTTTATAGGCATCCCAATCATTAGCGACCCCAGTAGATTTAGCCTTATTGAATAGCTTGTTGCAGGTCTTTTTCATAGCCGTTAGCTCAGAAGTCCACCATTGGGGTTTAGTTTTACCCTTGTACCTTGTTTTTGACAGGCTTCTTCAAGGGATCTGTTGAATGATATTGTGATATGATCGACCAGATTATCCAGACCGGCTTTGTCATTCGGTTCGTACAGAAGTTTAGAGTTGAGGACTTTCTTGAAATTCTTCTCATACAGATGCCACTTTGTCTTCCTTACATTTCGGTGGACGGCGGGTTTAGGCGCTTTTTCCGCGAGTTTGAACTCAATATAATGGTGATCTGAGAATGAGTGGTCGTCCAGTACATTGCACCCCATAATTTTGTCTGACAGCCGGTCAGTAGCAAACGTTACGTCGAGTACTTCTTGTCTGTCTTTTATTGTGAAGGTCGGTTTATTACCTATGTTACAAATACTAATTTTGGTAGTTAGAATAAAGTCAAGAAGCGAATCACCCCTATTGTTTATATCCGTACTACCCCAGATAGTATCATGAGCGTTCGTGTCTGCGCCAATAATCAGCTCGAGCTCGTCAGACGTTGCTTCTTCTACTACTTCCCTGAATAGAGCAGTCGGTACTACAGATTCATAAGGCAAGTAGCTGGAGACCACGCAATATATGCTATTACCGATCTCCAGGCTAGCAGTTGTTTGGTCTTTACAACTTAAATTAGTCAGGAGAAATATACTTAGATCTTTCCTGGCCAAAATGCAGGTTCTTGGAGTGCCTTCACAGTTGGCCACAAGCAGTTTAAAGTTGGGTGTCCTAATACCGCACACCCTTCCTCCCACTACGTAGGGCTCCTGTATCAGGATGATGTCTACTGCGCCTGTGGACAGGCGCAGCAATAGAGCCGCTGAGGCTGCTTTAGCGTGATGGAGGTTAATCTATAGAATTCTTACCATCATTGGTAATTGACAGATTAACATCCACCCCGACAAGGGTGTTATCGAACTCTTCGTCCGTATCGTCGAGAAGCATGTCCCCGCCAGATGCGTCAAAGAGTCCGGAGACTCCCCTCAGTCTCTCTGTGTCCAAAGTAGAGCTTTTGTCCTCAGAGAAGGACGTTACAGATCTTCTGTTAGAGTTGGAGTCACCAGAAATAATAGGCGTGGGTACCTCCGCACTTCCAGAAAGTGCCACGGTGGACGACTCACCTTCTGCAGTGGGAGCTATATCCTGCTTGTATATCTTCAAGACTATAGTCTCGAAGTCATATTGTAGGGTTGCACTCGCACTTTGTATATGGGAGGTGGATTCAGCGTTTAGGATAAGATTGACCTGCCGCTTTTTACCATCCGCCTCACCCACCTTGCTGATTCACCAATTATGGGCCGGCAGACCAGGATTGGAATCTTTTATTATTTCTTAGATGTCAGCCGGGTTGGAGGGCTCTTCTGTAACCCAGGTGATGGCTCTAGGGTGACTAGGGATGTTGTTTTTTTCGACAACATCCAACTGGGCACCCGGCCACACCTCACCCGCTCGACTCAGAGCAGCCTTATACAGGTCTACTGATCTGGCATCATTGAAATATAAGAGCTTTACTCTGCCCTGATGCCATCCTGCATCGTTGAAGATTGGTTGTTCGCCCGGCATTTCTCTACGGACATCGAGGTAATGAGCTATAATGGCTGATTGTACATGACACCATTTGTCCTTGAGGATGGATCCATCCTCACTACTTCTGTCTATAACGGCCATCACTAGACTCTCCTTCCATTTGGGCCTCTTGCCTTTTTCGAGGGCAGGGGTTCATCAGGTGATCTGATTCTTTTGACTTTATTAGCCGTTAACACAGCTGAATTTATGGCTCTTTCAGCCGACTCATTGGCCTTAGAAGCATCTATGACGCCTTTAGCCCAGGTAAGTGACTCTTTTTGATTTTCGGTAAGAGCCGAAACCTCAACAGCCTCCAACTTCGTCAAAACTCTGGGCGCTACACGATGCTCATAGTGCTTCCGTTTTGACGGTCGGACATGACGTTTTCCCCTCACCGCACCACCTGCTGTGAGTACTTGGGGGAGATTTTCACCATTTTTGGTGTGGTCGGCTTTGACCAAGACCAACGGACAGACAGTCGGACGATTGGGGAACCGCGCTCCATCGGAACACGAAGGCATCCCCGTCATGAGAATTTATTTATTTTGTCTGTATTATACCGTAATAGGTACTACGATGTAGGCCTTACAGACTTTGTACAGATTTTTGCTATTGCGTAATAGGTACTGGTACCTGTCCGCTATGTGACAAGCGCCAAACAATACTTAACAAAAATAACATGACAGAGTGACACGACCCACACGTGATCTGTCAAAAAAGGGCTATTGAAAAAAGTGTCTCTACTTATCACCCTGTATTAATAAAGAACTATTGATTTTCAAATAAAATGTGTTTGTTCATAAATACATAATATTTAAAAATTTCTGTTCCAAATATATTTTCTTTGAATTCAAACATATCAAAAAAGACGATTTACTCTCGTCGATTTAAAGGCACGTTTTCCATTTTTCAGAAGTTAAAAGTGCAATTTGTTAGAAATTTTATATGTTTATATAAAATTGAAATAGTATAACATTGCGTAACGGTAAATTGCATTGGCGGCATGATAACAAGTGATGATTTGGAAAATTTATAAATTAACAGCCTGTTTCTGTAACTTAAAATTTTGCTTTCGTCCGCCTGCCAGACGACAAACACCTGATTTGGGTTTCACTAACTACCATTACAACGACAAGACGCACCAAAATAAACTCGTACGAAAACGTAATCATTTCAGTGTAAATTTTGGTTTCTTTATCTCTCTTTGCTGTCATCTGGGCGAACACAAATGTCAGATCGAGTCAATTTATTTTATTTGTCGACTGATGGGAACAATTACAAAAATACGTCATGAAAAGCAAAAAATAAGTAGATATTAATGTTATAATGGTAAAAACAATTAAATAATAATAAAATTGTATACATATGTTTACATATTTAATCCCCTGGCTGGAGAAAATTTATGTAGGCTGTATCAGGCTTTCATACATCCCGAAGCGGGGAAAATATCACACACTAGGCCAAAATACTTCAGACCAATTAGCCTATCCTCCTTCCCATTGAAAGGTCTGGAAAGACTTTTAGATTATTTCATTAGGGAAAACCTGGATACAAAACTCCTGTCGGTGAACCAACATGCTTACAATAAGGTCTACAGAATCAGCCCTGCACGAACTTGTAAGCACTATCGAATCGTCCCTGCATTTCAAGGAATTCAGCATGGTGGCATTTCTTGACATAGAAGGGGCTTTTAACAAAATTCACTCAGATGCAGTAATTGCGGCACTGTCACATCAAAGTCTGTAATTCAAAGTCTGCTCAACAGAAGACGCATAACAGCATGTCTTGGGTCCACAACTCTAACAAGGTTTGTAAACAGAGGTACCCCACAAGGAGGAGTACTGTCTCCACTAATTTGGAACCTAGCAGTGAATGAAATCCTGCTAGATCTAGAACGTCGTGGCTGCAAGGTCGTGGCATATGCGGACGACGTGGCAATTGCAGTGAGTGACAAATTCGAAAACGTCCTCCGAGACATTCTACAGGTGGCTCTGAACAAACTGGCTAGATGGGCCAGAAGCAGCGGTTTGGGCGTAAACCCAAACAAGACGGAATTGGTTCTCTTTTTAGTAGGATAAATCTAGTCTTTTCTGATAGTGCAACATTTTTAGGAATAATTCTAGATAGAAAACTGTTATTTAGACTTAACGTATTGGAACGTGTAAGGAAGACCAACGTTGCCTTATATTCCTGCAAAAAGGCTGTAGGGTCGCGGTGGGGCCTCTCTCCTAAAATCGTCCACTGGATATATATAGCAGTAATTCGTCCTATACTGTTATTCGGCATTGTGGTATGGTGGACGCCAACTGACAAACTAACCATCACCAACCTGCTAAGAAAGGTTCAGAGAACAGCCTGCCTGAGCATAAGCGGAGCCTTAAGGTCTACAGCGACCGAGTCTCCACAAGCCCTACACCATATAATGCCGATTAATATTGTGGCGAGAGAAGTTGCAACCAAAGCGGCAATAACATTAAACTGCCTATCAATGTGGAGGTACTAGAACTAAGGTCATCAAAGTCTACTGCTATGGTAACCGACCGAGTGGACTATATACCAACTGTGTACACCTTCGAGAGAAATTACATTACTATGATTCCCGCCAGAGATAAATGGGTTGGAAGAATACCAGGTAATAGAAACCGTCTCCACTTTTACACGGATGGTTCAAAGCTTGATGAAAAGGTTGGCTTCGGAGTACACTGCGCAGAGTGTCTATCAAGCCGTTGTGTCTATCAAGCCGAAATAATGGCAATATGTGAAGTAGCCAAGTGGCTGAGTCGCAACATAGTAACCAACACTGGCGTTGTCATTTACTCGGACATCCAGGCTGCCATCAATTCTCTGGAGGCAACATCCCTAAATTCACAAACAGCAATCGACTGCTGCAGATCCCTTAACGAGATGGCTGAGCAGTTTAATATACACCTCATATGGGTACCTGGGCATAGGGATATCGCGGGGAACTGCAAAGCCGATGAACTTTCTAGGAAAGGGACGACATTAAAAATTCTCGAAGAATTTGCATATATTGGTGCACCACTATCCACGTGCAAGCTTTGGCTTAGGCAAGAGGCAATCAGGCAGTCCAACGAAAGATGGACAGAAATCGGCACCTGCAGGGTAGCTAGACAAATCTGGCCGAGGTATGACCTGAGAAGATCAAAATATCTCCTCGCACTAGAGTGGCAAAGATTGTCTGCGTTAGTATCAGTTCTGACTGGACACTGCTTGATCGGCGAACACGCCAAAAGATTGGGTATTGACTCTAATAACTTCTGCAGAAGCTGTGGAGATGAGGAAGAAGTGGAGAGCATTGAGCACTTGCTATGCGACTGCCCTGCTCTGAGTAAACGACGACTGGACATACTAGGGTCGGACTTTCTAGGCAGCCTAACAGATTTTTCCAGTACCGACATTCGTACTATCAATAAATTTGTGTATCAAACAGGTTGGTTTCGATGAGGGGCATTTCAGCCCGTGGTAACACTAAGGACCTAAAATGGTCTATCTGAGCTTGTATAAAAAAATACGGCTGCCACGCTAACCTACATATGTAAGCATAAAGAAGTCAACATTGGCAGCTCGCTAAGATGGAATAAATTCATCAGTGCACAATGAGAGAGACGTGAGAGAGAGAAAGAAATGAGAGTGTTGGATCAGCTCAGCTGACCCACCCAGGGTTGATTTTTGGCCACTGCTAGTGTAAAGGATACAGAGGTGTATTTTCTAAGGTCGACCATATAAAAATGTGTGCTTTTTTAGACCGGAAGTTGTAAAATTATTGTTCTGGCAATTACATTATTACATTATTTCAATTGGTAAATTGCTAACGTCATTGACGTAAGGCCAGGCGAATGAAACCAAATTCCTGACGTCATTGACGTAAGGCCAGGCGAAAGAAACCAAATTCCTGACGAAAGTGAATGTCTGGTTTTCGTTCGCAGAGACTTTCGTTAGAAATACAGAAACAGGCCGTAAAAATTAGTGCTGTAAAACACTAATGCTTTGTGATGCTTATGAAATTTTTGACTATATAGTAAACACGAAATATTGGAAAATTAAAACTAAAAATCGAAAAAGTCAGCAATATCTTAAAAATCTTTTTTAAATAGAACATATTTGGAAAAATTCTTAAAAATAGCTTTGTTTGTGTGGAAACACATATTTTATTTGTGAAAGTGAGTCCCTAAATATATTTTGTTCTAATATATTAACATATGCGTTCCAAGCAAAATTTCAAAAAAAATGTATTTGTTCACAAATATATCCAAATATATTTTCTTTCGATTCAACCATATCGAAAATGACCATTATTCGCAGTGCGCAAACAAACACTCTCTTCCGTGATTTTTTAAAAAACACATAAAATTTAGAGAAATGTATGAAATATTTTTTTGGGTAGATAGAACGGTCTATACGAGTATAACACGAGTACAATGTTTAAAGATCATTTTATGTAAATGTTGACCGCGGCTGCGCCTCAAAATGGTTCATACGCCAACAAATCTGCCGGTATCTCACGTATATTCTTCAATTTTTGCTTCCAGCGCTTCAAACGTTGCGGGCTTTCCTTAACATAGCCCCATTATAGACCAAAATGAACCCGTTTGACAATAACATACACGAAACTGTTAAGCTGCAAAAAGCAGTGTTTCCAAAAAAAAATCTGCAAAACAAATCACCCATAGATTTAATAATTTTGGTTCCAAATATATTTCTTTCAATTCAAACGACGATTTTTTCTCGTGTATGCACTAGAGAACTAATACATTTAGATTTTTAGATTTTTTGATGTGTTATCATTGTGAATATTATGTGTGGACGGTGAAAAATCGTCAATTGCAATCTGTTTGAATTAGAATACAATATATTTGGAACAAAAATTTTTTAATATTATATGTTTACGAACAAATATATTTTATTTGAAAATCAATAAAATTTATTTGGTGCGCATGTGTTAATATACTAGAACAAAATATATTTTCGAACTAATTTTCTCAAATAAAATATGTTTTTAAATGCGAATAAAATTATCGTTTAGGAATTTCTCCAAGAATATTTTATTTAAAAACGATTTAAAAAGTTTGATGACTTTTACGAAATTTTTAATTTTTCCTTGATGTCGAATTATACCTTCAAATTAAAAATAGCATATGGAACATTAACTTCTGCTTTAAAGCACTCATTTTAATTTCAAAATTTTTCTTGTTATCAGTTGTGGTCAATCATTCAACTAATTTATTGTTCTCCAAGATTGTACGATTTCAATTGCAACGTATTTTTACAAACAAAAAACATTTCTGAAAAATTAACAGTGAATTGCTGAAAAACTTAACAAAATTAAGGCATAGATATTCGTTGCTGATCATTCGCAGTGAACGGACGTGTTTATCACATAGCGGATAGTTACCAGTACCTATTACGCAATAGCAAAAATCTGTACAAAGTCTGTAAGGCCTACATCGTAGTACCTATTACGGTATAATACAGACAAAATAAAAATAAATTCTCTTGACGGGGATGCCTTCGTGTTCCGATGGAGCGCGGTTCCCCAATCGTCCGACTGTCCGTCCGATGGTCTTGGCCAAAGCCGACCACACCAAAAATGGTGAAAATCTCCCCCAAGTACTCACAACAGGTGGTGCGGTGAGGGGGAAACGTCATGTCCGACCGTCAAAACGGAAGCACAATGAGCATCGTGTAGCGCTCAGAGTTTTGACGAAGTTGGAGGCTGTTGAGGTTTCGGCTCTTACCGAAAAACAAAAAGAGTCACTTACCTGGGCTAAAGGCGTCATAGATGCTTCTAAGTCCAATGAGTCGGCTGAAAGAGCCACAAATTCAGCTGTGTTAACGGCTAGTAAAGTAAAACGAATCAGATCACCTGATGAACCCCTGCCTTCGAAAAAGGCAAGAGGCCCTAATGTCACCATCAACAGGACACTCACCAAGCCCTTCAATGAAGTGGCGAAGGAGAGTCTAGTGATGGCTGTTATAGACAGAAGTAGTGAGGATGGATCCATCCTCAAGGACAAATGGAGTCATGTACAATCAGCCATTATGGCTCATTACCTCGATGTCCGTAGAGAAATGCCGGGCAAACCACCAATCTGCAACGATGCAGGATGGCATCAGGGGAGAGTAAAGCTCTTATATTTCGGTGATGCCAGATCAGTAGACCTGTATAAGGCTGCTCTGAGTCGAGCGGGTGAGGTGTGGCCGGGTGCCCAGTTGGATGTTGTCGGAAAAAACAACATCCCTAGTCACCCTAGAGCCATCACCTGGGTTACAGAAGAGCCCTCCAACCCGGCTGACATCTTAGAAATAATAAAAGATTCCAATCCTGGTCTGCCGGCCCATAATTGGAGAATCAGCAAGGTGGGTGAGGCGGATGGTAAAAAGCGGCAGGTCAATCTTATCCTAAACGCTGAATCCACCTCCCATATACAAAGTGCGAGTGCAACCCTACAATATGACTTCGAGACTATAGTCTTGAAGATATACAAGCAGGATATAGCTCCCACTGCAGAAGGTGAGTCGTCCACCGTGGCACTTTCTGGAAGTGCGGAGGTACCCACGCCTATTATTTCTGGTGACTCCAACTCTAACCGAAGATCTGTAACGTCCTCCTCTGAGGACAAAAGCTCTACTTCGGACACAGAGAGGCTGAGGGGAGTCTCCGGACTCTTTGACGCATCTGGCGGGGACATGCTTCTCGATGCGGACGAAGACCCACACCCTTGACGGGTGGATGTTAATCTGTCAATTACCAATGATGGTAAGAATTCTACAGATTAACCTCCATCACGCTAAAGCAGCCGCAGCGGCTCTATTGCTGCGCCTGTCCACAGGCGCAGTAGACATCGTGCTGATACAGGAGCCCTACGTAGAGGGAGGAAGGGTGTGCGGTATTAGGACACCCAACTTTAAACTGCTTGTGGCCAACTGTGAAGGCACTCCAAGAACCTGCATTTTGGCCAGGAAAGATCTAAGTATCTTTCTCCTGACTAATTTAAGTGGTAAAGACCAAACAGCTGCTAGCCTGGAGATCGGTAATCGCATATATTGGGTGGTCTCCAGCTACTTGCCTTATGAATCTGTAGTACCGACTGCTGTATTCAGGGAAGTAGTAGAAGAAGCAACGTCTGACGAGCTCGAGCTGATTATTGGCGCAGACGAACGCTCATCATACTATCTGGGGTAGTACGGATATAAACAATAGGGGTGATTCGCTTCTTGACTTTATTCTAACTACCAACCTTAGTATTTGTAACATAGGTAATAAACCGACCTTCACAATAAAAGACAGACAAGAAGTACTCGACGTAACGTTTGCTACTGACCGGCTGTCAGACAAAATTATTGGGTGCAATGTACTGGACGACCACTCATTCTCAGATCACCATTATATTGAGTTCAAACTCGCGGAAAAAGCGCCTAAACCCGCCGTCCACCGAAATGTAAGGAAGACAAAGTGGCATCTGTATGAGAAGTATTTCAAGAAAGTCCTCAACTCTAAACTTCTGTACGAACCGAATGACAAATCCGGTCTGGATAATCTGGTCGATCATATCACCATATCATTCAATAGATCCCTTGAAGAAGCCTGTCCAAAAACAAGGTACAAGGGTAAAACTAAACCCCAATGGTGGACTTCTGAGCTAAAGGCTATGAAAAAGACCTGCAACAAGCTATTCAATAAGGCTAAATCTACTGGGGTCGCTAATGATTGGGATGCCTATAAAGAGCAACTCAAGATCTATAAGAAGGAGCTTAGAAAGGCGCAAAGGCGCTCTTGGTATACCTTCTGTGGTGAAGTGGAAAAGGTCTCCGACGCCGCTAGGCTGAGGAAGATATTATCTGCTTCACCCTGTACAGTGGGATATTTACAGGATGAGGCAAATAACTGGACCAAAAACAGCGAGCAGTCGCTCAATGTACTGCTCGACACACATTTCCCGGGGAACTCTGTAACAGAACCCGATGATCAGCAGGACCAACAAGAGTGCGAGTGGACTGCGAGCGTCGCTAGCTTCTTGACTGAGAGATCCAGAATAAGCTGGGCTATTAACAGCTTTGAGCCCTTCAAGTCACCTGGACCAGATGGCATCACTCCAGCAGAAATGCAGATAATGTTAAAGTACATTATCCCCTGGCTGGAGAAAATTTATGTAGGCTGTATCAGGCTTTCATACGTCCCGAATCGATGGAGGGATACCAATGTGGTATTCATACCTAAAGCGGGAAAGATATCACACACTAGGCCAAAAGACTTCAGACCAATTAGCCTGTCCTCCTTCCTATTGAAAGGTCTGGAAACACTTTTAGATCATTTCATTAGGGAAAACCTGGATACAAAACTCCTGTCGGGGAACCAACATGCTTACAATAAGGGAAAGTCTACAGAATCAGCCCTGCACGAACTTGTGAGCACTATCGAATCGTCCCTGCTTTTAACAACATTCACTCAGATGCGGTAATTGCGGCACTCTCACATCTAAAAGTCAACACTAGTTTGATTAGACTAATTCAAAGTCTGCTCACCAGAAGACGCATAACAGCATGTCTAGGGTCCACAACTCTAACAAGGTATGTACACAGAGGGACCCCGCAAGGAGGAGTATTGTCTCCACTAAGTTGGAACCTAGCGGTGAATGAAATCCTGCTAGATCTAGAACGTTGTGGCTGCAAGGTCGTGACATATGCGGACGACGTGGCAATCGCAGTGGGTGCCAAATTCGTAAACGTCCTCAGAGACATCCTACAGGTGGCTCTGAACAAGTTGGATAGATGGGCCAGAAGCAGCGGTTTGGGCGTTAACCCCAACAAGACAGAATTGGTTCTCTTTACTAGGATGAATAATGTCCCACATGTGGACCCTCCACCTCGGAAAAATGGAACAGATCTAGTCTTTTCTGAAAGGAATAATTCTAGATAGGAAAATGTTATTTAGACTTAACGCAACTGACAAACTAACCATTACAAACCTACTAACAAAGGTTCAGAGAACTGCCTGCCTGAGCATAAGCGGAGCCTTAAGGACTACAGCGACCGAGTCTCTACAAGCCCTACTCCATATACTGGCGATTAATATTGTGGCGAGAGAAGTTGCAACCAAAGCGGCAATAAGATTAAACTGCCTATCAATGTGGAGGTACAAGAACTATGGTCACATGAGGATATCAAAGTGTAGTGCTATGGTAACCGACCGAGTGGACTATATACCAACTGTGTACACCTTCGAGAGAAATTACATCACTATGATTCACGCCAGAGATGAATGGGTCGGCAGAATACCAGGTAATAGAAACCATCTCCACTTTTACACGGATGGTTCGAAGCTTGATGAAAATGTTGGCTTCGGAGTACACTGTGAAGAACTTAGTCTGGATATAGCTCACAGACTACCAGATACCTGCAGTGTCTATCAAGCCGAAATAATGGCAATATGGGAAGTCGCCAAGTGGCTGAGTCGCAACATAGTAACCAACACTGGCGTTGTCATTTACTCGGACAGCCAAGCTGCCATCAATTCTCTGGAGGCAACATCCCTAAATTCACAAACAGCCCTCGACTGCCGCAGATCTCTTAACGAGATGGCTGAGCAGTTTAATATACACCTCATATGGGTGCCTGGGCATAGGGATATCCCGGGGAACTGCAAAGCCGATGAACTTGCTGGGAAAGGGACGACATTACAAATTCTCGAAGAATTTGCATATATTGGTGCGCCACTATCCACGTACAAGCTTCGGCTTAGGCAAGAGGCAATCAGGCAGTCCAACGAGAGATGGACAGAAATCGCCACCTGCAGGGTAGCTAGACAAATCTGGCCAAGGTATGACCTGAGAAGGTCAAAATATCTCCTCGCACTAGAGAGGAAACGATTGTCTACGTTAGTACAGGTTCTGACGGGACACTGCTTGATCGGCGAACACGCCAAAAGATTGGGTATTGACTCCAATGACTTCTGCCGAAGCTGTGGAGATGAGGAAGAAGTGGAGAGCATTGAGCACTTGCTTTGCGACTGTACCGCTTTGAGTAAACGACGACTGGACATACTGGGGTAGGCCAGCCTAACAGATCTTTCCAGTACTGAGCCCGTGCGTGAGCCCAGCATTTCAGCCCATGGTAACACTAGGGACCTAAACTGGTCTATGTGAGCTTGTAAAAAAATACGGCTGCCACCCTAACCTAAACCTTAAAGGCATAGATAGATTTTATGAATACTTAAATTCAAATAATTTTTTTCGGAAATACTAGCCCAATAAATATCAGTAAGGAACGGCTAAAGTCGTTTGGGGCCGACTGTATAATACCCTCCACCATTGTTTACCAACAAATGCACGGATAACCATTATTACTATTAACAGTTGCAGGTTAAATAGAGTGCATTTCTAAATTCCAGACACACATGTTAAAAAACTTGACCTTCATGGCGGGCTTATAATAATCAAAACACGGACCGAGATACTCAATTTTCCATAGAGACGATTTAACTCGCTATGAAGTACAAAAGCTTAAATTTCCGCACGATGGGTTAAAAATGCGTCCCCTAGAACGATAAGAAGTCTAATCGGAAGGGACCTTTATATTTGAGCAACATCAAAATATGGACCATTGTTTCCCACTTCCACTAGGAACGATTAGGACCAACATTAAATATGAATTCTCAAATTTCAGCGGATCAATTGAAGAATCCGCTCTCTAGAGCGTCAAGAATTGGCATCTGTGGGCACCTTTATATGGGGGATATAGCAAGACATGGACCGATGTGCCCCATTTTTATTACAGACGATTGGGTCCAATATAGAGTGTAAATTCTTAAATTTCAGCCAGATCCATTGAAAATATGGACCGATATGCCTAAGGAATGCCTCTGTACCAATTTCCGTAAAGATAGCTTCATATTTGACAGATAGACGGACAAACAGACGGACATGGCTAAATCGACTCAAATAGTAATTCTATGCCGATCGGTATAATAAACGATGGGTTTATCTCTTTGTTTCTTAGGTGTTACAAGCCAATGTACAAAGTCATAATACCCTGTACCAAATTGTGGTGTCGGATATAAAAATATTGGAATGGAAACAACAATTTGTTTTGAACAACATCTTCTCAAATATATAATTTTTGTGCTTACCAAAAATTATTACGGCTTTTCCAATAGGGATGATATGATTTTGAAGTGACGTTTCGGCCATTTTTCATGATCTGTCATTTGTTTTTCATTGTATTCAGTAGTGTTTACAATTTCATCATGGAGAGATATACGCAAGAACAACGTTTACAAATTATTCAGTTTTATTATCAAAAAAATCGTTCTCCAATTGCAACTTTTCGTGCGCTAAGTCCATTTTTGTAAATAAAAAAAAAATTGTGGCTACGTGCCACACAGCAAATGAAACAATTGAATTGTTGCGAGAAAGTTTGGAGATTCGATTATTTCAAGAAATTGTGATATTGAATGGCCTCCAAGAATTTGTGATTTAACACCATTAGACTATTTCTTGTGGGGTTATTTGAAGTCATTGGTGTTTCGAAATAAACCAGACTCTCTCCAAGCTTTACAAGTCAATATTGAACGTGCCATTCATGACATACGACTTGATTTAGTGGAAAAAGTGCTCGAAAATTGGGTTCATCGAATTCGTTCCTGCATAAGAAGTCGTGGAGGCCATTTGAAAGACGTTTTATTTAGAACTTAATTGTACTTCACATTTAATAAAAAACATTGAATTTCTTTAACAATAAGTGTGTTTTTTTCAAAGAAATCATATCACTCTTATTGAAAAACCCTGTATATTTAGAGTGTGCCCTAAACATATATATGTTTCAAGCCGAATTTGTTTGGGACAATATATTTCGGAAGTGGTTTCTTATCAGCGTGTGATATTGGCCATATCACAACGTACTTTTATGTTATCAATAATAATGAGAATTACATCACAAAAATATAGAGATGAGAAGAAGAGGCACCACCAAAGACTTTTAAATACCAAGACATAAAAGTTCTCTCTTCTGCTGTTATGAAGTATGTCTAACACTGGGGATAACATAAAGAGGAAAATTAAAGGATAACATAAAGAGGAAAATTAAAGGATTAAAGGATAGCGACAACAAACTTTCGGCCGTACTCTGCCTCATTCATCATTGTTTTTGTTTTTTGTTATTCGATCTGTTGTGACTTTTCATAGTTTTGTTTTTGACTATTGAGTTCGAGATCGTTGTTTTTGTTTTCTGTTAAACAGAAAAACAAACCTTCTTTAAATAAGAAGAATAAGAAATGTGTGAAATGTTTAATACCTGACTTCAAAGTCCCATACTATGAAAAGTCACAACAGATCGAATAACACAAAACTATGAAAAGTCACAACAGATCGAATAACAAAAAACAAAAACAATGATGAATGAGGCAGAGTACGGCCGAAAGTTTGTTGTCGCTGTAAGAAGCGACAATAACAACAAATCGTGCGCCTTCCCCGCAAATTGCAGGGACACACAAAAAAACCAAACAAGAAGTGTGGGGATGTATTAAGGTTAAGAAATACTGTCTGCAATGTTTTGGAGATATGGGACTTTGAAGTCAGTTCTCAATTATTTCATATTGAGCTGCTCTCATATTGTGCCAATTATTGACAGGGTATTTTGTCCAAGGTGCCGATGAGGTTGCTTGGTAGCTTCCGAAACGATATCGTCCACCAACCAGTGACCACCCTTAATACATTTCACACATTTCTTATTCTTCTTATTTAAAGAAGGTTTGTTTTTCTGTTTAACAGAAAACAAAAACAACGATCTCGAACTCAATAGTCAAAAACAAAACTATGAAAAGTCACAACAGATCGAATAACAAAAAACAAAAACAATGATAAATTCATAAATAAATAAAAAAATTTTAAATGTCATAAAATTTAAGTAAGCGCTTCATGTATACATGTTTTACTTTTATTTATTTATGCATTTAGATGTCTTTTTTGTCATTTAATTTTCCTCTTTTAAAGGAAGCTTTATGTTATCCCCACTTTTAGACATACTTCGTAACAGCAGAAGAGAGAACTTTCAAGTCTTGGTCTTTAAAAGTCTTTGGCCACCAAATGTGAAACATGTTCATTAATGAAGTAATGTTATATTAATCCCCCGAATGAAACTGTAGCATTGATGTAATAATTCCCCATTAGTGACACTAAAAAAGAGTTGCATCATTTCATTGATTAAAAAAAAAATTAATTGCATCGAAATATAACGGTAACGGATAAAAGCAACATTTAAGTTAAAGCTAAACTTAAACGAAATTTGTAATTGCTCTCCAACGGCTGAACCGATTTTTGCAAAGTTTACTTTGTTTTAAAGAGGACACAATGCGCCATTTTTAAAAAAAATTATTGTCCATCCAGGCATGTTGATAGGGATGAAATCGGTGCATATTGTGCTCCGATATTAACAAAATACTAGCACAAGATAAGGGAAAAATTGCAGATATCTCGGTAACTATACGAGATAATTCTTAGGTGTAAAAACTTTTTTTGTAACCCTCAGTTAGTAGAAAACACCCGAAATAAATTTTATAAATCGGAAGAGAAACACGAATTACACACGCTTGAACATTTTCTTCACCCGATGTGGCCAACTTTTAGGCACTCTATCTCCGCCCCTCTCTGACATAGGGGCGCAAATATAAAATCTAACTTCTCTAACACCTCTTCATCTACCATGCCAAGTTTAGTCGCTATCGGTTGTATGGTTAAGAAGCGGTCGAATTATTTCCCCTTTTTGAGTTCATACCACTGTGCAGTGTTTTGCAAAAACAGACGAAAATTCTCCTACTATGCTTGGTATTTCGTCTATAACTTTTAGAAATAATAAGTCTCCCAATGAGTTTACTGTTCTGGATTTGTGAGAGTGAGACGAATATTCTGTGAAAATTTGAAGAAAATCGAGGAGGAGCAAACTTTGTAAAAATCGGTTCAGCCGTTCGAGAGCATTTACAAATTTTGTAAAGCACAAAAACTATTTTTTTATTTTTTTCACAAATTAATGCCCATAAAATTTTTTCAAAAAAAAATTTATAAAAACAAATGATGGCGAGATCTTATTTTACCTATTTGTAACTACTTATAAACATTTTAGCCAAAAATAAACTACATAGCGTCGGCTTAATGCTATTTTGGTCCATACGCCATTTTTGTGTTTTTTGAGTTAGGAGTTGATAATATGGGTTCCAAGCATGCTCTTTCAGAATCTGCAATCATTTTTTTCCTATCTCGCCTAGTTTTCGAGATATTGGTAGGGTAAATTTGTTTTACTCTAAATAACGGGAAATAATTTCGATATCTTTGTTCTATGTCTCAATTTTTCTATCGCCCTATATTTTTCACTCAGTATTTTACGTTCTTTCGATCACAATATGTAAATTAGTAATTAGGACCCTTTTTGTGGTCCATGTAATACAAATACGAAAAAATAGTAAAATAAAAGTGGATATGGACCAAAATGCCAAGAACAACAATTGTTATAACTTGCTTATTTTTGGATGTAATGGCATAGAAATGCATGAGAATCATACAAACACTGTTGGGAACCCTATGAAATAAAAAGTGTGTAACTCTTCAGTCCCGTTTTTACTCAAACAATAAAATGCGTTTTTCTCCGTTCATACAAAATGGCGTATGGAACAAAATAGCATTAAGCCGACGATAGGTCGATATTAAATATTCTGACACATACATTTAAATTTTCTACATTTCACTTATACTAGTTACAATGCTTTGTCGATATATTTAATATTTTCCCAAAAGATCGAATTACAAAAAGGAATTACATTTTGTTGTTTTATACTTAACACTATAACTTAAAAATAACACTTAATAGTAATATATATAATTACAAATGGGAGGAGTCCGATTATTGGCGCGTACTATATACATATAGTGTCATCGAAATCGTAGCTACCTAGCCGACGATGATAGAATAGCAGTTGGTCGCCACGGTATAGTCTAACGTCTCTATTCAGAGTTAAAAGACCAGCAGGAGGCTGTTAGTATAACTCGGTTAGCCTGTTTAGAGTGGTGTCTATATTTAGGAATGTTCTCATCAATTCATTATCAAGAAGTGAAGAGTTGGGTGAGCAGTTGGTCGCCACGGTATAGTCTAACGTCTCTATTCAGAGTTAAAAGACCAGCAGGAGGCTGTTAGTATAACTCGGTTAGCCTGTTTAGAGTGGTGTCTATATTTAGGCATGTTCTCATCAATTCATTATCAAGAAGTGAAGAGATCTCAAGATTCCGCACCGTCGTCCGGGATGCCTAAGCCTTTCCATTTGGCTGGAAGAGATTTCAAACCCGGACGGAAAAGCATAGGCCATGATGGGTCTGATGATCTGACCAAGGTAAGACGCCAAGGTATTTTATACTGGCTGAGGAATTATGTCATTTCCTATGCTAATTACAGTAATATATTGTTTCGCATTAGAATAAAGGAGCTTGCGCTTGCCTTAAAATATGATGCTATCACATTTTGATATATTCAATCTGAGTCTCCACCTGTCGAAATAGTTCGAAAAGATTAGAATTTATCCTAGAGTTTACTGTTGAAGCTACTGGACCGGAAGAGACAGTGAGTATATCATCTGCGTATATCAAAAGCAAGTCACCGGAAGGTGGTTCGGAATGTCGCACAGAAGAGTACAATACAATAGTACTGGAGTCACCAACTCAACTTGGATGTTTCGCATTAAAGTCGCCGCCGATTATTACATCGTCAGGACCGAAAGCGTCGAGTATCGGATCGTGGTATAAGGCGACAGTTGTCAGCCAGGTCTCGTCAAGCTGTTTTTTTTAATTTATGTTCAGCGAGCAGAAGAACATCCGGTTTGTTTAGAAACAAATCGAAGTACTGTCTCCTATTAAGCGATACCGACATATTGGACCCTACTATTCTCTTTTGTTTTTAAATTATTTTTTTATTTTTATAAAAATTAACAAATATGACGTTATTAATTTTCTTCTGAATATTGTTGATTTTTTGAATAAGTCGTCAAAGCGTTACGCTGCAAATCAATTTCTATTAGTTTGCCAATTATACTAAAGTTTATTAAATACATAGAAATTTAGATCAAAATTGTCGCTTTTTCATGCATAACGATAAATTGCACCGAACAATTAGCAGATTTAGTGAAATGGTTACCTTAAAGCTCGCAGTTTTCATTCTTGGATTTTCGTTTAAAATGTGTTGTTTTTATTCATGGGCCAAGATATATCTCTCTGCCAAATTTTATATTTTTCCTATAAAGATACGTGTTCTTTTCTTAGACCAAATTACTACTCCTTGTAAATTTCAATAAGAATCGAATTTTAATACATACAACATCTGCTTTATTGAAGTATATCATGAACTTGGTTTAAAGACAACATATACTTGATTCTATTTCGACATGTATTTGATTTAATGACGTTTTATTCCTTTATTTAAGTACAAGACGTGCTTATTTTAATGCAAGTGGAAAGTTAGGATAACTTAATTAATTTTCACTACGCTTTTATCAGTGTATAAAGCATTTTCCCGTCGGTGTAGCTTTAGCTGGATATCCTAATATGTATATTAAACGCCCCTCATTTCGCTAATGTTCGTTGGAGTTTAACCAATAACCACAGATAAAATGTATCTAATTTATATTGCTATTATTACGCCGATTATGTGCGTATTTTCATATGGTCCATAAGGACAATTGTCCTCTATGCATTATGTGAAAGCATGCGTACATAATATACTCGTACATAACTACTAATGTGAGTGTGTGTGTGAGTATCAATACATACTCATATAAATACTATTAGCAAGTGCTAGTGTCGGTATGTTTGTATACATAGACTCTTGCGATTGTTGTTGCTGTTTCTGTTGTTTATAAATAGATATACATGAGTTGTTTTAAATGAATTAAGTATGTTTTTTAACTCTGTTTTCACAATTAGTCCGCAGCGGACATAAAATATGTAAAATTATTATTTCCGTTGACATCGTTGACATTGGCTTATTAATGCGGTGAATTAATTTAAATAAATTAAAACCAATTAAAATGTATTAATTTCATAATCCATATGAGCCCACCACCACCGACACCGCCAACCATGTGAGCATAAATCAGACCTCAGTCCCCGTCGCATCCCCAAACAGATACGGTCCAATGATAACTCGCATGTAAAGAGGAAATCAAACATTTATCCATATCTCCTGTCCTGGAAAGCGATCCTCCCTGCGGAGTTCAACAAAACAACAACATTCACACTAAACATATTGCGCCACTGTTTGCGGTGTTATTGGCAAAATCAATTCCGAATTTGAAATTAATTCTATTTAATTATTATTTATTACCACGCCATGGGTATCTGTATTGGTTATGCATCTGTCTGTGTGTTTTCCATACAAATATGATTAAAATTATTAAATATTTTCCCATAAATTAGGCAACAAAAACAATTCAATGAAAAAAATAGTTTTAATTACAGCCAAATATGTGTATAAAAACAAAGCAGAAATTTAATTTTTCCAATGGATTATTCATGGATTCGGTTTATCAATAAATAAATAATTTCCATGCGAATAAATTTCGTCAATATTTAACAACCCTTAAATGGTTGAAGATTATCAAAAATGATGCGAGGATTACGAAATAAATATTGAAATGCCACCGAATGAGTCAATTGTGCAGTTCACTTATTTCATGACCTCTTGCATACACGCTGAATAAAATGGCTCCTATAGTATATTGTGCCAGACATATTCTGTTTGAAACATACATATGTTTACGATACACTCCAAATATGTTATATTTGACACACATATGTTTTGGAGGATGTTGTTCTAAACAAAACTATGTATCTAAGATAATATTTTTTATTTATTTGAATTACAATACAAAGTAAATTTATATAAAAATTTTACGTTCCAGCGAGAAGTCGGGTGACAAATGCCATGTTGCTTGTTATATTTTTTGTAGCATCAGCCCAGAGCCTCTGGTGGGAATCGAACCCACGACCCCAATACTCATAGGCGAGTACGCTACCAACTCATTTCTTTTATTCGGAACTAATATTAATTTGGTTTAAGTATGTTGGCAATATTTATCTGTGTGTTTGTAAAATTCATTTAAAATTTTAATTGCATAATCTTGAGTAACCATAAATTGCATTGATCGAAATTAAAAAAATTAATGCTGCTTAATTTTAATTTTAATCTAAAATTAAACAGGGTCATTATGTAAGTCTTAAACATTTTTATTCAAATATAATATATTCGGAAAATTGTTAAACAATAACTTTGTTTGTATATAAAAACATATTTTATTTGTGAAAGTCAGTTCGCAAAAATATTTTGCTGTAATACATTTGTTGAATTTCAAATAAAATGTATTTGTTCAAAAATATACAATATTTAAAAATTTGTATTACAAATATATTATATTTGAATTCAAACATATCCAAAATGAAAAATTTTCTCCGTTCATCAAAAGCGAAAATAACATCTAAAAAAAATCTGTGTGTTGATTAAACATTATTATTTAGGTAAAAAACATGACCGAAACCATGGAATGCTTGATTAATACTATTGGTACTCTGCTCCATCAATTTCAATGGTTCAAAAGTGATTTTCTGAGTTTCGTAACAGCTCAAATGATAACAATCAAATAAAACAATCAATAGCGAATATTATGCCAAAATATTTGGTCGATTTAATTAGGATTTATGTTGAAGACAGGGGGCGTTTAAACGTCTCATGTTCATGGAAATACACTAGAGCCAGTAGTGCGCCTTGTTGACCTAAATGACTCTGGTTATTAAAATGTTGATAAGAGTCACCTGACTCTTATCAACATTTCACCTGATTGATGCTCCCTGACAGGAGCAGTGTGGCCCATTCAGATAAGAGGCGTAATATTCAAATATTCAGTGTTCATTCTTGTACAAAGTAGCGCATTTCTGGCAAATGTCATAAAGGACAGGTGGTAAGCACAGCTTCTAAAACTAATAATCGTCAATTCGGTAAGAACATATATATTAATGCGGGTCAAAAAAAAATATCGCGTTTGTCCGCATCTCAAATGAAAACTTGTTTTGTTTAGCAAATATCCCCAAAATATTTCGGCTGTATCTGGACCACTGGAGCGATATTACACAACCTCTAGAAATCGCGTTTTTTTCTTGCAACTATCGGACATCTTGCAATAAAGCGCTATATTTTGCGTGTGTATAGCTAGAACTCGCTATTCTGCTCAAAACAGTACAAATATTGTGAATATCGCTCTAATGGAACCGAAGATATTCGCGATTTTAATATTGCAAGAATGTAGATGTGGTCAGGGGATTGCGGACATACCTGAACAATTGTATTTCAGAATGTGCGATATGGATGTCCACAATCCCCTGACAGCTACTTTTATGCATAATTGCATCGCCAACAGCTTAGAAATGTGAAAACATACCTAGTCAATAATGAACAATATACACATACATATAAATTATATTCTGTTCCTAAATAAAGTTCTTTTATAAAAAATGAAAAAATTCTTTCTTCATTAAACAAAAAAAAGCTTTAATTTCAACCGCGATATATTTTTTTTTTTTGACCCATCCTAACATATTTGGGCTTTATATCTAAATCTGAACAGATTTTCTTCACATTCAGCAGAGTTCGTCCTTGGACAAAGCAGGATATACATTACAAATTGTATCGCTATCAGACAATAATTGATTACAAGCATAGATGAACAGATAGACGGAAGGTTATAGGTTAATCGACTCAGAATCTAATTATAAGTCGATAAGTTAACAAACGATGATTGCTTTTGGTTGTTACAAACAAATTAATGTGACAATGTTAATTCGGAATTAGAAACCAAAAATGCATATTGAGAAACTTTGAACTGAATTTATCGAATATTACAATATATTTATTTGATTTCGAAAGTTTGCTTTGTTTTAAAGTTTACATATCACATATAGATATTCAACTCAAAAACAATATGAGTGTAATTTAAGAAGAAATTCTTTCCTGTAGCGGGTAAGTGTCAGTTACAAACGAATAGGAATTTAATTTCAACGAGTGAGGTTTTTCGCGGATTTTCAGACCGATTTTCCCGAATATTCTCCAATTGTCACAATAAAAAAAATAATATTAATCGATAAGTGCAAACAAAGTTCAAGCCATGTTCGCGGAAAACTGTTTTTAGCGTGTGACAATTCATTCCTATTCGTTCGTAACTGACGGATGGCATGAAGGAATATTTTCGTATTCGATAATTTTTGATGAAACTTATATAGTCTATATCGATGGCTAATATCCATTTGTGGCTATATCGATACCTCCATTCTAAACAAGGCTAAGTGAAAACCAGTAAGGAAAGACAGAAAGTCGGGCGGAGCCGACTATATAATACCCTACACCTCCCTAACAACACGAATATGAGCATTGCGATAAGAATTTGGCAGTGTTCATTAGATAGGGTCATAAAAAAAAGTTGCGGTTGTCACCCCTAGATTTGAAGATTATTCAAAGGCAATTTCAGAAAAAAAAATTCATTTTTTTTGGTGCACCCTACATACCGCCCTTTAAGTTTCTTTATCCTGTGTTGTTATTTGATGTCCGATCGTAACGGGATGCATATCGTTGTTTACTTTTTGGAAAGGGCTATATTTGGTCCACTGGCCATTTTTGACTCCGAGGTCAAATTCCATAATTGACCTCTGTTATCTCGTTTTCTACCCCCCTTATTTGGACTTATTTTGAAACGATAATAAATGCATTTAAAAATAATTAAATTTTGTCTTTAAAGTACTCAGTTTTATTCATAAACAAAAAAGTTACATAGGGTTCAGAATTGTAAAATATATGCTGAAGTAAAACTCGACTAGTTTCTTTGACCTCGTTTTCTGTCTCTCTCTCACACACACACATGAATAACCCAATGCCACAAACACACCACCGCGGTTCTTTAGCACCAAAAAATTAAATTTGTGGGATTCTCCAACTAATTTTGGAACTTTTTTAAGGAAGAATTTAAGAATAAAATCACTTTGTTTTCCCATTCACCCTACACTCCACCAAAATAGTATTTTTTCCACTAATTCCTGATTAAATCTAGTATGATCTTTAAGTATGATACGTCGATGGAATCCGAGGTAAATACTTCAGTTTGGAATCCGAGGTAAATATTTACTAGTGACTTTAGTTATTTGATTTTCAAATCCCGTAAATGATATTTATTTTGAAACACATGGAAAGGTATTTGTACGTAAGTTAAATATGGTGTTCAAACAAATTAACTATGTCTATAACACTTTACATATAATTCACTACAACTTATTTGCTTATGAATACATGCTATATGCTATAAAGAAAAATTTACTGATAGTTTTTTCAAATTTGCAAATGTTGAACTTTGTCATTAATTAATGCAACACAATATTATTCATATGACTACCAAGACTGGCTCGTCAGTACCTCATCCGCTCAACCCAATTTTTCAGCACATATTCTATTGCTTCGAGTCGAATCTCTACAATGGCAATGGTGATTTCGTTTCTGAAAAATAATATCACCACATCATGTTGCTACATTTTCTCCATGCGAAAAATCGAACAAAAATCGTGCGGTGTGTAAAGCCCATACCTACATTATAGCACAACCATTTGATTGCACATTAAGAATGTACGCTTTCAATTAGGTTTGGTTCTGAAGTTTGCTTTTTGACGGTGCAACACTCCACACCGCAAACTGGGCTGAGTGTGGAAAACGCGATATTTTCGCATTTGCGGAATGTAATAATTTTACAATCGAAATCAAAACCCATTCATACTGCTGCACCATTTTACAAACGAACCTAAAAATGCGGTTTCAATGTAAAATGTAAAAAAAATTTTTAATTTTTTTGCTCAAACGAAATCATCATTAGATTAGATGTTTCAACGCTTTAATTGTCCCTGGATGCTTTGCATAGCATTTATCCTTATTGGGTTCCCAAAGAAAGTAATCCAAAGGGCTCAAATCACAAGTCAAAGTAATCGGTAATTCAAATTTTAAATGGCCCACCCTTTACAACGACAGTAGAAAATCTGGTACAAAATCCAAGGTAACGTATGGATGATCTACGAGGTATCATACGTACAGATAGGATAATAAATATGGAGTCAGTGGCAAAAATATAAAGCTTCAACATTTGTTAAGCTGAGTATAGACGATTGCCAGATCGGCAAACGTTATCAACCCTGCTAAGGTGCTGCAAATATACGGCCAATGACAGATTGTTAGGCAAAGGTGAATTGACAGTTCAGACGATTGCAAGAAAACATTACAATTTTAAATATTTACAATATATGTTGTAAATATTTATATGCAGGATTGCCAATAAAATACATTACAGACAGTGTTGTAAATAAAATGTTTTTCTGGCAATGGCGCCGTTGTCACATGCATACACTTCGCACATATTACAATCTGCAAATTATCTCGCAATGACTTTTCTGCTAACGTTGCAAAACAAAAATTGTGTGTTCACACGATTGTAAATTCACAGGGTTGCATTTTTCCGCCATTTTTCTGGCAACGTTGTCCGATCTGCAAATCGTGTGTACTTACCTTTAGAGAATCCCGCAAATTTAGTTTGTTGATGCTGGACCGAACTGCCATAGTGGTTGTGCGTTTGTGGCATTGGGTTGTTCATGTGTGTGAGAGAGAGAGACAGAAAACTGCGCTTACATGTCAAATATGGGACCGATATTGACCAATTTCAATAGGGATCGTTCTTGGGCCAAGAAAGATAACAGTGCTAAATTTTATCACAATCGGACCATAAATGCGATCTGCACTTTGATTACAAAAATACATGGACAGACAGACACACAGGCAAAAGACAGGCAGACGGACATAGCTAACACGATTCAGAAAGTGATTCCAAGTCTTCTCCTTTGGGCGTTACAAACAAATGCACAGAGTGATAATACCCTGTACCACAGTGTGGTGTAGGGTATAAAAGGTAGTTTTTCAGAAGAGGCGAGCAAAGTTTGATGATTTTTTTAAACTTGGGTAGAATTTCTTTGTAATTGAAGGTTAGGTTAGGTTGAAGAGAGGAGACGTTTAAACGTCTCATGTCCGTGGACATACACTTAAGCCAGTGGTTATGCCTGTTGTGCGCTCCTTATTTAGTATCTTTTTATACCATCCACCATAGGATGGGGGGGTATATTCATTTTGTCACTCAGTTTGTAACACCTCTAAATATTGATCTGAGACCCCACAAAGTATATATATTCTTAATCGTCGTAAAATTCTAAGAATAATTTGGTATAGATACTTCTTATAGCTGCAGGTAACTTGGGATTGAAAATGGGCGATATCGGTCCATTTTTAGTTATTCCTACTGTTCTCATGTAGTGTTTTTTTGTGTTTTTCGGTGTTATTTTCTTTAGGTTTGAGTTATTTTGTGAGGGCACATGCTATCCATGGTGGAGGGTATATAAGATTCGGCATGGCCGAACTTAACGCTTTTACTTGTTATACCTCACGAGTTACAGAAAATCGGTACTAGACACCGATTTTCTCAGTATCTTCTAGTCATATCCTCTGAGATGAGTCAAGTCTGGTAATATGTCGGACCCGAAATGTTGGGATCTTGCATGTGTGAACGCCGGGCAGTGACACAGAAAATGTGCTTCAACTCATCCTTCGTGGCTTCGAAAGGTTTCCAATTTTCCAAGTTTATTACTCGAAGTTCTCTGCTCTTTGAAGCCAAGCTGTTTGCCCGTTCATTTCCAATCACTCCGTTGTGTCCTGGTACCCAGAAAATACGCAATTGACCATGGGCTGAGTAATCATTTATCGTTCTTTTACAGTCCAACACAGTTCTGGATTTGACCCATTCCGATGTTATTGCTTTAATCGCCATTTGGCTATCTGTAAAGATGTTGGCATATTTAGGCTTTGTGGTGTTACTGAGCCAGTGCACACACTCCGTGATTGCTCGAACTTCTGCTTGAAATACAGTGATATGGTCGGGGAGGCGGAAGTGAAGTTCGACTTAAACCCATCCGTGTAGCAGCTGGTTCCCACTGGCACATGGGCCAGAGTTCCATTTTCCCAGGAGCGTCTGTCTGGCACAAACGAATCACAGGTAGCTGTAAGCCACACTTTAGAAATGCGGTCGGAGATTTCTGGCGTTTAAATGTGACCAACTAGAGTTTCTAAAATCTTCTGATGGTATGACTTGTGGTCTCGATTTATCCATTCACCCATCACTTGTAGACGTCTTGCTGTGAGGGCTGTCTCATACTTTATACGGATGTCTATTGGTTAGATGTGCAGTATAGTCTTCAACGCTTTTGTTGTTGCAGTTCTAAATGTCCCGCTTATGCCTAGACAGCACATATGTTGAATTTTTGCAAAGGTATTACGTTGCACTTCTTGTCCATTGGTGTCCACCACACTACACAGGCGTAAGTGATTATTGGTCTAATCACGCTCATGTAAAGCCAGTGAGTCATATTTTGACGTAGTCCCCATTTTGAACCTATAGCTCTTCTGCACAACGACCAACATCTGTGGGCCTTTGTAACTCTTTCTTCAAGATGATCTTTCCAGTACAGTTTCTGACCCAAGATTACTCCCAAGTATTTTACCTTTTTAGTTACAGCAATTGTCTTATTCAGGAACCGAGGCCGGGTAAAACATGAGATCTTCGTTTTCCTTGTAAATAGACATATTTCTGTTTTGTCTGGGTTAACATTAAAGCCCCTTGGTTGTGCACAGTTGTATTCTATGTTAAGCGCCTCTTCAGCTCTTCTGCATAATAGATTTGGATGAAAGCCCCTTAGAAGTATTACAACGTCGTCTGCATAACAGACTGGTTTAAGTCCTTCATTGGTGAGGGCTTTTAGGAGACTGTGTATCGTCGTAACCCATAGATTACCACGATTTACCTTGTCTCTAATTTTTACGTCATATGACCCACAAATAATCCACCTATTCCTTAGCATATTGTTGATCCAGTTTTTCAGCGCCCGGTCAACCTGAAACTCGTCTATGGACTGGATAAGTGTATCGGTCCGTACATTGTTGAATGCGCCCTCAATGTCTATGCAAACAGCAAGTGTATACATTTCTTTACTGAAGGATTCTTCTATGTGGTGCACTACCTCATGCAGAGCTGTTTCCACTGATCTTCCTTTGACATAGGCATGTTGTTTGAATTTTAGCCTGTCATCCGCTATTTTACATTTGACAATGTCATCAATTATTCGCTCGATTGTTTTTAACTGGACAGAAGTTAGGCTAATGGGTCGATAAGCCGTTGGGGTCGTATAACTCGCCTTGCCAGGCTTTGGTATGAAGACCACCCTTGATTCCTGTCAGTTTTTTGGGGTATAAGAATGTGAATAACTTTTGATTGGGTTGATAAACACCAAATTTTGACTAAATATAATTTGGAATATTTTGAAATTAAAAATGCAATCCTCCTAAAAACATGCTAAGTCGACTAAGCATGGAGCATTTTGAATGGAGGTATCGATATTAAAAAAAACTGTTTTATTGTTACATTATTTGATCTTCAGCGAAGTTTTGTTCTACGATAAGTTCTACATATTGCTACTATGGTCTACAAACCAAAAAACTTGAATATAATCCATTATACGCGAAGTTCTGAAATATAGCCTTTTTTCCTTCGTAAATGGTCTATGTTTTGTGAAATCTGTAAGTATAGCAGCTTTCCTTTGAATTTAAATTTATATTGAAAATAAAACAATGCTGAATACAATTCAAATTAAATATTTTGAAACTTAACGCCAAACTGTATATGGTTAAATAGTAAATAGGCTATTGGTAGGGCTATATTCCCAGAATTTTTGCAGTGGTGTGGGTTGCCAAATGAAAGAAGATTTTGTCGCGATTCTGTATAAAAGCCTTATATGTTATCAACGATTTTTGTATATTTACAAATAGTACACATAATTCAATTGGTTATATAGTTTATGTTTTGATAAAAGTAGTGATAATCCGATGGAATTACAGATTTCAATTCTTGTAACTGCTTTTATTTACTCGAAGAAATTGGAAGCTGACCGTTCAAAAATATTGAATTTGTTTGAATGCTTTATTTTATATTTTAAAGTTACTTAAACATACAGTTTTCAACCTTCTCCGTGTTGCCCACATCATGAGCTTTTAAAGAAATTGCATTTAGCGATTTTTGCAATGATTTTGCAAAATATTTTAAAGTTATTTGAACATCGAGTTTTCTGCGTTACCCACATCCTCTTCTTTTAACAAATTGTAGTTTGCGATTTTTTGCAATGTTTTTGCAACTTTAATTTGGACATAGTGTATTCTACTTTTTTTGCGATACCCATATCAAGGTAAATAGTTTAGACGTTTTGTAGACATCACAAAAAAAATTTTCTCGTATCGATACCTCCACTCACAAAAATGGCAATCGTTTATGTGAGTAAAATCTATATCTCAGTTTAGTTCAAGATTTTTACTCATGTTTAGTTAAATTTTCCTCAAAACTGGGAAATTTTACTTTCAATGAGTAAATTGAACTAAATTCAAAGATATAGCAATTTGGTTACATACTCGGAAATGGGATATGATTTTACTTACCTAAAATTCAATCGACCAAGTAAAAATTTCATACTATTTGGTAAATTTTGACTTTTACCGAGGACGGATTTCCTAGCGTCGAGGAAACATTTACTACTCCTCGAAAATAAATCATTTTAGGAAATTTTAACTAGAAATATCCGAATTTCCTTAGTTCTAGTTCATGTTTTTCTGAAATTTATAATACGGTTTTCAAATAATCCTTGAATATTCGTTAAGCAAAAAATTCCCGTTCGATTCAAGAGATTCTTTCCTTAACTGCTCAAATATCATTTCAAACAGCAGCTGCGAAGTTAAGTAATTTAACTTCGCAGAAAATATATAGGATTATATGTGAAATACTTAAGACATAAGATTGAGACATTGAATAAGAATTCTGTTTGTTTCAGGTTTTTTGAATTTGTTTCAAATACATTGGAGCAAAATATTTATTGGAAAATTCCCGAGAATATTTTGCTGAATTATATTAGTAGTAATGAACTAAAATTTAGTTTACTTCTACAAGTTGCAAGTTCAAAAATTAATCATTTATAGTTAAACGTTTCTTACATTTTAGTTTAATTTTCGTATATTAAAGTAAAATTGAACTTGATTTGAGGAATTATTTTACTTCCATTTAGTAAAAATGAAAATTAATTTTAGTAAAAAAAATTACTTGATTTTAGTTAAAATTTTCTTAATTTTTAGTAAAAATTTCCTGATTTCAAGTAAAAATGTACCTGATTTTAGTGAAAATTTAACTAGATTTTTTTCAAAATTTCATGTAAATTTTTACTTAAACTAAGTTAATTTTTCCTTAATATGAGTTCAATTGAACTAGATATAAAGGAATATTTACTAAATTCAAGTTAGTATTAACTAAAACTAAGTTCAAAACATTTGCTAATATTAAGGACAAATGTGAACTTGATTTGGGAAAAAATTGCTTTAGCGCCATATGAAGTTTAATTTTCCTGAAGTTTAGTTCATTTTAACTTATCTTTGGGTTCATTTTTTTCTGAGTGTCCGTTCTAAAACATCCTAAGTCGACTTAGCATAGTTTTAGAGAGATTGCATTTTCAATTTATTAATTATGCAAGTTATATTCTGTCAAAATTTGGTGTATATCCTTCAACCCAATCAAAAGTTATTCAGAACACAGTACAGGTCAGTTGCTTTCCATCATACAGGAATTTCACACAAATTTAAAAATATCATTAAACATTGACCGCCTCTCCTGAAAAACTACCTTTTTGCACTTAGCATAGTTTTCAATGGAGGTATCGATATGTGCATTGAAAAGGCGTTCAGATTTATAATGTTTTCAATAAAACTTGCAATTCATAATCAATCTTTTATGTAAGTATTTTTATACCCTCACCTTAGAGAGGAGGGTATAATATTGCTACGAGTCAAAAGTGTAACACATCGAAGGAGCGACCTAAGACCCTTAGCGTGTTCGGCGGATATCCGTTTTGGGTCATTTTAAGTCGAATAAACAATGTCCGTCCGCAGGTCTGTCTGTCTGCTGATTCGTGCGCACGATAACTCTCGTATGGAGTAACCGATTGACTTCAAATGTGGTATGTGGTAACATTTTCTTCTATCTCCGGCTAAGTTCGAAGATGGGCCATATTGGTCCACTCCTTCTTGTACCTCCCCCACAAAGGGTTAACATTTAGTGAAATATTGATTATTTAATAACTTATATACTACTCACATGAATCCTCTGAAATTATACACATATTATTAGTATAATAGTCACTATTAGAAGTTGCCACGCCCCTTTTAGTACCTCCCACACAAATCGACCATTTTGTACCAAAAGTTACCAGCTTATAACTTTAACACCAGTACATACAAATACTTGAAATTGTGTACAGTGTAATGCTTTTATAGTCCAGAGAAAAGTGGGCGTTATTGGCACGCCCCTTTCGGTACCTTATATAAAAAGGGACCATTTTGAATCAAACGATTACAGATTTTAACTTTAATAAAAGTGCATACAACATGATATTTTGTACAGTGTAATGATTTTATAGTACCTAAATTTTATAGTACCTAAAGAAAAGTGGTCGTTATTGGCACGCCCTTTTGGTACCTTCCACACAAATGGGTCATTTGGCACCAAAAGTTAACAGTTTATAACTTTAATACCAGTACATACTTTAAAGTTATTAAATGCAATTTGTATACCCTCCACCATAGGATGGGGGGTATATTAATTTTGTCACTCCGTTTGTAACACCTCTAAATATTGATCTGAGACCCCATAAAGTATATATATCCTTAATCGCCGTAAAATTCTAAGACGATTTAGCCATGTCCGTCTGTTGTAATCACGCTACAATCTATAATACTTGAGCTAGGTGGTTGAAATCTGGTATAGATACTTCTTATAGCTGCAGGTAACTTGGGATTTAAAATGGGCGATATCGGTCCATATTTAGATATAGCTCCCATGTATAGCATCAAACTTGTTGTTATTCCTACTGTTCTCATATACTATATTTTTTGTGTTTTTCGGTGTTATTCTATTTAGGTTTGAGTTATTTTGTAAGGTCACATGCTATCCATGGTGGATGGTACATAAGATTCGGCATGGCCGAACTTAACGCATTTACTTGTTAGATTTAAAATGTACACTGTGTTCAATCATGTGAAGCTGAAGCATTTGGCATCAAAATCTCATTTTCGCAAATCTTAATATATCACTTTTTGGATATAACACAACATACTTCTAATAGTTGCAGGTCGTTTGGGATTGCAAATGGGCCATATCGGTTAATGTTTTGATGTAGCTCCCCTATACAGGTCGCTCCAAAATACGGTTTTTGAGTCATAGCTAACACATTTTTAAAACAATTTTGCTGAAACTTTGCAGTTTGTATTGTAGTTTGACAAGAATTCATAAAAGTAAAAAGTTTAAAAATCGACCTATAGAGGTCGCTCCAAAATATACGTATTTAAGCCATAAATACCATATTTTCGAAGCATTTTAACTGGATATTTGCAGTTTGTAGTTAATTAAGACGAGAATTCATCGCATTAAAAATTTTTTTAATCAGTTCATATTTTGTTATAGTCCACCTATAGATGTCGCTCCCAACAATGCTCATTTAAGGCATAAATACCACATTTTCTAAGAAATTTAGCAGAAACTTTGCAGTTTGTATTACATTTTGGTAAGAATTCATCTCAATAAAATGTATACAAATAAATGTTTATTTTGTTGTTTTTTTGATCAGCATAATCGACCAAATGTGTCCACAATCAGGAGAATTGTGTGCAAATTTCAGCAAACCGTGTCTGTAGGAGATGTGAAAACACCTGTGCATGCTCGCCCAGTTCGTTTGGTGCGGCTTATGGGCTGGCGACGTCATCGGGCCATACTTCTTCGAAATGAGGCCGGTCAGGCAGTTACTGTGAATGTTGTTCGCTATCGTGAGATGATAACGAACTTTTCATGGCCCGAATTGGAAGATTCAGATGTGGACAATAAGTGGTTTCAACAGGACGATGGCACTTGCCACACAGCTAACGAAACAATGGCTCTTTTGCGCAACAAATTCAATGGCCGTGTTATCTCACGACGTGGCGATGTCAATTGGCCGCCAAGATCATGTGATTTGACACCGTTGGACTTCTTTCTTGGGGGTTATTTGAAAGAAAAGGTGTACGCCGATAAGCCAGCAACAATTAAGAAGCTTAAGGATGAGATAATTCGGCACATTAACGGCATAGAACCTCAATTATGCCGCAGGGTCATCGAAAATTTAAAACATCGCACAGTGGGCTAAAATGGAAAAAAAATTTACATAATTCTGCCATTTCAAAACCACTTATCGTATGGCGATGAAATTTTAGGTGTGTATACAAGAGGTGTTAGAGAGTATAAGTTCGGAACTTGGGCCCCCTTTCTCATACAGGGGCGGAGCTACAAGGCCCTAAAGTTGACCACCTCGGGTATACAAAACTTTCATCGGCTTCTAACTTTTGAATGGAGTGTCCGATTTGAGTGGATACTCCTAGAACAGACCTACAATAAAAATTTTATAGCTTGAAGATATCTTGAACAGTTTCCGAGATATGTGGATTTTAAATTTGAATTTTTCATTTTTTCGCCGACTTTGCCTTGAAGTTTAGCCAATATCTCAGTAAAACGTTTACCGATTTCGTTCTCGTGAATTGATAAGATATGTCAAGAAATAAGAAAGTTATGGCCCTATAAAGTAAAATTTTTGAAAAAATTTCATTTTTGGAGATTTTTTGGCGAAAAAATTCCAATTTGTATGTAGGTCTTGTAGAATTTTAAGTATCACAGAATCTGTTAGAGAAAATCCAAAGCCAAAATTTTAATTGGTGTGGTTGCCGACACACCTCTAAATATTGATCTGAGACCCCATAAAGTATATATATTCTTAATCGTCGTAAAATTCTCAAACGATTTAGCCATGTCCGTCCGTCCGTCTGTTGTAATCACGCTACAGTCCGTAATAATAGAGCTAGGTTGATATATTTGGTATAAATATTTCTTATAGTTGCAGGTTGTTTGGGATTGGAAATGGGACATATCGGTCAATGTTTTGATATAGCCCCCATATATAGCATCTAACTTGTTGTGATTCCTACTGTTGTCATCTACTATATTTTTTTGTGTTTTTTCGTATTTTTATACCCTCCACCATAGGATGGGGGGTATATTCATTTTGTCACTCCGTTTGTAACACCTCTAAATATTGATCTGAGACCCCATAAAGAATATATATTCTTAATCGTCGTAAAATTCTAAGACGTTTTAGCCATGTCCGTCTGTCCGTCCGTCTGTGGTAATCACGCTACAGTCCGCAATAATAGAGCTAGGTTGATCAAATTTGGTACAAATACTTCTTATAGTTGCAGGTTGTTTCGGATTGCAAATGGGCCATATCGGTCAATGTTTTGATATAGCTCCCATATATAGCATCTTACTTAATGTGGTTCCTACTGTTCTCATCTACTATATTTTTTTGTGTTTATCGGTGTTATTTTTCTTTAGGTTTGAGTTATTTTGTGAGGTCACATGCTATCCATGGTGGAGGGTATATAAGATTCGGCATGGCCGAACTTAACGCTTTTACTTGTTTTCTTTAGGTTTGAGTTTTTTTGTGAGGTCACATGCTATCCATGGTGGAGGGTATATAAGATTCGGCATGGCCGAACTTAACGCTTTTACTTGTTTTACATAAATTTCAAACGTTTGATCGATTTTCTCCATCGCAAAGCTAAATTGTTAAATTTTTTTATTTATTTGTATTAGGCTGTAACAAAATCGACTGCAAAAGCGCAGCTTTTCATATCGAAGATATAGGACTAAAAGATCAAATTTTTGGGGATTTTTGATGTATTTTTTGGGAATTGAGGGATTTTCCACTAGAAATTTCAACATGTTGCGTTTGATTATTATATATAAAATCAAAATAAAGAACTTTAAAAAAAATCATCGAAATATATAAATTTTTAAGAAATTTATTCCGTATTTACGTTTACGCAAAATATTTTTTTTTAATTTGTCCCTACCTTCTTGTACTTATTGGTTATTATATCAGTCAATATGCACTGATTTCCTATAGATCACATGTTTTTATCAAACAATAATAAAATTTAGTAAGAAGAACAATCATAAAATTGAGGAAGAAGGATAAAAATGTCGGCCTTTATAATATGTTGGTGTGACTCTTGTTTTGCCTTAAATTTGTGTATATCCATTTTGTAAGCGAAGGACCCACTTCTTGAGAAAAATAATTTATTTTCTTATTTGATTTCTGTAATATATATTTTATTTATGTGAAATAATCTGAATAATCCATGTCTAGGAGGTAAAGCAAATCCTTGTATTCATCAGGATTGTCACATGTCAAAGATCGGTAACATATCCATATTTATACCCTACACCACACTGTGGTACAGGTTATTATAAGTTTGTTTCACGGCAGATGTTTGTAAAACCTGAACATAACACAGCTAGACCCACCTTAAAGTATACCGATCGACTCAGAATCACTAGCTGAGTCGATTTAACGATGTCCGTCCGTCCGTAAGTCCATGTAAAGTTGTTCGTCGACTACAGGTCGCAATTTCACTCCGATCGTTCTGAAAGTTTGCAGTTTAGAGTATTTCGCGGCTGTTAAGATCGCTATTGAATTTGGTTGAAATCGGTTCAGATTTAGATAGAGCTCCCATATATATCTTTCTTGCGATTTGGTCCTATAGAAGCTGTATTTTACATCCAATCGTTTTGAAATTTAGAATGGTAGAGTTTATTGATCCATGAACCAACACTACCGAATTTGAAGAAAATCGGTTAAGATTTAGCTATAGCTCCCATATACATGTTTCGTCCGATTTGGCCCTTTAGTCCTGTAGAAACTGTATTTTATATCCAATCATTTTGAAATTTAGAATGATAGAGTTTCTTGATCCATGAACCAACACTGCCGAATTTGAAGAAAATCGGTTAAGATTTAGCTATAGCTCCCATATACATGTTTCGTCCGATTTGGCCCTTTAGTCCTGTAGAAACTGTATTTTATATCCAATCATTTTGAAATTTGGAATGATAGAGTTTCTTGATCCATGAACCAACACTGCCGAATTTGTCCTATAATAGTCCTATAAAAGCTGTATTTTACATCCAATCGTTTTGAAATTTAGAATGGTAGAGTTTCTTGATCTATGAACCAACAGTACCGTATTTGAAGAAAATCGGTTAAGATTTACCTATAGCTCCCATATATATATTTCGTCCGATTTGGCCCTTTAGTTCAATAGAAGCTGTATTTTACATCCAATCGTTTTGAAATTTAGAATGGTAGAGTTTATTGATCCATGAACCAACACTACCGAATTTGAAGAAAATCGGTTAAGATTTAGCTATAGCTCCCATATACATGTTTCGTCCGATTTGGCCCTTTAGTCCTGTAGAAGCTGTATTTTACATCCAATCATTTTTAAATTTAGAATGGTAGAGTTTCTTGATCCATGAACTAACACTGCCTAATTTGAAGAAAATCGGCTAAGATTTAGCTATAGCTCCCATATATATGTTTCGTCCGATTTGGCCCTTTAGTCCTATAAAAGCTGTATTTTACATCCAATCGTTTTGAAATTTAGAAAGGTAGAGTTTCTTGATCCATGAACCAACACTACCGAATTTGAAGAAAATCGGTTAAGATTTAGCTATAGCTCCCATATATATGTTTCGTCCGATTTGGCCCTTTAATTCTATAGAAGCTATATTTTACATCCAATCGTTTTGAAATTTAGAATGGTAGAGTTTCTTGATTCATGAACCAACATTGCCGAATTTGAAGAAAATCGGTAAAGATTTAGCTATAGCTCCCATATATATGTTTCATCCGATTTGGCTCTTTAGATCCAATCGTTTTTATACCCTACACCACACTGTGGTACAGGGTATTATTTAAGTATAAATTGTCCCAAAAGTAAATTTATGTAAACAATTTATACATGAATTAAAAAATTTATATATCAGGTATTATATATTCGGCACCGCCCGACTTTAGCCTTTCCTTACTGGATTTCTTATTAAAGATAGAACAGGATCGGAATATAGGAGAAGATTTACAAATATATCTTCATTTTGAAATTCTCTTGAACTTTTTCAGGAGTGAAACTGCTGAACATTGCGAAAATCGCGATTTCGTGCCTCCTGGACTTCTTCCGTAAGCTCGCCCAAAGGGAGAATATGAAATGCAATAATTATATCTCCATGACGCAATACTTTATGTACTGTTGGGGTCATATCTTTCCATGGATACAGTTCTATTAGATATTTCGAAATACCTAGACAGTATTTTCCAAATTTTTCTGTATTCACTTTGTTCTTGCCGTTGATTGTCATTAGAATTATGTTGATTTTTCTCAGTAATTCCATATCAATTCCTGTGATCTTAGATGTGATTTCATAATCCTGGAAGAAACGCCTTGCAGTGTTACCATCATTTGTATTTCCATATCCCACTAGTGGTTTGTCGACATTTAATCCAGTCTCTTTCCAAAATTCCTCTTGAATTCTTTTTTCTGGAACTCTCCCGATGCCTTCAATTCCTTTTTTTCCGGTAATTTGTTTGCATTCTCTGGATTACTATAATAATGCAAATCGTATGCTATGTGTAGGAAATGTTCTAAAAACCGTATGCGAGCATGTAATGGGGAAATTCCAATTTATTGTTGGATTCTTTGATAAATCCGAAAATGCATTTTTTTCCTCCACATAGTGTACATCTCCACGTAGATGATGTTCCCGTAACAGCGTTGCAAACTTTCCCATCGACCATAGTGAAATTTAGGAGGAAGGAGATTGTGAAGCTGTAGTCCAATATTTTGATTGATTTCCTTCTCAATATGATCAACCAGGTTTTGTGTGTTGGTAGCCGACTCTTTTGTATACTCAAACCATATTGGTCTATAAAAGTTTTTTGATCCTGGAGTCGAATTTATCCAAATGTCACCAAAACTAGTTGAGGGACAATCCATGTCTTCTCTCCTTCTTAATCCGAGGAGAACAAATGATGCCGTGAACACACTTCTATAATCTGTCCCGCTCGGACTTGTTGATACTTGTTTGTTTTCAGGAAGGGTTGATAAGCCATCACATCCCCACTTGCACAAAAGTTGCAAGTCACAATTATCTATTGTACTCAGTAGTAAGAGTGGAAACTATTCTCGATGCTGTATTTTCCAGAAGGTTAGTAAGACCAATACTGACTCCACCTGGTGAAACTTGTAGCGGCGAAGGAATAATAGACTTCTTTTTGTCCTTTATTTTGTTATATGAAGGTAAGACATCGACTCCTTTTTCGGACAATGCCTTCCTAAGTGTGTTGTAGTTGTCTTTGCTGAGTCCCAGTTATAGCATAAGAGCAAGTGCTTCTTCATGCGTAAAAACTGACTTAGATGATGGTGTCGGAATACTCTCAACAATTCTCCATAGACGTTTCGGTGATGCTTTTTGAAGAATACCGGCAATTTTTAAAGCATCAGTTGGTTGTTTCTCTTTTTCAACATTGCCTTAAAAGTATCCGTAACTTCTTCAGTAGTCATTGCCGAAAGATTATTGGACAAACGCCTCTTCTTAGCTCTTGTCGATACATCTTCGTAAGGTTTATGGGGTGGACCAACAGATGAAGTCCAAATGTTAAATCTATGTTGTTCTCGAGCCAATCTGAATATTTTTCAAGAAATTTTGAACGCGATTTTGTTGTTCTCCACTTTACATAAAATGTTATAACAACTTTTGGATTTTTGTGATTTCGCTTTTTAATACTTTAATTTTATAGGTTCCTTCGATAAATTCTACTATTCTACGGACTTTTTCCTCAAAAGTGTGAAATGGGATTTCACACAAAATAAAAAATAGTGACGAGTTCTTAAATGTTAACGCCATACTTGCAAAATTGGTTATGATATACATTCTCGAAGATGCTATATTTATATAAAAGCAATAATATACCTGACATTTCTACCTGATACATGTAATATGGGAAATTACAAAAATCATAAATGCATGAATAATATTAACTATATGAATGAACATTACAACAAATATTTTTATACCTGCCAATGATTAAGGGTTTCCTAGAAATAGTGCCATAAAACAATAGTTTCTGAAAGGTAAATCTTACTAAATTTTATTATTGTTGGATAAAAACATGTGATCTGCAAGAAATCAGTGCATATTGACTGATATAATAACCAATAAGTACAAGAAGGTAGGGAAAAATCGATAAAATATTTTGCATATAGAAGAAACGTAAATACGGCATAAAATTAAAAATGTATATATTTCGATGATTTTTTTAAAGTACTTTATTTTGATATTAGAAATAATAATCAAACGCAACACGTGGAAAATTCTAACGGAAAATCACTCAATTCCCAAAAAATACACCAAAAATTCCCAAAAATGGGATTTTTACTTTTAGTCCTATATCTTCGATATGAAAAACCGCGCTCGGGATTCCCTTTGCAGTCGATTTTGTTAACCCTAATACAAATAAATAAAAAAAACATTTAACAATTTAGCTGTGCGATTGGAGAAAATCGATCAAACTTTTGAAATTTATGTAAAAAAAGGTCCAAATCGGAGAAGGGTGGCAACCTTTCTCTTTCTCTCCCTTATTCCTTGACATATCTTTTCGATTCTTAAAAAAAAGAACACGCGAACAAAATCGGTAAACTTTTGTCTGAGATATTGGCTAAACTCCAAGGCAAAGTCGGCGAACAAATGAAAAATTCAAATTTAAAATCCACATATCTCGGAAACTACTCAAGGTATCTTCAAGCTATAAAATGTTTATTGTAGGTCTGGTCTAGGAATAGACCAGTCACAATAAACATTTTAGGGCCCTGAAGCTCCGTCCCTGTATGAGATAGGGGCCCCAAGTTCCGAACTTAAACTCTCTAACACCTCTTGGAAACTATTCAAGGTATCTTCAAGTTATAAAATGTTTATTGTATGTCTGGTCTAGGAATAGACCAGTCACAATAAACATTTTAGGGCCCTGAAGCTCCGCCCCTGTATGAGATAGGGGCCCCAAGTTCCGAACTTAAACTCTCTAACACATCTTGTATATAAGTGGTTTTGAAATGGCAGAATTATGTAAATTTTTTTCCATTTTAGCCCATTGTGCATTGGAAGGCGGTGTGCCGCCGAGGTCGCGGCGGCCATTTGGCCGATATTTTGTTCCATACATAATTGAACCATTCCAATATTATCATAATAAAAAGAAATGACAATAATTTACTAAATAATTTGTGTTTTATTCAAAATCAACATCGGCCCTTAAAATTTAAGCACCCTTTACATATATCTGAAAATGTAATGTTTCTGCCAAAAAGGTAAGCGTACTCATAACCGAAAAGTTTGTGTAAAATATGTTGTAGATACACAAATTTTATGTAAGGGATAGTTTAATATAAAATTAAATATGTTATTTTATGGTAATTGATGATTACAACTACAAAAAACATATTGCTAGTGCAAAATTGCTAGAACTATCGTGTGTGTGGAAAACCACACACGAGGGTCAACAACGTAAGTTTTTTTGAGGGTGAGATTCGCAGGAAAGCTGACAGAATTCTTAAAAAAAATACAAAAATGCATACTTATAAATTATTGTTGATAAAAATATAAAAAAGTCGCATTTATTATGGTGCTTTTATGCCGAAAAAACCAAAAATATTAAATATTGTAAGGTATCAAAAAAAAAAAAAATTAGTAAAGATTATTTAAGTAAAGATATATTATATTAATTAGTCAAGATATATTAAGATATTATTTTTTTCGCCAGATATCTATATATATTAAAATGAATCGTAGTTTGTTCGACTGCTTAAAACATGAAAACTACTGGACCAAATTGGATACTTCCTTCTGCGGAATTGTTCGTAATTGCCACGCGAGGGTTTAGGTAAAATTAAGGTTGCAAAATTCTCAACAGGAGGCGCTGACCACCTGACCGCTGAGGCTACTGTAAGATCTACAAAGCTAACATTTTGCACAAGCATAGACCAGATTATTGTATAAACAACAGAATTTCCACGTGGTAATTTTTTGCCTGTGGATAGTTCTAGCTCTGTTACAAAATTGAGTATTGTGTTTGGCCTTTCAGAAGCAACTTATAAGATCAAAAGCTAAAACTTTGTAAATATGTCGTGCCATACACGACAAATATAAAAGCGAAAAATAATTTTGAATTCGCTGACTGTGGTCAGTGTAAGTAGTACCGTCATCATTTTAGTCATTTTAATAGTTATTTAAGAGCTAACAATCTAAAAATGTAAATGTACTTACATAACTCAAAGGGATGCGAAAATAACTATTCAATGTCGAGCCTGAGGCCAAACTGCAGTGTCCAAAGCAATTGTTGCACTTTCAGTACTGAAAAAATCTATTAAGAACTATGAGCCTATAAACTGATGTGCATACATACAGATCTCCAACGAATGCGATTTTACGCCTGTAAGAGCTAGAAAGCTGTAAGAGCTAGAAAGCTGAAACTTTGCATGTGGATAGACTCGAGTGTTTTATATACCCCGGACTTTTCACACAATTGGATTTTAGCCAGTGGGATAGTTCTCGCTATCAAAAACATGAGTGTTATTTTTATGCTTAAGGAAGCCTCTTATATGAAACAATCTTAAATATGTGTAAATATGTAGAACTATTTAACGAATATTCACCCTCTTGACCACTAAGACCTCCCATTAGAAGTAATATGCTGAAAACTTGCACACATATTGTTACGAGTATGACTTAAATATCACGCTTCTTAGATTCATGATTTATTTAGGCTATTATTCATTTACTCAGCATATTTTCTTTCTCATGTGATAATTTGAGCAGTTTTTATAGATTTTTCAAACACATACATATTTATATCATACATATACATACATATTTATATATATATATATCATTGTGAATCTGTGAAATATAAGTTGAAGTGAGTGATATTTTTGATCGTCATTTGTTACGATGCCAAAAAGAGGTATTGGCAATATTGTGCGGTGTTCTCAGAATGCAACGCTAATCCGAAATGTAGCCCAAAATCACACGAAAGAGGTCCGTGCTATTGAACGAGAATCAGCTCGGGGACGACATCAGGAAGCCAATTCTGAGGTTTACAATGAGTAACAACGATTGAGCAGAAGAGAATACGTTTTTCGAAAGAACTGATGAGAATCGGAAATGGACAAATAGCGGTAGACACTCTCAGAGCTTTAATATCGATTCCACCCGCTATTTGCCAATTCACCCTAACAAAAGATGAAATGAGAGCGCCCCAGTAGGCGAGTTGTTAATGAAACCAAAAATATATTTTGGGCAAAACGAAGTTTGCCGGGTCAGCTAGTATTCTAATAATTCCGACTTAAGTAATCGTAATTTTTGAGTAAAAATGTAAATGGTACATTTTTCAAAATTAATCTCGGAGTCGACCTTAATTTTTCGACTCCGGAATCGGACTCCGGGTAAATTTCCCCGACTCCGACCCCACAGTCCTGCTTTTTAGGGTAATTGTTCAGTAGTCAGTAGTTAAAATGATTAATATTTGTGCAAGTTTTAATACATATAACATTAATTGACAATACATTTTATTTTGTCCAGTGTCGTTCTTTGTTAGAATTGGTTCACGTTTTGATATATCCCCCATATGATGCTTCCAGACGAATGTGACTTCTTTCCAGTGTATATGCCAAGATTTACAATAGACGTATTCTTTCCTTATAGGTTTTTAATTCCGTTAAAAATTTTAAATTTGACAAATAGCTATTTTGTTCACTTTTGAGACCCTAAACGGGCGATTTCAAGCACAATAAAAACAAAGTGAATTTTGTTGTAATACAAAGAGCCAAACCTATTTCTTCGCATTGCGTAGCTATGTCGAAATAGCATGTGTACCATTTATACATTTTTATTGAAAGTGTAGATTATTTTCTAAGCCCTGATTCACACGAGGCAATTATTTTCCAAGCAAGTGTCAAAGTGTGTAGGAGAGAGGCAGAGAGCTCTTTCCGACTGTCTCTCTCTCCAGCAATCTTTGACACTTGCTTGGCATAACAAGCCTCGTGTGAATTACTATTATGAATTTACCGACTAAATAAATAAAGCCTGCTGTGCCTCCACTCCCCTCAGTGTAACTCAAGAATTGTAGTCGTCAGTGTCGTAGGCCTCGTCGTCTACGTCATCGACTCCTTCGGTTTATGGGACACAGCCGCAATCTCCTTTACAGCAATGTGCACAGCAATCAACACCACAATTAACACCACATATTGATTTACCAACCCCCAAACATGAATCCTTCTTGCAATTTTGGCTGAGCAGATGGCTCCACGTGAATGAGGACGCCCCCACAGCTGGTCAATACCTAAGATACCACCTAATTTCCCAGCAGATGCAGCTGGACTAGTAGACGAGCGGGATGAATTTCGTCGTTCTAGCCCAGCTGATCCTAGAATCAGGGAACTGAATCTAGAAATCAGTAGGAAAGTCAACGAATATAAGCGGAGCAAATGGTTGGATCATTTGAAGCAGTGCAACGTAAGTTCCGGTATTGGTAAATTGTCGGCAACGGTTACGTCACCCTCGAATACAGGCAAGAGAGACGACCGGACTGCAGTCATAGTTGGTGCCACCACTGTGACTGACCCGAAGAGGTGTGCTCGTTATTTTAACTAGGAGAGTAATGCGTCGTATTCATGCTCTCCGAGCTGAATAAATACCATCACAATTTACAGTTTAATAAGTTGCAGATGTCATCCTTAGGATCCTCAATCTGTACTTGACCATTCGGATAATACCCGAAGCCTGCAAATGAGCAGAACATAACGCCCAAAACGATTTTAGGACTTATGTCCTTCAGTACACTTGGACGTAATTCCCAAAATTGGTTGGGCGTAATGTCCGCAGAGCGTTCCGGACATAACAACCCAAAAAAAGCGAACACCCAATACATATCGGGACTCTGATAATACCCGAAGCCTGGAAATGAGCAAATAACTCCAACGGACATAATGCCCAAGTTCATTTATATTTACTTGCATTTATAATAAAATAAAAACAGACCAAACAAGATTAAAAAAACTAGAACTTATGTAAAGATTTAATTTTAATGAAACTTTAATAATTCAGTAAATTAAAAACGGATTTTTAAGAGACTGGTTACAAGTTATTCTATTTTTGTAAATCAATTATATTTGGTACTGAAATTTTTAAATATTATATATTTCTGAATAAAAATGGAAAAATGTTTGTATGTATGTATGTGTTTTATATACGATTAAACCACTGGACCGATTTAAAATTTTTTTCTTTTGTTTGAAAGCTATTTTGTCTGAGATGGTTTTGGAAAAAAAAAATTGCAAAAAGTGGGCGGCGCAAATGTGGGCGTAACAAATCGTTTGTTTTCAAAAATGGACGGGATCGGAAATCTAAATCTGGGGCAACGAAGTGGACCGGGTCCAGCTAGTATTATATATTTCTGAACAAATAAATTTTATTTGAAAATCAATAAGATATATTTGGAACGCATATATTAATATATTACAACAAAATATATTTGCAAACTTAATTTCCGAATAAAATTATTGTTTAAGAAATTTCCAAATATATTTTATTTAAAAAAGAATTTCAATACTTTTGCTGACTTTTTCGAATTTCCGTTTATGTTTTCTTTGGTTTCAAATTGTACCTCTCAGTTATGATATTATATGAAGCATTAACTTCTGTTTTAAATCAATCATTTACAATTTTTGAGTAATTTAAGCCATCATTAGTTGTCATTTCTCCAAGTAATTTGATCCAAGTTTATACGATTTAAATTTTTGTTATTTATTATTTTTACGAACATTAAAAATTTCTACAAAATTAAATTTGAATTTCTGAAACATTTAACAAAATTTAGGTATTTTCTGAATACTTAGATTTAAATAAATATTTGTTTTGGAAATTACATGCCAATTAAATCATATTGGCATGTAAACAAAGACTTTTTAGAACAACATCTTCCCAAATATATTATTTTTTGTGTGTACCAAATATTATATGTTTCGAGTGTATCCTAAAAATATATATGTTTCAAGCCGAATATGTTTGGAATAATATATTACAGAAGCGATTTTTTTCAGCGTGTAAAAACATTGTCTAAACATGAAAATGTCGATAAAATGAAAAACCAGTAAGGAAAGGTTAAAGTCGGGCGATGCCGACTATATGACACCACTCTAGTAAGATTGGATAACATACATAACAATTGGGAGAGAGTCAAACACGTTGCATGGATGGTATGTAAACTATGATTTAAAATCAGTTAAATAATAATGTGGTTTTTCATAATGTAATCATTGATTTTAATAATAAAATAAAACTCTTCTCTGATAAAGCCAGACATTTTGTCCATTGTCCTTCGCATATTTTATATATTCCATTGTATTTGTATGTCCTACAGAGCGGCACAAAAAATTACTCCGTGAAAGTTGGTAAAATTTAATTGTAAATTAACAATATTCTCGGACATCAGAAATGGCAATGTGTGTATGCCATATTTCATCTCGCTTTCGGTTATATTTTGCCAACTAACTATTTTGTGAAAGTCTAAACCACAAATCCACTTAAAATAACATCAGATACCACATCAAAACCAGCAAAAAACATATTCGCACACTAACTCACAAAAGTCGACATGCTAACACACACACACGTGGCATAGACATTTATAAATAATGTGTACACCTTGAAAAAATCTCTCTTGTGTTATATTGTCCCAAACATATTCTGCCCGAAACATACGTACATATCGTCCCCTCAATATAATATACTATGCGTAGTGTATTATAGCCTATTATTATATTGCAAGGACGATGTATTCAGTCTATACTCCAAACATATGATATTTGACAGAAAATAATATTATACCTAAATATCGATACCTCCATTCTAAAACATGCTAAGTCGACTTCAAACTCATTAAACTTTGATCGCCTCTCATGAAAAACCACCTTTTTGCACTTAGCATTGTTTAGAATGGAGGAATCGATGTGATTGTGAAGAAGTAGTCACAAACAACATCATGTCACATCCTAATATCATACTTATAATTACCTCCCTGCAGCTAAAATCATTTCTAGTTGCGTATTGAACCAGTCATAAGCTAGTTGTAATGTGACCTGTGCAAACCCATTCGCATCGCTGACAACAAAAACGATTATCTGAGCTGCTTAACAGTACTTGCGTGGTCCCTACATGGTGGTTGCAGATCGACTCTTCCGTCTGTCAGCAGCAGAGAAATAAGCACAAACGATCAGTGTTCCCAACTCTTCCGAGGCAAAAATCACTACGAAACAACTGTGCAGAAACCACCACAAAACCACTACCAACCAAGTATAAAAACGCCAAAAATCGTTGCGAGAAAATAACAAAATCTCAAAAAAATGCTATCACTGACAAAAATGTTAACCATTTTTTAAATTACCACCAACAAAATATTTTTGAATTCCATTAATTTTTTAAACATTTAGATAATGTTTGTAACATTTTTCTATGAAAACATATATAAGAACTTATATTTATAACATAAACGTAAGTCTTTTTTTCCATTCTTAGGATTAAATTATTAATAAATGACTTGTTCTTTGCCAAATAAAATAGTATAATTTTCCTCTATCTCTTCTGGCTTTAATACTGATTGTGTATAAAATTTTGATGTCTAAATGTTTCATTGGCATTTATTTTTAAACATAAATTATTGGGTATTTTATACTTCGAGCAGTAAACATTTTGAAACTTTAACACATATCTTATTTGTATTAAAGAATTTACTGTATTTAAAGACAATCGGTTCCTAAGTCCTGCATCACACGAGCCTCCTACAAACGTTGACACTTGCCTGGATTCAGGACTTACGTTGTTCTTAAAGAAATTCATAAAGCTCAGTTGTGAGTTACGGGCACAAATCACATAAGAACATATGGAGAAATATAAATGAAAGGACATCGTTTTTACATTCTATGTGCTTTAAAAGAGTGCGACGATACGTTACGTTAAATACATGATTTTTTTTAACGTCGCCGTCATTTTGCATTCTTCGCCGATGTATGAAGAAAATCACTACTTTTACAAAACAGTGGTATTTGGAGATCTAAAATCACCACAAGTAGCGGAAAAATCACCAAGTTGGCATCGCTGCAAACGATTGAACTGCTTTACGAGCAGTGGTGGCAGAGTAAATGTTTCTCTCTCCCACCACCATTATCTTGTACTCTCTTATTCTCAAATATAGTAATAACTGAACTAGATATTAACTAGTACTGAATTGTGAACAAATGAACTAGTTGGTGCCTATGACAAACCAATGTTAAAATCGATAGTTCGTGAAAAAAGGACAGATATGTTACTAGTTTAAAGTAAAAAGCAACTAGAATATTTCTATATACAAACTAGTCATTTTGGCTGCAGGATAGATATACGAGTATGTCTATGTATGGGTTTGGCTTTGTTTGTATATGATCACATATCGTCATCCGAAACGAAAAAGGATGTAACAACAAGAAAAATTTAAAGTCTGTTTTTGATGGATTTCGATACACTGTTCAGTATGTGTATTAGGGGGGGGGGGTCAATTTTCTTTTCGCACAAAGCGTCAGTCAGAGACTTAATCTACGGAAAATTCTAAGAACATTTCTCCAAGAAACCATGGGTATAAAATGAATTCCTAGCTTGTGGAAATCGATTTCACATTTGATTAAATTGTACACAAAACCCTATTGATTCATACAAAACCAGTACCGTAAAATGTAAAAAGACCTATGTACACCATCACAAAGTCAAAAATAAAAACGCATGGTTTACACCTTTTTATTTTAACGCTTCGTATCATTTGTTTAAAGTGATTTCCTTTTTCTTGTGTTCCACTGTTAAAAACAAATAATTTTTTACAAAAAAATAAAAATCGGAGTATGTCGTTATCAATGCAATAGAAGCATGCGTTTGTTATTTATGACGTAACTCGTAAGAAAAAAATCCAATAGTGTTACAATAGCACCGTGCACACGTGCCATTTTATGGAACATAGAGGGTATTGCTATTCAAAAATTCTTCATGTATAAAAAAAGATAGAGGGTTTTGCATCGTAAAAAAATTATTTATGAATTCCAAAAATTTTTTTAATATACAATTATATGTACATATTATAATAAAAATAATAATTAATAATAACAATGAATTAATGATTAATTTTTTATTTAAGTATTATCCATTTCTTGGGTTTAATTTTTAAATCCATTTTCAAATTATCATAGAAAAAATGGTATTCTTTTGGAATCACAGGTTAGATATAAAAATAGTCATAATTTGAAAACTAAAGCTTCGACTAAAAAAATTTAACCAAATTCGGGTTTAGCATACTCTTTTCACCAAAGAACCAACATTTAGAAGAAAAAAAAAACTCCCAAATTGTATGAAGAGATAGAGGGTATTGCATTCAAAAAAACAAGTCGTCGGCTTAATGCTATTTTGGTCCATACGCCATTTTTGTGTTTTGAGTTAGGAGTTGATAATATGGGTTCCAAGCATGATCTTTCAGAATCTGCAATCATTTTTTCCTATCTCGCCTAGTTTTCGAGATATTGGTAGGTTAAATTTGTTTTACTCTGAATAACGGGAAATAATTTCGATATTTGTGTTCTATGTCTCAATTTTTCTATCGCCCTATATTTTTCACTCAGTATTTTCCGTTCTTTCGATCACAATATGTAATTTAGTGTCCTTCCATACCGACCCTTTTTGTGGTCCATGTAATACAAATACGAAAAAATAGTAAAATAAAAGTGGATATGGACCAAAATGCCAAGTACAAAAATTGTTATAGCTTGCTTATTTTTGGATGTAATGGCGTAGAAATGCATGAGAATCATACAAACACTGTTGGGAACCCTATGAAATAAAAAGTGTGTAACTCTTCAGTCCCGTTTTTACTCAAACAATAAATTGCGTTTTTCTCCGATCATACAAAATGGCGTATGGAACAAAATAGCATTAAGCCGACGAAGTGTGTAAGATAGAGAAATTACAACAATGACCATAAAATCTCAATTTTTGTTTTTTTATTTTTTTTCCTAAATTAGTACCATAGATGCGACTTATTTAACCGAATATTTTAACATAAAAATCTAATTTTTGCAAAAATTAAAGATAGAGGGTTTTGAATATAAGCTCTCGATATGTATATATGTGAGATTTACCCAAATCATAACCGATTTATTTTAACTTCGACTGGAAAGTTCGTAAGAGCATTAAAATTTAATACGTTGAATTTTATTGAGATCGGCCAAGTACTTTGATCGATATAACGTTTTTACAAAGGAGCGTGGCTCCTCCCACTTTTCCCAAAAAACAATTTATTTATGTTCCAATGACTTACGCACCAAGTTGCATTTTTTAGCTCTTATAAATCAGAAAAAATGTGTTTTTACCCGACCTTCCTTTAGTCTCTTTATGAAGAAAATCTTTAATCCTTGACTGATTTTGTACAAATGCAATACCAACTGCAAAAATTTCAGCCACCTGACCTGTTGTCTGCTTTCCACAGACAGACGGATATGGCTAGATCGTCTTAGAATTTGATTCATGTGTATCCTGACAAATTTTTAGCGACCAACTATCAAAAATGGCGAATTTATTAACGAAATTCAAAAGAACCTAACACAAACTATTTCTTTTTTCATAGTTAAAAATTCCTATTATACGCAATTTTCACAAACAAGTTATAAATTATGTATGTGTGAATTTATATAGGCATCGATATGGATAGGTATTATCCTGAAAGCCCCGTTTATCTAGAGACAACATTTTTCATTTTATTTAGTTTTTTGCTCCTCCTGTAAAATTTTCAAGTATGATACGCCCTTCTCGTTTCTAATGACTATATATTATTTCAGAAAATTAGTTCTCAAATATACTTTCTTGTACTACTTATATTAGTTCTAAATAAATTTTATTGATCTGCAAATAAAATTTATTTGTTCAAAAATGCATAATACTCGTATTTACAATTTTTGCTTCTAAATATCTTTTTTTTCAATTCAAACACATGAAAAACGATAATTTTTCCCCGTGCACGAGTATGTATATACATACATATGTATGTTTGACTAGAAAATGGTTGCATGTGCCACAAACCCATATTCCAAGCTGAGGGCATACAGCGAAAATAACCCAAAATTTTAGAACTACAATTTTTAAATTAGTTTTTTAATGCATTGTGGTAATGTCTAAAAAACCCCAGAAATTTTTGGGGTTATAACTGTAGATATGTGTATATGTTTTGTACAATACCCTAATTTGCACTCGCTTGTGTGTGCAAAATATGTTCACATTCATACGTATTATTTTTAGAGAAAACACAGTTATTTGATTTAGTTATTTGTCGCGTTCCCAGAAATTCCACCTAACACATTTTTTAACTTAAGTATAAAAAGTTTGGTGTATACTCGTACAATAGCCAGAACATGTTTTTTATCTGGATGTCAACACAGTTGATACAGAAGGATTATTTTAATATTTCAGGTCTCGCCAAATGTGTGAAAGTATATTTTTGATTTTTGCAGTTTGTCTAAATGTCCGCATTAAATACACGGAGTAGAATCGCTGAATTGATATGTTTGAGTTGAAATAAAATATATTTGGGAGCAACATTTTTAAATATAATACATTTTGGTATAAATAAATGTTATAAAAATATCGTTCATTCCATGTCAAAGAAATTCCGAGCACCTTTTTAAGGCCACCATTCCTGATTTCCAATGAAATTTTCCTATCACTTCCTGCTAAAAATCATGCATTTTATTGTTGGCGATATGGAATACAATGTTATTGGCGTCTGAATTCTCAGAAAATGGGAGAATGTTATCAAAAGGCGTACACGCTGAAAAAAAATCGCTTCTGTAGTATATTGTCCCAAACATATTCGGCTTGAAACATATAAATGTTTACGGTACACTCTAAATATATAATATTTGTACATATTTTGTTTTATTTGGTACACACAAAGGTTATATATTTGGGAAGATTTTGTTCTAAACAAATCTTTGTTTACTCAAAATTTTTTTGTTTGGGGCTATTATTCTTCGAAACAAATTAAAAATTTGCACTTAAGTATTCATAAAGTACCTAAATTGTGTTATATTGTTCAGTAATTCAAAATATTTTCGTAAAAATAATTAATGTTCGTAAAAATAATAAATAATAATTGAAATCCTATAATTTCGGATAAAAAAAAATTGTCGGTGGATTGACAACTAATGATGGCTTGGAATACTTACACGCTGAAAAAAAATCGCTTCTGTTGTATATTGCCCCAAACATATTCAGCTTGAAATATACATACGTTTAGGGTACACTCCAAATATATTATATTTGACACATACAAATATTATATGTTTGGGAGGATGTTGTTCTAAACAAAACTTTGTTCCCACCCTAATATGTTTTTATTTGGAACTGGTATTTCCGAAACAAAGATCAATTTGTGTTTAAGTATTTAGGCATTGTATCCATGCATTAATTTAAAGGGAAGTTTACTGTTTATCAGAAATTCAATGTGGAAGTAGTCAATAACACCACCAGTTCACCAATAGTACCGCCACTTTTGCAGGAAGTTCCCAGCAAAGGTGATGATCAAAATAAAAAGAGCCACAAAACGATTCAAACCAATGAGGGAGCGACAAAAAATAACACCGCCTCCCAAAATTGTCGACTGGAAGATGGTGTAATAGGTAGTGAACGAAAGGAGGAGAATGACCCACTACCAAATAATGAGGGGGTGCCACCAGATAGGATAGACTCCCAAAAGAAACTTTTACTGGAAGGACAATGATTGAGGTCATCCAGATAAACCTCCACCGGAGCGAGACAGCATCCAACGCTCTGATGGACATCATAAATAAAGGCAGGGTTCATATTGCTTTGATCCAGGAACCATGGACAACTAGCAGCAAGGTTACTGGATTAAACCATGTGAACTATAGCCTTTTCTACGCAAACACAGGTACTCGTCCAAGGACTTGTATTCTGTGCCATAAAAACTTATGTTTTATTTTCTCTCCAGAGTTGTCAACATCGGACGCAACGGTGCTGAGGCAAGGTAATGGAAATATGTACCTGGCGTCAATATATCTGCCATTCGATGCGCCGACATTGCCACCTACGTCGGAATTACAACGTCTGGTGAGGGAATCCAAACACACAAGTAATGAGTTATTAGCTGGATGTGACGCCAACTCCCATCATATCGCTTGGGGTAGTACTAACACCAATAAAAGGGGACACGCCCTTATCGAAATTTTGAATACAAATGACCTCATAACTCTTAACATAGGAAACACTGCAACCTTTGTTAACAAAATTAGGGAAGAAGTATTAGATATAACGATATGTTCAGAAAATCTTATTGATGAGATTCATGAGTGGAGGGTTTCGGATGAACACTCCTATTCAGACCACCGTTATATAAGGTTTAAAATTGCACGGCCACCGCCAAACCCCATAAGTTTCCGTAATAAGGCTAAGACCGACTGGACTAAATTCGGAAATCTACTTAGAAATCGATTGGGGCAGCCTACACGCGATTATCTATGTGCAGAAGACATTGATATCAATGTTAAGAAGATTACCGAGGCTCTTGTAAAATCATTCGAAGATAGTTGCCCACTTCGAGAAAGGAAATCTGCCTTTGAGAAACCCTGGATGACAGGACAAATTCGCTCGATTGGCAAAGATGTCCGCAGACTTTACAATAGAGCTCGACGTAAAAAACAATCAGTATATTGGGACGACTACCACAAAAGACTCAAAGAATACAATAAAATCATTAGATCGGCGAAACGTAACTCCTGGAGGCTTTTCTGTGAACAGGTAGACAGCGTTAACAGCATGTCTAAAATGAAAAAGTTCCTCTCAAAAACTCATGTCCAAACCGAAACACTGGTGGATGAAACGGGTAAAAGGATGGAAACTATAGAGGATACCGTAAGGCTCTTGATGAAAAGTCATTTTCCGACTGGTAATGCTGGACCAACAGAGGAACAGTTACAGAATGAAAATGTATTGCATCAAGTACCTATTACGGATATAACAGATGGTATGGTTAAAGAAGCGATAAAAAGTTTCTCTCCCTTTAAGGCTGCGGGACCGGATGGAATATTTCCAGCACTTCTGCAGAATGAGGTGGATCTGGTATCAACTCATCTGGCTGGAGTGTTCACTGCATGCCTAACCCATTCGTATACCCCAAAAAACTGGCAGGAATCAAGGGTGGTCTTCATACCAAAGCCTGGCAAGGCGAGTTATACGACCCCAAAGGCTTATCGACCCATTAGCCTTACTTCTTTCCTGTTAAAAACAATGGAGCGAATAATTGATAACATGGTCAAAGGTAAAATAGCGGATGACAGGCTAAAATTCAAACAACACGCCTATGTCAAAGGAAGATCAGTGGAAACAGCTCTGCATGAGGTAGTGCACCACATAGAAGAGTCCTTCAGTAAAGAAATGTATATACTTGCTGTTTGTATAGACATTGAGGGCGCATTTAACAATGTACAGACCGATACACTTATCCAGTCCTTAGACGAGTTTCAGGTTGACCGGGCGCTGAAAAATTGGATCAACAATATGCTAAGGAATAGGTGGATTATTTGTGGGTCATATGACCTAAAAATTAGAGGCAAGGTAAATCGTGGTATACCTCAGGGGGCATTTTATCGCCTCTTCTATGGGTTACGACGATACACAGTCTCCTAAAATCCCTCACCAATGAAGGACTTAAACCAGTCTGTTATGCAGACGACGTTGTAATACTTCTAAGGGGCTTTCATCCAAATCTATTATGCAGAAGAGCTGAAGAGGCACTTAACATAGCATATAACTGGGCACAACCAAGGGGATTAAATGTTAACCCAGACAAAACAGAAATATGTCTATTTACAAGGAAAACGAAGATCCCACGTTTTACCCCGCCTCGATTCCTGAATAAGACAATTGCTATAACTATAAAGGTAAAATACTTGGGAGTAATCTTGGATCAGAAACTGCACTGGAAAGATCATCTTGAAGAAAGAGTTACAAAGGCACACAGATGTTGGTCGTTGTGCAGAAGAGCTATAGGTTTAAAATGGGGACTACGTCCAAATATGACTCACTGGCTTTACATGAGCGTGATTAGACCAATAATCACCTACGCCTCTGTAGTGTGGTGGACATCAATGGACAAGAAGTGCAACGTAATACCTTTGCAAAAAATTCAACGTATGTGCTGTCTAGGCATAAGCGGGGCATTTAGAACTGCACCAACAAAAGCGTTGGAGACTATACTGCACATCCAACCAATAGACATCCGTATAAAGTATGAGGCAGCCCTCACAGCAAGACGTCTACAAGTGATGGGTGAATGGATAAATCGAGACCACAAGTCGTACCATCAGAAGATTTTAGAATATCTAGTTGGTCACATTCAAACGCCAGAAATCTCGGACCGCATTCCTGAAGTGCGGCTTACAGCTACCTGTGATACGTTTGTGCCAGACAGACGCTCCTGGGAAAATGGAACCTTGGCCCATGTGCCAGTGGGAACCAGCTGCTACACGGATGGGTCCAAGCGAGGAGGAAGGACGGGTCTGGGACTTTTTATTGATGAACCAGAAGTCGAACTTCACTTCCGCCTCCCTGACCATAACACGGTATTTCAAGCAGAAGTTCGAGCAATCACGGAGTGTGTGAACTGGCTCAGTAACACGACAAAGCCTAAATATGCCAACATCTTCACAGACAGCCAAATGGCGATTAAAGTAATAACATCGGAAAGGGTCAAATCCAGAACTGTGTTGGACTGTAAAAGAACGATAAATGATTACTCAGCCCATTGTCAATTGCGTATTTGCTGGGTACCAGGACACAACGGAGTGATTGGAAATGAACGGGCAAACCACTTGGCTTCAAAGGGCAGAGAACTTCGAGTAATAAACTTGGAAAATTGGAAACCTTTCGAAGCCACGAAAAATGAGTTGAAGCACTGGGCAGTGATGGCTCATAAAACTGTGTGGAATAGCGCAACAGTAGGAGCAACTGCAAAGATACTGTGGGGTGACCCAAATGAAAAGAAAACAAGAAGTCTTCTGAAACTAAACAAGATCGATATTAGTAAGATGATGAGTGTTCCAACGGGACACTCAAGCTTACAAGCACATCTTCATCGCATAGGACTAGCAGAAAACGACGAATGCAGGGCATGCAGAGAAAACATCGAAACGATGGAACATTTTCTGTGTCACTGCCCGGCTTTCACACATGCAAGATCCCAACATTTCGGGTCCGACATATTGCCAGACTTGACTCATCTCAGAGAAATTGACTGGAAGATACTGAGAAAATTCGAGTCTAGTACCGATTTTCTGTAACTCGTGAGGTATAAATAGATCATAAATAAGGAGCGCACAACAGGCCGAACCACTGGCTTAAGTGTATGTCCATGGACATGAGACGTTTAAACGTCTCCTCTCTTCAACCTAACCTAACCTATCAGAAATTCAAAGCGCAAATTTTTAGAAATTTTTTATATTTGTAAAATTCAATTAAAACGTAGATTCTATAATCTTTCGTAACTATAAATTGCATTGATGGATGGACAAAAAGTGATGAATTGTAATATTTATTAATTAAAAATTAGCTCTGTAAGATAAAGCTAATGCTGCTTCTGAAATTATCTAAGAAAAACTAACTAAAGTTCCAATAATTCAGCAAAGTTTTAAAAGCCTTCTTAAATAAAATATATTTGGGAAACATCTTAAACAATAACATTGTTTGTGTGTAAACACATATTTTAATTGTGAAAGTTAGTTCGCAAATATATTTTGTTCTAATATATTAATATATGCGTTCCAAATAATATTTCTTGATTTTTAAATATAATTTATTTCTTCACAAATATATAATATTTAAAAAATTTGTTTCCAAGTATATTTTCTTTCGTTTCAAACATATCAAAAATGGCGATTTTCCGCCGTGTAGAAATTTGAAATGATTGATTTGAAACAAACGTCAATGCTGCATAAGGTATCATAACTGGGAGGTAGTTACAATTAGGAACCAAAAAAATTAAAAATGAAATTCGAAAAAGTCAGCACAAGATTTGGAATTATTTTTTAAATAAAATATATTTGGAGAAATTCCTAAACAATAATTTTATTTGTATTTAAACACATAATTTATTTGAGAAATTTAGTTTGCAAATATAGTTTGTTGTAATATATTCGTTCCAAATATATTTTATTGATTTTCAAATTCAATTTATTTGCTCAGAAATATAAAATATTTTAAAATTTGTGTTCCAAATATATTTTCTTTCGATTCAAACATATGAAAAAATACGATTTTGCCCCGTGTACGTTTCGAGCTGAACGCGTGAACGGATTTTTATAAATGATGGTTCATTTCAAAGGTCGTAAGTTGTTATTTTTATATATACGAGTATAACGCTTTAAAAAGTATTTGATGAATCTGCAAACTTAATTTGTATTCAACACATCAGTGACACCAACATAAAGTTCTGTGAAAAATATAATTATGTAGCCCCATATATTCTAAGATGACTCTGAAATATTGAAGATGGTCTTCAGCCGTGTTATAAAACTCCGTTCACGCGTTGGCATAATTGATACATGCAAGAATACGCATTTTCTGATAATTTACGAAATTTTTCAAATTTTAGATGTTTATAACATCTGAAAAACAAGGTTTTTTTCTCGTCAACTCCAATATGAATAATCAATGCGATGTTTAGCGCCAGGGCCTTGCGCAGGATTTTGTTTTGGGGGGAGGTTGGTTTCGCATATGGTGCCCATTTTTTGGCATTTTTAATGCAATGGTTGGCATTTTTAATGCAACCATATATTTATAGTGATTAACATTAAAAAATACTTACACACTGAAAAAAAATCGATTCTGTAGTATATTGTCCCAAACATATTCGGCTTGAAACATATATATATATATATTTAGGGTACACTCCAAACATATAATATTTGGTACACACAAAAATTATATATTTGGGAAGATGTTGTTCTAAACAAATCTTTGTTTATATCCCAATATGAATTTATTTTGGACTATTTTTTACGAAACAAATATTTATTTGTCTTTAAGTATTCAGAAAATAAATTGTGTTAAATTTTTCAGTAATTCAAAGTTAATTTTTAGAAATTTTGCATGTCGTAAAAATAATAATAATTGAAATCGTATAATCTTGGATCGAAATATATTACTTGGAGGATTGACAACTAATGATGGCTTGGAATACTCATAAATTTTAAATTATTAATTTAAAACAGAAGTTAATGCTGCATTTGGTATCATAACTGGGAGGTTCAATTTTAAACCAAAACAAAAATAAAACTGAAATTCGAAAAATGCAGCAAAAGTTTCGAAAATATTTTTTAAATAAAATATATTTGGAGAAATTCCTAAACAATAATTTTATTTGTATTCAAACACATATTTTATTTGAGAAATTTAGTTTGCAAATATTATATGGTGTAACATAGTAATATACGAGTTCCAAATATATTTTATTGATTTTCAAATAAAATTTATTTGCTCAGAAATATGTAATATTTACAAATGTGTGTTCCAAATATAAAGGGCGTTAAAAGTAGAGATACTTTTTTCAATAGCCTTTTTTGACATTTATTGAGAGAACACTTCGGTGAGCAGATAATTTCACGTTTTGGGCCGTTCGATTGGCCACCAAGATCATGTGATATCACACCGTTAGACTTTTTCGTGTGGGGATATGTAAAGTCTAAGGTTTATGCGGACAAACCCGCTTTGATTCAGGCCTTGGAGCAAAACATCACGCGTGTCATTCGCAAGTTACCAGTCGAAATGCTCGAATCGAAAATTGGACTCAACGGATGGACCATCTGAGACGTAGCCGCGGCCAACATTTGATAGACATAATCTTCAAAAAATAAATGCCAAAGAATGTTCTTTCAAATGATAATAAACATTCCCCATTCAATTTGAATTTTCTGTGTTTTTTCTTTAAAAAGTAGGGAACCTCGAAATGGATCACGCTATATTTTCTTTCGATTCAAACATATCAGAAAAGGCGATTTTGCCCCGTGTATGTAATATTTTCATTAAGAATTGTATTAATTTAAATCATGTATTAATTGTATTTATGTTTTAATAAATTGACACGACGAGGAGAATACTGCATTGGCATCTACGGGAATGTCTCGATGAATATTCAGGGAAGCCAATCCATTTAAACGATTTTCGGTCATGGTTGACCGCTAGTAATTATTAGCCGACGCAGTGTAGACACAGGTAACACCGCCATCACTGTCAATATTTTGCGAACGTTTGGAAATGCATCTATATTACATATATCAAGAGCTTCCCGGGAATTTCTGACATTCTCCGCTTCAATTCTTCTTCTCCAAAGCTACACCTCACTAATCCACACTCCAAAGAACTATCAGGCAAAATTTATGAATATTTTTCAAATAACTGTTTACAATTTTCTTCATTTAGTATTGCCATTTTAGATGGAAAAAGACATTGGAAATTTGATTTTTATCAGACGAAAAAATCTCTCCAAAATGGTAAGTACAATTTTGGCGCATGTCCATCAATTCCTTTTTCGTATTTTCTGCCAGATGAACGGCTTCAGCTAAATCTTGATTTTCACTTTGAAGAACGCGACTTAATGATAATGCCAAGCAGTGAACTGAATGAACTACGTGGGCCGAAACTTTAAAATCCAACGTTTTTATAGCCATCAATAACCGAGAGCAGCTGTTGTAGTTTTTTGATCAGACCAGGTGGTGTAGATGCATTCCAAATAGAGATTGCTGTTGTTAGAAATTGCTTCTTGAAGAGCTATTTGCCTTTTAGGATGTTGAAAAAAGTGGTATATGGTTTGGATAGTGCCGAGACAATTTCTAATTGAGACTACTTTTCATGCGTAACTTACAACCAAGTTGAAGCTCTGAGCTGCACAATGTGAATACAGTGCTAAACTGTACTTTTCTTGGATATATGCTTGAGCCCAAGAAATTCTCCATTAATTGCTCTTGCGCCGTCCTAGCATTGCCCAAATAAATACTTACAATCAATACCAGAAGTTTCTGGGAAATTTAGAATAACATCAGCCAAACCTTTCCATCGAACTGATTTGTTGGGCCGAAACTAAAAAAATTCATTTGGGTTACTGGGAGCTGTAGAGTTTGATGTAGTTAGTTTTCCATATGGCCATCATTCGCTTTGACAGGCAAATTACATCTCTGTGGATCCTGAACCATGAAGAATATTCAGAAAAATTCATTGAAGATGCGTTAAAGTATTTCGTTATTCACACATATTTTTAGAACAATCACGTAAACTACCACCAGATACATATGTACAAAATTACAGCAGTCTCGCTAACAAATTCTGCAAGATATATCAATTTGAAAATTTTGCTTATATGGGCGGTGCCACGCCCATTGATCCGTTTCCGCCCATTTTTGAACCAATCACGTAGACTACCGCCAGATACATATGCACAAAATTACAGAACTCTCTAACAAATTCAAGATATCCCAATTTCAAATTTGGCTTATATGGGCGGGGCCACGCCCTTTGGTCCGATCCCGGCTATTTTTAGAACAATCACGTAAACTACCACCAGATACATACATATGTACAAAATTACAGCACTCTCGCTAACCAATCGGGTAGACTACCACCAGATACATATGAACAAAATTACAGCACTCTCGCTAACAAATTATGCAAGATATATCAATTTCAAAATTTTGCTTATACGGGCAGTGCCACGCCCATTGAATTTCGTATTTTTTCAAAAATTATTTATTTATTCATGAAGGGGACAAAATACCCCTTCAAAGTAATTCCCCTCGGATATAATACACTTCTGCCAAAGTTTTTTTCCAATCTTCGAAGCACTTCAAATAATCATTTTTTGTGATCTTGTTCAGCTCCTCCTTTGATGCCGTTTTTATCTCCTCAATCGTGGCGTAGCGTCGTCCTTTCATGGGCCTTTTCAGTTTTGGGAACAAAAAATAGTCACTGGGGGCTAGGTCAGGGGAATACGGTGGCTGCAGCACCATTACTGTGTTGTTTTTGGCCAAATATTCGCGCAGAAGCAGGGGCGTTATCATGGTGCAAAAGCCAGTTTTTGTTCTTCCACAAATCCGGGCGTTTTTGGCGGATTGCTTCGCGCAATTTGCGCATAACTTGTATGTAATACTCTTTATTGACCGTAATACCCTGTGGCAAGAACTCATAATCTACCACGCCCCTGCAATCAAAGAAAACTGTGAGCAAAACCTTTACGTTCGACCGAACTTGGCACGCTTTTTTCGGTCTTGGTTCATGCGGCAGCTTCCATTGGGATGATTGAGCTTTAGTTTCCACGTCGTAACCATAAACCCATGATTCGTCACCAGTTATGACCCTCTGGAGCAAATTTGGGTCGTCACGGACCGAGTTCAACATCTCCTGAGCAATGTTAACGCGATGCTGTTTTTGGTCCAAATTGAGCAATTTTGGCACGAATTTAGCGGCGACCCGAGTCATGCCCAAATCATTGGTTAAAATCGAATGGCACGAGCCAACCGATATGTTTAGATCCTCAGGAACTACTCTAATGGTAATTCATCGATTGGCCAATATTATTTTATTCACTTTATCAATGTTTTCGTCTGTTGTTGGACGTGCTCGGGCGTTCGGCACGCTGTTCGTCCTTCGCATCTTCTCGGCCCTCTAAGAATATTTTGTACCACCGATAAACGTTGCTTTGGGGTCCAAGGTAGCTGCACCATATGCCACAGTCAACATTCGGAATGCGTCAGCGCACTTTATTTTGTTTTTCACACAAAATTTGATGCAGATTCTTTGATCCATTTTCTGAAATAGATAAAAATCGAAGACAAGTTAAACCAGTAAGGAAAGCTAGAAAGTCGGGCGGGGCCGACTATATAATACCCTACACCTCCCTAACAATGCGATAAGGGTTATTGCGATAATAATTTGGAATAATTGGAAAATGGGTAAGAACATATATATGCGGATATATCTAATTCTGAACCGATAATCGCTAAATTAAGCAATATTCGTTCCTAAATTGAGAAACATCTTTCTGGAGAATTTTGTAATGATCGGAAGTAAAGTACAACTTCTATAGCGCTTTGTAACCAAATCAGGAGGAACATATATATGGAGCTTATATATAAATCTGAATCTATTTTCTCTGAATACTCATTCATGTAAAATAGAAACCTGTTTCTGTCGAATTTCGTACTGATCGGATATAAAATACAGTCTCTACAGCGCTTGAATGTCAAATCGGTGCTAACATATATATGGGGGCTATATATAAATCTGAACCGATTTTCTCCAAATTTGGCAGTATTCCTTCGTGTAATAAGAAACCTCTTTCTGCCGAATTTCGCTGTGATCGGATATAAAATACAGTTTCTACAGCTATTGAATTTCAAATCGGGGGTAACATATATATGGGGGCTATATCTAAATCTAAACCGATTTTCTCCGAATTTGGCAGTATTCCTTCATGTAATAAGAAACCTCTTTCTGCCGAATTTCCTACTGATTGGATATAAAATACAGTTTCTACAGCGCTTACATGTCAAATCGGGTGCAACATATATATGGGGGCTATATATAAATCTGAACCGATTTCCCCCAAATTTTGTATTGTATCTAAGTGTATCACGAGACTACTCTCTGTCAATTTTTGTACAAATCGGTTACAAAATGTTGCTTATACAGTGCATATATGCCAAATCGGAGGTACATATATATGGGAGCTATATGTAAATCTGAACCGATTTTAACCAAATTCAATAGGGATCGTCCTTGGGCCTAAAAGTTTCGTTGAGATCGGAACGTAATTGCGACCTGTACTTTGATTACAAGAATACGTCTACAGACAGACAGACGGACATAGCTAAATCGACTCAGAAAGTGATTACAAGTCGATCGGTATAATAAACAATGGGTCTATCTCTTCTCCTTTTGGGTGTTACAAACAAATGCACAAAGTCATAATACCCTGTACCACAGTGTGGTGTAGGGTATAAAAAGTGAGCTTGTAGTTGTGGCGATCATCACTTGTATATAGACCAATCTACAAAAAAATTGCATATGAGAATTATATACCTACGAAGAAAGCTTACAAGTCACACAGCCAAAGCTCCAAGCAAGACTTAAATTCACCATTTTCACCACCCATGTGACTGGTAAGTGTTGCCAGTTCGACACAGTTGTCTCTACACCAATCGCCAGTACATGGCGTGGATTCTGAGATTAGTTGGACGATTAGAAAGATTTTACTACATTTCAGTAAGCATAGTATTTTTTGTTGAATACCAAATTTTGTATTTTATTATTTAGAATTAATTAACACTACGTGGTGAAGATGAGCAGCTTCTTTTTAATTGTATTAGGCGGGCTGATCCTTTTAATTAAATTTTTTTTAGAAGTTTTTTGTTAATGATCGATTTAATTTCAATTTTATTAGATTTATTGAATGTTTTCACATTCGAATTGTTCAGCTTTTTCGATGAACTCTTCCTTTCGAAAGAGAGTTTTACAAACTTCTATATATACGTAGTATTTTCAAAAAAAATTGTGAATTTTTAATTTCCGCGGGCTACGTGTATTTGATTTTTGATATTTTTGTAGCGTTATGTTGGTACTCAAGTCCCTTACTTATGCCGACAAGGTCGGCCATTTTGAATGTTTAGTTAATTTTTGACAGCTGTAGTTCTTGGATGTGTTTTAAGTTGTCTTCGATATTTATCTATTTTAGAAAATGGATCAAAGAATCTGCATTAAATTTTGTGTGAAAAACAAAATAAAGTGCGCTGACGCATTCCGAATATTGACTGTGGCATATGGTGAAGGTACCTTGGACCAGAGAACGAAGCCGAGGTAAAATTGTCGGCGGCGGTGGCTTGTCCAAAAATGGGTCGGCGGCTTTTCGGATTGATTTCGGCTTACGATTTATTGTGCAACATAACAGATAAACATTTATTGTACAACTTAGCTGGAAGTATGAGCACACTGTAAAAATAGATTTTGTCCCTTAAAAATTAAATCGAGCAAAAGAGAAATAATTTAAAAATGGTCTGAAATTAAACATGTTTGCTGTACAAACGTATATCTGACAAATCTAGAAAGATCTGAAAGACTTCTTCTATTTGAAGTATATTTTATATGCCTTCCAGAATATTTTGAATGTTACTACTTTCACTCGTCGAGTAAAAACTGTTAAAGGAAAATATATTTTGTAAATTCTCTCTTAAATTTGGCTAATACTTTTACTAGTTCATTGATCGAAAAAAGTAAACACGAAGTTAAATTAGTTTTCTAGATTTTTTCTTTTTTATAAAAATATTTATTTTTTTTTGGAATAACTTTCGTATAAAAAGAAGTAATGACATGTTGACCGCAGGCCAAAAACAACATTACTGCATCCGAAGAGTTGACTAACCACCAACGAAACGTCATGCATTGGTTGATGTTGGATTTCAAGGTCGTTTTCTTTTTCACTTGACTATTCAAAAATACCTTCCTTCACTTTGAAGGAATTCTTTGATCTTCAGCTCAACTCCACAGTGAGAAAAAACCATAAAATAACATCAATAACAGATCAATCCCGCATAGGGAAACATCAAAATAGAACGTCGCCACGAGCCAGGGCATCGTTAAAGAATACTCACCGCATTGTTGCTTTAGTGCAGTACTCTACATTACTTTCAAATCTACCACTAATATAGTGGAATAGAACGAAAGCTGTTGTTCGTGTAAACAAAGCATTTACCAACAACAAAAACAACTTTGAATTGTCGAGGGAAAAATAACACGGCGGCAGGATTGACTTGAAATTACTCTTACTTGAAAAACAATTCCTATATGTAAATTTGGAATAACTTTCGTATAAATAGAAGTAATGACATGTTGACCGCAGGCCAAAAACAACATTACTGCATCCGAAGAGTTGACTAACCACCAACGAAACGTCATGCATTGGTTGATGTTGGATTTCAAGGTCGTTTTCTTTTTCACTTGACTATTCAAAAATACCTTCCTTCACTTTGAAGGAATTCTTTGATCTTCAGCTCAACTCCACAGTGAGAAAAAACCATAAAATATTTATTTTTTTGTTATATTAAAACATTTCGAATTTCAAGAAAATGACATTGTTTTCCTCGCTACAACATTTTATATTATATATCGATTTTCTTCGGAATGGTCTCATTTTATTCATTACCGAGCAGACTTTATTATAAATTCATAAAAATATAACAGTAGTGCGTTTTTATGAGGCCTTTATTAAAAAATTATTAAAATTTTCAAAAAAAATAGGATTTTTTCGCAATATTTTGTAAGATATTGTGGGAACCGCTGAACGGATAGAAAATTGTATTGTAGGAAGTTGAATAGTTAATTTGATTTTGATTCCGGAACCAATTAGGAGAAATGGTTCTCTAGATGAAAGGCGTAATCAAAAAATTACAACGGCGGCGATTTAAAGCCAATTTTAGCCGACATATCGGCGGCGTGGCTCAACAAAAAAAATCGCCTTCGGCGGTTTATCGGCTAAAACCTGGCTGGCTTCGTTCTCTGCCTTGGACCAAAGCAACGTTTATCGGTGGTACAATATGTTCTTAGAGGGCCGAGAAGATGGGAAGGACGAACAGCGTGCCGGACGCCCGAGCACGTCAACAACAGACGAAAACATCACAGTTTTCTTTGATTGCAGGGGTGTGGTGCATTGTTCTTGCCACAGGGTAGTACGGTCAATAAAGAATATTACCTGCAAGGTAAGCGCAAATTGTGCGAAACAGTCCGCCAAAAAAGCCCGGATTTATGGAAGAAAACAAACTGGCTTTTGCACCAAGATAACGCCCCTGCACACACATCGTTGCTTGTGCGCGAATATTTGGTCAAAAACAACCCAGTAATGGTGCCGCAGCCACTGTATTCCCCTGACCTAGCCCCCTGTGACTACTTTTTGTTCCCAAAACTATAAAGGCCAATGAAAGGACGACGCTACGCCACGATTGAGGAGATAAAGACGGCATCGAATGAGGAGCTGAACAAGATCACAAAAAATGATTATTTGAAGTGCTTCGACACTGATAGAAAAACCGTTCGTCACCATGATGAATCAGTTTCGTCAATATATCTTCGTACTGGTGACGAAAAGTTTCGTATATGCGATGATTTTGTTCGTCAATAGAACGAACGCGATCATCAAGCCATGTTTTTGGTGATTCCGAAATTCGTCGAGGGAACGACAAGGACGAAAATATATATTTGACCATTTCGCTGAAAATATGATAAAACGAAGCAATCTATTTATAGTTTGTGCTTAATTGTACTGTTCTCCCATGGGCGGTTCTCTCCTCTCACACATTGAATGACTATAAACTGATGTTTGGTTTAACAAAAAATCAAACACATGCATACAAATATATTACTAGATGTGATTATTTTTGATTTAAAATAACAGGAGTAATGAATACTTCTCGTCTGTTTGATTTCAGCCTTTCCTGAAAAGAACTGCGTTTCGAAACGAATACTCACAACTGAACCTAGTAATGCAGTGGTGATGGTGATGAATAGAGTTCGTCGTGGTGATTAATAGGATTCGTCGTGATGATGAATGAGATTCTTCGTGGTGATGAATGAAATTCGTCGTGATGATGAATGGGATTCGTCGTAGTTATGAACGAAATTCATCGTGGTGATGAATGAAATTCGCCATGGTGATTAAGTCGATTCATCGTAGTGATGAATGGTGTTCATCGTGGTGATGAATGGGATTCGTCGTGGTAATGAACTCGATCCATTGTAGGGATGAAATGTGATCATCCTGATGACGACAGTTTTCGAACAAATTCATCAAGAGGATTATTCCGTACGTTAGCTGACTTTTGACGAAAAAATAATCGTGATGATGTACAAACTCGACGAAGCTTTATCTATCAGTGGAGGATTGGAAAAAACGTTGGCAGAAGTGTATTATATCCGAGGGGAATTACTTTGAAGGGGACAAAATAGATATTCAGGAATAAATAAATACTTTTTGAAAAAAAAAAAAAAAATTCGCGATATTTTTTGAACATACTATGTATGTTGCTATATCTAAATCTGAATCGATTATCTCCAAATTAAACAGCAGTTCATACTGCTCGGGTATGAAATACGTTTTCTACAGTACTTACATCAAATCGGGGGTAACAATATATGGGGGCTATATCTAAACCGTCTTTTCTCCAATTTTAGTTTGTCTCTAAGTATTTCAAGAGACTTCTCTCTGTCAATTTTTGTACAGATCGGTTAAAAAATAATGAAATGAAATGATTCTACGTCGGGTGTTACAAACAAATGCACAAAGTTATAGTGCCCTGTACCACAGTGTGCTGTAGGTTATAAAAATCGATTCGATACACCCAATAAGACAAATGTTATGGCAATTTGAAGTTATAATTTAAAAAACTTGTTGGCCATTTTTTGGGAAACATTTACATATATATGTATTATTTTCGAGTTATAGAAGAAGTTATTTAAAAGTAGTATAACATATTTATATTCATCTTAAAGGAAACTTCATAGAAGGGTTTTGATGAAAGAACGGGTCCAAAATTTTCACTGGTATTGTTGCCAATATTCTCCAATTTCCTCCATTTTATACAAAAATTTAAAAAATAAGCCACATTTTCTCCAATCACAAAACTAGAACATTAATACCTTTACTATCTTTATTTGTGGCTTTTAGATTTATGGTGTTTTCTTTTGTGCCAAAAAATGCTACACTTTTTATGCCTTTCGACCCAAAAATGCCTTTTTGTCTTCGATTGTAAAATAAATGCTGCACTGTGAAAGGGTTTCGTTTTCTTTTGTGAAAAATGTCGCACTTGCACGGGGCAAAAAAGCAAGATTTCAGCCCTGTATTTAATCGAAGGGGTGGACGCTGCCCTACAAAACAGATGTTTTTTCGGCGTCGAGCGAATAGCCTAAATAACCGCGTGTGTCCGTGCGTGCTTTTTTATAATGAAGTTTGGTCAGAAGCTTTATTTAGGCGGCGCCGTGGAGTATTCTTTGTTTTTAGTTTACTTTTAGTGAGTTAAAAGGCTAGTTTTTTGCATTTTTGTTATCGATTCTGACCATAAAAAATGGAGCAGTACAAGAGGGTGTAGGCGACATTATTAAAATGCTGCTCTCTGACAGGGCAACATCTTTTTTTAGAAAAGAAAACACCATTAGATTCGTTATCTGCCTCCGTAATCGATAACTTCGTTTCCAAGCAATGATACCAAGTAGCAGTCTTTGGACACACCCCAGAGGAGAAAATCTTTAACGAATACGAAGGCTGGCCACGCTGCTGTACTTTCGTCCGCGTAGCCGCCTTTGGACTTATCTCTCGATAACTCGAAAGTTATCGAAAAATTCAAAATAACAAAAAGTAAAAAAACTGTTTTTCAATTTCGATAACTAATGTAGTTATCAAAAAATTTGATTGATTTTTCTGTTTTTATCCCCTCACCATAGAGAGTAACACATCGAAGGAGTGACCTAAGACCCTAAGTATGTTAGTCGGAAATCCATTTTGGGTCATTTTAAGTTATTTGAGCAATGTCCGTCGGTCTGTCTGCTGGCTAGTGTGCACGATAACTCTCGAAAGGAGTAACCGATTGACTTCAAATTTTGTACCCTGTAATATCTCCGGCTAAGTTCGAAGATGGGCAATATTGGTCCACTCCTTCTAGTACCTCCCCCACAAAGGGTTAACTTTCAGTGAAATATTGATTCTTTTATACGTTCTATACTACTTACTCGAATCTTCTGAAATTTCACACATAGTATTAGTTTGCTAGTCGCTAACACGTCAAGAAAAATGGGCGAAGTGGCCACTCCCATTTTGGTGCCTCCCACACAAATGGACCATTTTGCACCAAAAGTTAACTGATTATGGCTTTAATACAAGTGCATACAAATACTTGAAATTTTGAACAGTGTAATCATGTTTTGGTACATAGAGTCCAGAGAAAAGTGGGCGTTATTAGCATGCCCGTTTTGGTACGTCCCACACAAATGGACCATTTTATACCAAAAGTTAACAGCTTATAACTTTAATACCAGTGCATATAAATACTTGAAATTTTGTACAGCGTAATGCTTTTATAGTAGTTAGAGTCCACAGAAAAGTGGGCGTTATTGGCACGCCCTCTTAGTACCTCCCACACAAATCACAATTTTGTACCAAAAGTAAACACCTTTTAACTTTAATACCAGTATATACTTTAAAGTTATTAAATGCAATTTAAATTGATAATAATTTAATTTAAACAAAAAAATAAATAAATTTACCAATTTTTTTTTTGGGAAAAATATTTTTGATTGAAATATTCTTTTTTTTCAATTTTTCCAAATTGTATCGTGCGATAACTCGAAAACTAAGCAAGTTATCGATAAATTGCCCGTCAATTTTTCGTCTTATTTTGAGGTGTTCTATCCAAATACGTCATAAAATCGAGGATCCTGGTGGTCATCCTTTATTTCCCCTGGCGTATTTTGACAGGGGACTGCAAGTAACTGCAAAGTAGTTTTCGAACAAATTGATAGATTTTTTCGGGCTTTTTTTTCATTTATCAGTACATAGGACAGTTCACAAAAATATTATTGTTTTTTTTTTTTTTTTTTTTTTAGAGCGCCCCAGTAGGCGAGTTGGTAGCGAACTCGCCTATGAGTTTGGGGGTCGTGGGTTCGATTCCCACCAGAGGCTCTGGTCAGTCGCTGCAAAATTCAGCCATATGGTCTTTGTAACCCGGCCTTTCCCTGGACCTTAAAATTAGAATATAAATTTACTTTGTATTGTAATTCATATAAAATAAAAAAATAAAAAAAAATTGTTTTTTAACATATTTTTATCGTAATTGTACCAGCAAGAATACTTTTTTTGTACATTTTTTCAAAGTTTATTGTCCGATAACTCGATAACTAGGCAAGTTATCGATGAATTGCCCGTTAATTTTTCTTCTTATTTTGAGGTGTTCTTTTCAACTATGTGATAAGATCGAAGATCCTGATAATCACCCTTTATAGTTCCCTTGTTAATCGTCATTCCCCTGTCATTCGTCATTCCGATTGACTACAAATGTTTCCATAATTTCTGTTTTAATATTTGCATTTTAAAAATTTGCATGGATCGGAACTTGGCTTTCAGAATGAAGTTAAAAAGCACAAAAAAGTTATAAAAAGTATTGAACTTTAAAAATAAAAGCAGCACAGGTTAATGACGCACGTGAGTGTGAAAGCTCATTTCGGAAGACAAAGCGCGACTTACATCATTTTATTAATATTGTTGGCGAAAATCCAACCACAAGTATATGTAGTAAATTTAATATTCTTTATAATTTGATTTATTGAAAATCCTGAATGGTTTGGAAATTTGAATTTTACGGAATATAAGATTTGACAGGGGAATGACGCGTATCTACAGGGACCAAAAATAATCATCCACAAAATAGTAATTGATACAAAATTATAAACAATAATAGAAAACCTAAATCATAAAATACTATATTTTTCATTGAACCAATTTTATTAAATAAATATTAGCTATTTTTGTCAAACATTTTTAACAAATTAAGTGAAAGTAGAGTTAGGGACAGCCAGGGGAATGACTTTTGAGCACTTTGGTAGACAATTTTTTTTATACAAATATTTTTTTCAAGAGTATATTTTAGTGACCGCGTAGGACCTATAAAGTTTTGTAATAAAGTAAAAGTAGAATAAATATTTATTTTTTTTCTAATTTAAATACGCAAGGACAGCAAATTATCCGATAATGTACACATTTAGTTTTAACGTCGCCTTATATTCCAGCAAAAAGGCTGTATGGTCGCGGTGGGTCCTCTCTCCTAAAATCATCCATTGAATATATACCAGAAGTTCGTCCAATACGGCATTGTGGTATGGTGGACGGCAACTGACGAACTAATCATCACCAACCTACTATCAAAGATTCAGAGGACTTCCTGAGCATAAGCGGAGCCTTAAGGACTACATCGACTGAGTCTCTACAAACCCTACTCCTACACGGAGGAATATCGTCATTTTTGATATGTTTGAATCGAAAGAGAATATACTTGGAAACGATTTTTTTAAATATTATATATTTGTTAACAAATAAATTTTATTTGAAAATCAAGAAATTTTGTTTGGAACGCATATATTAATATATTAGAACATTATTTATTTGCAGACTGAATTTCACAAATAAAATATGTGTTTACACACAAACAAAGTTATTGTTCAAGAAGTTTTCCAAATATATTTTATTTAAAAAGATTTTTAAAACCTTGCTGACTTATTCGAATTTTATATTTTTTTCTGGTTTTCGTGTTAAACTTACAAAAATATAAAATTTATAAAAAAAAAATGCTCTTTGAACATATGAAAACCAGAAATCTTGTCTTTAAGTTAAGGCATTGATACATTGCCAAAATAAATAATTACAAATTATTCTTTGTTTCGGAAATACTAGTACCAAATAAAAAAAATATTTGAACGGAAGCATATTTTTGTTTAGAGCAATATCCTCCCAAACATATAATATTTGTGTGTGGTTTTCCTGGTTTTCGTGTTAAACTTACAAACATATAAAATTTATAAAAAAAAAATGCTCTTTGAACATATGAAAAACAGAAATCTTGTCTTTAAGTTAAGGCATTGATACATTGCCAAAATAAATAATTACAAATTATTCTTTGTTTCGGAAATACTAGTACCAAATAAAAAAAATATTTGAACGGAAGCATATTTTTGTTTAGAGCAATATCCTCCCAAACATATAATATTTGTGTGTGTCAAATATTATATATTTATAGTGTACCCTAAACATATGTATATTTCAAGCCGAATATGTTTGGGACAATATACTACAGAAGCGAATTTTTTTTAGCGTGTAAGAAGTTGCAACCAGAGCGGCACACAATGTACTGTTTCTGGGTGTAAGTGATCAAAAACCTATAACTTTTGAACGGAGCAAGATATTTCACCGCTTCTTTATTAAATGATTCTACACAACATTTTCAATATGCGATTAAAACGAATAAAAGATCGTGAAGCGTTTCCCTATGGAATTATACAATGTTTCACAACATTTGCATTTATTTTTGGTAATTATCATGTGCCTTCATGTGTTTGTGTGTAAAGTGATTGTTCAATGTAGTAAAATTAATAAAATATTATTAAATTAACGTATTACAATAATTTTATAATAAAAGATTACTTAGTTCACTTGTGATTTCATTGTCTAATCTGTTTAATACATTGTGTCGAAGTGAACTTATTAAAGGGCCAGAAGACACTTGCAGCATTTTTATTAAATCTCTATTTGGTCTTTTCATTTCCTTGTATGTCTCAGTCTAAATTCTTTATATTGCTTGTTTTTTGTTTCCTGAGCTTCTTCCGAAAACTCGCCAAGAGAAGAAATGTGATATGTTGGTGACATTTTCCTCCATTCTCCGTATAATTCATCATATAGGGATACAGTATCAGATGTATATTTTCCAAATTTAGCGGGATCTACTTTTTCTCGACAGTTAATAGCTGATAGAATTATTTTAAAGCGAATCAGTAGCACACGGGGCAAAATTGCCTTTTTTGATATGTTTGAATCGAAAGAAAATGTATTTGGAACACAAATTTTTAAATATTATATATTTCTAAGCAAATAAATTTTATTTGAAAATCGACGAAATATATTTGGAACGCATATATTAATATATTACAACAAAATATATTTACAAACTAAATTTCTCAAATAAAGTACATGTTTAAGTACAAATAAAATTATTGTTCACGAATTTCTCCAAATATATTTTATTTAAAAAAGACTTCAAATCTTTTGCTGACTTTTTCGAATTTTATTTTTAATTTTTTCTTGGTTCCCAATTTTACTTCCCAGTTATGATACCATATGCAGCAATGACTTCTGTTTCAAATCAATCATTTAAAATTTCTAAGCCATTCGAAGCCATCATTAGTTGTCAATTCACCGAAAAATTTATTTTGATCAAGATTATAGGATTTAAATTATTATTTATTATTTTTACGAACAATATAAATTTCTAAAAAAAAATATTTTGGATTACTGAACAATATAACACATTTTATGTATTTTCTGAATACTTAAATTCCCATTTTATTTTGTTTCGAAAATAATAATACCCAAATAAAAACAAATTGGGAGTAAACAAAGATTTGTTTAGAACAACATCTTCCCAAATATATTACCTTTGCGTGTACCAAATATTATATGTTTAGAGTGTACCCTAAACATATATATGTTTCAAGCCGAATTTGTTTGGGACAATATACTACAGAAGCGATTTTTTTTCAGCGTGCAGCTCGTCTATTTGTGTTATACTAGAAGTTAGTTCTGTGTTATCAAAAAACCGTCTGGCCTTATTGCCGTCGTTAGAACTTCCGAAACACTGTTTCGGCATATCTATCATTAAGCCAGGATATATTTTCTAAAATTTTCCTGGATTTTTTGCTTTGCAGTAGTATTAAATTTTTGTTTAATAATTTGCTTTTCCTTAAAGCTCATGCAGTTGAAATCCGAGTTATTTTGTTTATATTTTTCAAAATCTATATTATAGGCTATATTGAGGCAATGTTCCATTAAACGGATGCGAGCATGTGAAGGGGATAAGCCTAATTCATAAGTTCTCTCTATGTCAGGAGCTACTTTGCTCGGTATGCTAAATTGTTTTTGGGTTGCATGACAAACAGTACACGAACTTGATGATTTGTTTCCTATAATAAAGATATTATCCACAAAAGAAAACCAAGAGTGTAGCTTTTATTCATAAACAACAAATTTTATTATAATTGAAGTATTTTACCTGATATAGCTTGAGCAACTTTCCCGTGCACCATTGTCAAAACATGTCTTATTTTTATTTTTGAGCCTTCACTTGTGATGTAAAGTGTGTCCTTCCACTTTTCAGTTTGATCTTTAATATATTTATGCTTTTCTATAATCACTTCCTTTGACTCCTTAATGTACGAAAATTCTATAGTACGACAATGCTGGACGGAGGATGGGCGATCATTTTTCCATACTTCTCTATTTGATTGTGAATCCTCGATTAATCGAAGAGGAACCATTGATATCATAAACATAGCAGAATCAGAGTAGTTTTCATATATTTTAAATACATTATTGAAGTAGCCTACAACATGTTTGTGATAAACTTACCAATTCGCTGCTTGTATTGACTCTGTCCTAAGGATCCGTCACATCCCCATTTGGTATGAAGTACCAACTTCTGAAAATTACTCATATTCCCATTTTTAATAGTTTGTGATTCAATAATTCTTGTAGTTGTATGATCCAACATTGACTGTAGAGGTACTTTGGCAGAAACTTCGTCAACTGTTGTACCCTATGCAACACAAGCAGATTTTTCCTCTGATATTTTTTCATAAGATGGCAATCCTCGAAAACCTTTCATTGCCAGAGAACTTCCACCGTAATTCCGGGATTTTTGACGGATTCTTTAAACTTTCCAACAGTTTCTGATGTATTCTTTTGCAAATACTCAACAGCAAAGAGTTTATTTATCAGTTATTCATTTTGCTTGCGTAAATGATGCTTTAAAACATTATACGCTTCATCTAAACATATATCTTTTGATATAAAATTTACCTTTCTAAGCGTACTAGATTGCGCAGAGTCTTTATATGGCTTTCGTGGGCGCCTACGTTTTTTTTCACTTGATTCGCCATTTGTTGAGCATGTATTTAATTTTATCTTGTTACATAAACTAGTCGATGTTACATAAACTGGGCGATTCTTATTTAATTGGAGAAAAACAGTAGTCGATCTTGAACTTTCCTTCCATTTTTAGCAAAAGTATTTAACGAATTTATATAGTTCATTATACCCTCACTTTAGTGTGACGAGGGTATATATCATTTGCTACGGAAAAAAGTGTAACACGTCGAAGGAGTGACCTAAGACCCCAAGTATGTTCGGAGGAAATCCGTTTTGGGTCATTTTAAGTCGAATGAGCAATGTCCGTCCGTCTGTCTGTCTGTCTGCTGGCTGGTGCGCACGATAACTCTCGAAAGGAGTAACCGATTGACCTCAAATTTGGTATGTGGTAATATTTTTTTCTACCTCCGGCTAAGTTCGAAGATGGGCCATATTGGTCCACTCCTTCTAGTACCTCCCCCACAAAGGGTTAAAATGTTGTGAAATATTGATTCTTTAATAACTGCTATACTACTTATTCGAATCTTTTGAAATTTCACACATAGAATTGGCTTATTAGTCGCTATCAACTCGAGAAAAATGGGCGAAGTCGCCACGTCCCTTTTGGTACCTCCCACACAAATGCACCATTTTGCACCAAAAGTTAACAGCTTATAACATTAATAACAGTGTATAAAAATACTTGAAATTTTGTACAGTATTATGCTTTTATATTGCCTACAGTCCAGGGAAAAATGTGTGTTGTTACAAAGGTACCTTTTGCACCAAAAGTTAACAGCTTATAACATTAAAACCAGTGTATACAAATACTTGAAATTTTTTACAGTGTACTGTTTTTATAGTGTCTATAGCCCTGTGAAAAATGGGCGTTATTGCCACGCCCCTTTTTGTACCTCCCACACAAAAATTCCCAAATCATACCACAATTTAATGTCTCATAACGTTTATACCAGTGCACATAAATGCTTATAAGTCGGCACAGTGCAATGAATTTAAAGTACCTAATGTTCAGCGAAAAAAAGGTGTATTATATAAACCCCTTTTGGTAACTCCCACACAAATTGACAGAATAATTCGAGTAATATTCAATATTACATTACTCACAAAGTGAGGGAGGGTATACCTTAGTCGGTTTACCCGACTGAAACTTTCTTACTTGTTTTTATTTATTTTTTTACAATTTTCTTTTAATTTAAATTGCCCGAAAATCTTTTTAAACAGTGCATTAAGGAATGACTTTTCCGTAATATTTTGTGCCTTCGTATGTATTTCAAAACTTGCACTACAAAGGTCACATATTGATATTTCAAAATTATTCATTATTTTAATTAATACACAATTGATATTTTAAGTCAATACGAGGGTTGCTATTTATATTTCGGTCCTGGCAATGCTGGTGTTGCCAGAGGAAAACTGGAACTTCCATTGGAAAGTTTGACATTTTCTAGCATATCTTCACTCAGACCGTTTTGTCATTTGAGCGCGAATTGTTTTGGTTACAGTCACCTCCAAAACATGGGTTTTGAACGCTTCAACATCTGCTTCAGGCGTCGAAAAACGTTGACCAAGCAGTTTTTTCTTGATGTGCGTGAATAAGAAGAAGTCATTGGGCATCAAATCAGGGTTGTACGGCGCATGACCCATCAATTCGACGTTTTGGCTGGTGAAAAAGGCGCTGGGTTTAGGCCGTTCATGCAATATCGAATGTATGCTGGTGGAAGAAATGCCCAAGGATGCCTCTATCTCACGGTATGTCACATGACGGTCTTGCATTATCAGTTCACGCACGGCATCAATGTTCTCTGGCACAACGGCCGTTTTTGAACGACCTTCGTTTTCGAGCGAGCGTCGGCCACGATTGAATTCATTAAACCAGTTTTTCACAGTGCTATAGGATGGTGCTTCATCGCCACACAAAGATTTAAGTTCATCGATGCACTCTTTGTCGTGATAATCCATGTCGAAAGTTGTGAAAAATTGTCGCACGAAAATGTTCACGAGTTAATTCCATTTTATTGCCAAATTGATTTTTTCAAGTCACTGTAAACAACACAAATGATGGTCGTACGTCAAAACGTTCTGAGTACGTTTGTGCTAAAAAATGTCAAACTTTCCAATAGCAACCCTCGTATAATACGAAACACCGTTTATTATTATGCATTTATTTTTGTTTGAAGTGTCAAATATATTTACACGGTCACTTTTAATTTTTAACTTTTACGTACAAAGTAAATACTCGTATAAACTCAAAATAATGAGATTTTTCCAAAATAATACGATTTTCTGAAAATAAAGCCGCGCTACCGCTTTACTTGCAGTTTCTTGCAGCAAAACTGTGCATATATTGACAAAGGGCAGTTAGGGCTACAAATCCATGTTAGCGGAATTTTTTTCCTTTTTTAGGAAAATAGTTAAAAGTTTAATTTTTGTCTAAATTAAAAAAACGCTGTTTTCTGTAATCCGTGGGGTATGAAAATCATAAATAAGGAGCTCACAACAGGCCGAACCACTGGCTTAAGTGTATGTCCATGGACATGAGACGTTTTAAACGTCTCCTCTATTCAACCTAACCTAACCTAACCCTAAAGTATTTGCAAATGGTATTCATTTACATTTTTCAGGTTTAGGTTAGAGTGGCAGCCGTATTTTCAAAGTATAGAACATTATTTTTATTATGCAAAATTTACGAAATTTATACGGCTTAAATGCTGAATAACTTCCGAACTAAAAGTCACAGAATAATAAGTTTGTCTTACATTAAAATTACAAAAATTAAAAAAAAATATTTTTTTTTTTCATTTTTGATCGCTCACAGAGGAAAAAAGTACACTGTGCGGCACTAAGATTAAATTGCCTATCAATGTGGAGGTACTAGAACTACGGTCACATGAGGATATCATATTGTGGGCTATGGTAACCGACCGAGTGGACTACATACCAACAAAACGAGCGGAACTACATCACTATGAAACCAGCCAGAGATGAATGAGTTGGCAGAATATCAGGTAATAGAAAGCATCTCCACTTCTATACGGTTGGCTCGAAGCTTGATGAAAAGGTTGGCTTCGGATTACACTGTGAAGAACTGAGTTTGGATATAGCTCTCAGACTACCAGATACCTGTAGTGTCTATCAACCCGAAATAATGGCAATATGGGAAGTCGCCAAGTGGCTGAGTCGCAACATAGTAACCAACACTGGCGTTGTCACTGACTCGGACAGCCAGGCTGCCATCAATTCTCTGGAGCCCACATCCCTAAATTCACAAACAGCCCTCGTCTTGCGCAGATCTCTTAACGAGATGACTGAGCAGTTATATTAAACCTCATATATATTAAACACCTCAAATGGGTGCCTGGGAATAGGGATATCCCGGGGAAATGCAACGCTGATGAACTTGATAGGAAAGGAAAACAAATTCTCGATTAATTTGCAGGAGGCAATCAGATAGTCCAACGAAAGATGGACAGAAATCGGCACCTGCAGGGTAGTTAGACAAATCTGGCTAAGGTATGACCTGAGAAGGTCAAAATATCTCCTCGCACTAGAGAGGAAAATATTGTCTACGTTAGTATCAGATCTGACGGGACACTGCTTGAACGGCGAACACGCTAAAAGATTGGGTATGGACTCCAATGACTTCTGCAGAAGCTGTGGAGATGAGGAAGAGGTGGAGAGCATTGAGCACTTGACAAGCGACTGCCCCGCTTTGAGTAAACGGCTACTGGACATACTGCGGTCGGCCTTTCTAGGCAGTCTAACAGATCTTTCCGGTACCGATTTTCGTACATCGAAAAATTTGTATATCAAACAGGTTGGTTTCGTTGAGGGCATTTCAGCCCGTTGTAACACTATTTATCTAAATTGGTCTATGTGAGCTGGTAAAAAAATAAGGCTGCCACCCTAAACCTAATATGTGGCAAGGTTTTGCACGTTGAACTGCAAGGGAATTTGGAGCCCGGCTTTTAGTATGGTAGATATAGGTGAAAATGCAAAATATCCAATTTTTGGTAATTTTTGGAATTGGGGATTGACTTTTGAAAATGTAAGGATTCGCGAATTACATTCGATTTATGATATCAAGACCTACAAACTACATTGTAATACATTAATTTTTAAATGTTTTTTGGCTTTCCTAGTAGTTATATTTCTAAAAACGTAATTATTGTATTTTATTGCGTAAAGTTATATGTAGTATCTTGGAGATATAGAACTAAATAAAAAACAAAGTTTCTGGAGAATGTTTTCGAGGAATTTATTATTAGTGTTGTCATGTTTCACCAAATTACACAATATTTTACCAAACTTTAAAATCTTTGACAATCGCAAATCTTTTGACAATCGCAAATCTAGAATATGAAAACCTTTACCATTTATATATGTGGAAGTGTGTCTCACTGAAAGCGACAAATAGGATGAGCCCGGCTTTTAGTATAAAAGATTTTGGGGAAAGACTAAAAAATCTGTTTTTGGGGGATTTATTTATTTTGGAAATTGTGGGATTTACCTTTACAAATATTATAATTTTTGAATTAGCGTCGATTTCTGTTGCTAAGACGTAGAAATTACCAAAAAAATTAAATATATCAATTTTTAAATATTTTATAGATTTGTAACGTTTCCGTCAGCATTCGAAATATTTTTTTTAAATTGTTTCCTGATCTTTTCCTACGAATCCGTATAAATTACATCCGGGTATATACGGAATCCTTTCTCATTATATTTTCTAGATAGACCACTAAATTAGCTTTTTGATTAAAAAATGTTCTATGCTATCTTAAGGGCACCCCAGCTCTTCTACATACTTTGTTTCGACTCTTACCTCTTATAAATATTACAAAGTCATCTGCATCTAGAAAAGGCCAACCCCTGTTGTTGTGTACCACGATTCACCCGGTCTCTAAATGTGACGCCATATGACCCATGAATAATCCACCTATTACTAGAATATAGTTGATCCAGTTTTTCAGCGGCCCGTCAAACTGAAACTCGTCTAAGGATTGGATAGGTGTATCGGTCTGTATATTGTGAAAAGCGCCTTTAATAGGCATGTTTTCGTTACAAGCTAGCAATTTTAGTTTAGCACTTTGCAACGAAAACAATTGACTTCCACTAACTGGAACATAAGCAATAAGCGGCGGATTTTCACTATCTGGTAGCAATGGTGTCATGAGTTGCGAAGAAAGAGCAGTGCGAAACAGACAAAAAATTCGTGAAAAGTATTCGTAAAACATACATATATTTACAATTCTATGTTCAGTTGTTTACACTCTTTTTGCAAATATTAAAATAATTTCCCATTTTTGTTCTTCTTCTTCCCGTTAATTCACAATAATTGATAACAATCTCTCCAAAAATGGGAGCCATATTGCTAAATATAGAGTGCCCAATCTGGCAACATCATACTCGATTAAGACAGGAACACAAGCACCAAACTTCATCGGGAACTAATAGTGCTTAAAAGTGCTTAGCTCCCCATACAAATTAAGCACTTATGGTGCAACTGGCTAGTTTAATTGCAATTCTAGAAAAGTAAAAAATTCTAGAAAAGTAAATGAGAGGTTCTTCGTGTTTTTACAAGCCCTACACGGTAATATCATGAGAAAGTTTATATGTATTAAAAAAAATATGACTGTCCCTGCTCTCATATTTTCTTACAAAAATTACAAAATCTGGTTTTCTATAATTATTTATATTTTATGTTTATTAAAAAATGTTTGTTTAATTTTTCAAAGGGAAATCTTTGGCCTGTTGTGCGCTCCTTATTTATGATTATTATACTCCACGGGTTACAGAAAATCGGTACTAGACACGTATTTTCTCAGTATCTTCCAGTCATATCCTCTGAGATGAGTCAAGTCTGGCAATATGTCGGAACCGAAATATCGGGATCTTGCATGTGTGAAAGCTGGGCAGTGACACAGAAAATTGTCCAACGTTTCGATGTTTTCCCTGCACTCGTCGTTTTCTGCTAGTCATCTGCGATGAAGATGTGCCTGTAAGCTTGAGTGTCCCGTTAGAACACTGATCATCTTACTAATCTCGATCTTGTTTAGTTTCAGAAAACTACTTGTTTTCTTCTCATTTGGGTCACCCCACAGTATCTTTGCAGTTGCTCTATTCCACACAGTTTTGTGAGCCATCACTGCCCAGTGCCTGAACTCATCCTTCGTGGCTTTGAAAGGTTTCCAATTTTCCACATTTATTACTCGAAGTTAACTGCCCTTTGAAGCCAAGCTGGTTTCTCGTTCATTTCCAATCACACCGTTGTGTCCAGGTACCCAGAAAATACGCAGTTGACCATGGACTGAGTAACTATTTATCGTTCTTTTACAGTCTAACACTGTTCTGGATTTGACCTTTTCCGATGTTATTGCTTTGATCGCCATTTGGCTATCTGTGAATATGTTGGCATATTTAGGCTTCGTAGTATTACTGAGCCAGTTAACATACTCCGTGATTTCTCGAACTTCTGCTCGAAATACTGTGTTATGGTCTGGGAGGCGGAAGTAAAGTTCGACTTCTGGTTCATCAATAAAAATCCCAGACCCGTCCTTCCTCCTAGCCTGGACCCATCAGTGAAGCAGCTGGTTCCCACTGGCGCATGAGCTAGTGTTCCGTTTTCCCAGGAGCGTCTGTCTGGCACGAACGATCACAGGTAGCTGTAAGCCGCACTTCAGGAATGCGGTCGGAGATTTCCGTTGTTTGAGTATGACCGACCAGTGATTGTAATATCTTGTGATGGTACGACTTGCGGTCTCGATTTATTCATTCACCCATCACTTGTAGACGTCTTCCGGTGGGGGCTGCTTAATACTTTATACGGATATCTATTGGTTGGATGTGCAGTATAGTCTCCAACGCTCTTGTTGGTGCGGTTCTAATTGCCCCGATTATGCCTAGACAGCACATACGTTGCACTTTTTGCAATGGTATTACGTTGTACTTTTTGTCCATTGATGTCCAACACACTGCAGAGGCGTAGGTTATTATTGGTCTAATCACGCTCATGTAAAGCCAGTGTGTCATATTTGGACGGGGACTACGTCCTTTGATTTTGAACCTATAGCTCTTCTGCACAACGACCAACATCTGTGGGCCTTTGTAACACTTTCTTCAATATGATCTTTCCAGTACAGTTTCTGACTCCCAAGTAGTTTACCTTTTTAGATATGGCAATATTCTTATCCAGGAATCGAGGCACGGTAAAAGGATGAATCTTCCTTTTCCTTGTAAATAGCCATATTCTTGTTTTGTCTGGGTTGAAATTTAATCCCCTTGGTTGTGCCCAGTTATATGCTATGTTAAGTGCCTCCTCAGCTCTTCTGCATAGTTGGTTTGGATGTGTGCCCCTTATAAGTATTATAACGTCGTCTGCATAACAGACTGTTTTAAGTCCTCACTTTTTGGAATTGTCTCACTCGCTTCTTTCTGTTCACTATTTTCGTTTGCCACTGCAGGCGGTACGTTCGTGTTTGGGCTCGACTTAACAGTCCTGCCAAAGGGGGTTTTTCCAATCTTAAAGAAGATTTTCCAAAAATGCCATGCCTTTTGTCTTGACAAGGCTATCCCTGGAATACGGGTCTATGCCTACCACCAGGAGAGAACCATCGGAATCATTTTTCCTGTGGAAGACTTCCCACTTCCCCACTTTAATGTTCGAATCTTGTTTGCCAATGACGCTGAGTATGCGCTCTGACGGTACCTTACTTGCCCATCCACTGACATAGAAAGATGTTTTTATGAGTACAGGGAGTCGCTTTTCCTTACCAGTTTCAGCTTGGCGCCGTGAGGGGATGCTCTCTACTAGTTTTCCGAGGACATCGACACAGCATTGTGATGCCAGTTTCAGCATCAAAACGCCCATCTAAAACGTGCAACTCATTACTTGGATTGTTGGTCCATCATTAGATTCGAGAATGTGGTCCAATACCTTTGTGTAGAACAAATCTTCGAAGATGCTCTTCGGGAATTCTGCCAGACGCACTACTGCTATCAACTATGGCATAGTGTAGTTCGTCCTGAATATGTTTTTTGGCTATTTGGGAATAAGATGGTGTTTCCTTACCCTTTCTTATAGCCACCTTGCTTTTTCCTTTAGAATGGGTCTTTTTGTTTGAGGCCCCCTCTTTTATGGATGGTTTGGTGGACTTACTCACCTTCTCAACAACAGGATCAACTTCACCTCCCACCATTAACGGATTCTGACTAGAAACTCCTTTTTTGGTAGATTAAATAGGTTTCTCCGAAGTGCTGGGTGTCGGTGATCTTTTTTTCTTCTTAGTTGATTTCGCATCGCTATGCTCTTCGGGAGATCTGACTCTTTTGGTAGATGTAGGAGAGTCAGATTCATCCTGTAATATCTTCTGCCGGTTCATCTTATTCAGTTTCCTTCTTTGTGCCCCTGACAGTCTTTTCCGATTTTCAACAATAGTAATATTGTTATCACTTGATGACTCAGAGTTCCCACCATCCTTGGGTTTTCTTTATATTCCTCATCGTTTCTTTTGCCAAAAGATAGATGTGCTCTTGTATCTGTTTCGACTACGGTATCCGAGGCACCCAACGCCGTAGAAGTTACTTGCTCACGATTGTTTGATAACGACGACACGTGACTCGCGAGTAAATCAACGCTTTCCGCCGGTACTGGGTTTGTTTTTCCCTGCACCGTAATATCATTTAGTTCATCAGGGTTAATCATAAATTTTTGGGAGAGACCACCATAGCCAGTATTTGCCCGTAATAAGTACGTCGTTATCCGCTCTGCAATAACACGTCCGTTCGCTACAACAGGCGGCGACTGATTTGGTATCATGTAATATTTATCTCTATCTCCGGCTAAGATGGGCCATATTGGTCCACACCTTCCAGTACCTCCCCCGCTGATCATTTGGTACCTCCCACACAATTGGACCATTTTGCACCAAAAGTTAACTGCTTTTAGCTTTAATATTAGTTCATACAAATACCAGAAATTTCGTACAGTGTAATGCGCGTCATTACCCCTTTTTGGTACCGACTGAACTTTCTTAGTTAATAGGTGTTACAAACATCTGCCACGAAACAAATCGGTCCATGTTTGGATATATCCCCCATACAAATGTACCTTCGGACTTGGCTTCTCCACTATATAGAAGCTACATTGTTAAACCGATCCGGTTGAAATTTGTCAGTTTATGTTTTATTGTTACATTAACTATTCCTGGAAAAATTGGGACAGATCGGTCGATGTTTGGATATAGGCCCCATATAACTGTACCCTCCTAATTGATTTATCTATGTTCTAGAAGCCACTCTATTAAAGCGATTGCGCTGCAATTTTGCAGTTTATGTTCTATTATGCCCCCAAATATTCCTTGAAAAAATGCCACATCGGTCCGTGTTTGTTTATACTCGTGGCTCTCATATAAATGTACCTTGCGATTTTGCTTATTCACTTTTAGAAGCAACATTGTACAACTGATACGGATGAATTTTGGCAGTTTATGTTTTATTTTTAACTTAAATATTCCTGGAAAAATATGGACAAATCGGTTAATGTTTGGATATAGGCCCCATATAACTATACCTTCCTAATTGACATATCTATGTTCTAGATCCAGCTGAAATTTGATAGTTTAGGTTGTATTATACCTTTAACCATTCTTACAACAAATTGTCCAAATCGGTCAATGTTTAGATAAGGTATATGTATCTGGTGGCAGTCTACGTGATTGGTGATGGGCGGGATCGGAAAAATTGGCGTGGTCCGCCCATATAAACCAAATTTTGAAATTGGGATATATTGTAAAATTTTTCAGCAAGTGTGCTGTAATTTTGTGCATATATATCTGGTGGCTGTCTACGTGATTGGTCCAAAAATGGACGGGATCGGAAATCTGAAATGTGGGGCAACGAAGTGACCGGGTCCAGATAGTACTTTATATTTCACTAGATCGTCCCTAGTAAAAATGGGACACGTCGGTCCATACTATGATATTTCCCCCATATAAAGGCCCCCGCCGAAGACACTTCCTGACGCTCTGGAGAACACTTTTTTTAATTAATATAGCTGAAATTAAAGCATTTATACATACTTTATATTGCACATAATCGTCTCTATTCAAATGGGGCGCATTGGTCCATGTTTCGATATAGCCCCTTGGACAAATTTGAACCAATGTTCTAACTTGGCATACCTAAATATTCTGAAAAATGAATTGTAGTTGATTAAGCTACAATATTGTACTTGATTAAGAATGGATTTTTTGAATTCCAAAGCCGAAAATAACGTTATAATGAAATGTCAAATTATCTTGGAGAGAAGAAGGATTGTTTTCTGCCACTTTGCCGTTATCATAGAAAGTGTGGACATCTCCACTCTTTTCAAACAAAATGGAAAAAAAAATTTAATACTTGTGTTTTTGCTATTTTCCCCTCAAGCCTTTTCACCCCCATATAAAGGTCTTCACCTATGTCACTTCTTGATAATCTAGAGAACACATTTTTCAATTGATCTAAAAAATTGGGCACATCGGTCCATATTGTGATATAGCCCTCATGTAAAGGTCCCATCCTATTTGACTTCTTGATCTTCTAGGGAACGCATTTGTTAACCGATAATACTTAAAATGAAGTTTTTATATAGCCCTCATATGATAAGATTTTTTTTAAATATACTCTATTCAGCCTGGAAAAATTCATAGTAATAATGAATGGATTGCAACTAGGGTAATCAAAAACCGCACCGGTTAATCGGTTTCTCTTTAAAAACCGTCGGATTATTGGACTTTTTCGGCTTTTTGAATCAATTATAAAATGATAAAGAAAATATTATTTTTGAAACAGGAACCTACTTATAATTTTGAAAACATGAATATAAAAACCGTTGACATCATTTGTACATATCCATCGATTTAAAAATGCAGTGATATGAGTATTCTATATTCTCTATAGACTTCGTCTGCACATTTTTTTAAGAATCTAGGTGAATATTGCGTTACATAAATTAATGAACAATCCTTTCTAATGAAAATGTTCGTATAAATAAAAATACATACTCGTAGGTTCAGTTCCACATTTCGACAAGTTTTCATCTCTATAGTAGGCTCAAGTCAGAATCAGCTATACTGATACTAATATAAATATGAATGTCTCAACTCAAATGCCAAATCGATTTACTCACTTTTTTTCGAAATTTTAACCCAAAGCACGTGATAGATGCCAAATTTTTACTATTTGACAACATTTTTTTTTCAACTATTTGTTTGGAGTTAATCTATTTGGCATTTGAGCCATTCATATGTTGCTGAAAGCTAAGATTTTCCCGATCTTCACCATTAGTCAAGATCTGTAAAAATCATAATCAAATTTTTGGAAACAAATCTTTTTAAAAATTTAACATAAATATTGCATAATACTTTATTATAAATGAAATCGGAACTATTACCTATTATAAATAAAAATATGATGTGTTTTAAATGCAATTTTTAAATAAATCTTAATTTAATTGGAATATGGTTGCGTATTGAATTTGCACTACACTTACTTTACGTCATCAGACAAAATTTTGAGCATTATTTGTGCATTTTTATTAAAAAAGAAAAAAACCGAAAACAACCGGTTTTTTATTTTCAGTTAAACTGACAACTTAATTTTCGAAAAAACCGAAAACCGTCTTTTCAGGGTAACCGTTTTTTTGATTACCCTAATTGCAACCAATGGTGGAGGTATAAAACAGTCGGCCCGCACGGCTTTAGACTTTCATTACTGGTTATATATTCTCATTATGACAACCATGTATTTCGTATAGGAATCTCGATAACAATAAATTCAGAAAGTGGTTACCATGACCAAATTTGTTGTCTCAATCACCCGTTTCAAATCACCCAAAGTGACTTACAATTGACAGGCGGTATTGGGAGTACAATTATTTTATTTTTTACAAACTTTTCAATGATTTTATTATGACATTCCAGGGCTACAAATGTTGTCGAGTGCCATTTACTTGTGCGAGAACTCATATTTATTTATTTCAAGGCTTATCAACTGAAACACTGTCCGGCCTTATAAAAACTAATTGCCACGTCCCAACCACAGCTATTTCGACAAAATAATTTGTCATATTTCTGGAGACTGATTTTTGAGGAGAGGTGCTCATTTACACATAAATACGTGGACACTACTTAAAATAAAACATCTACAATTGCTCTGCCGCAGCACAGCCAACAATCAACACTAAAAAAGGTCCCCCGTTTGTTCCATTGCGATATGAAGTGGAGTACTTCATTATCGTCCAGCCAACCACAACTGAATGAAATGGTGGTTTTGTGTTTCCCTTTATTTGTAATTTTCGCCGGTTTTTTGTTTGCATTATTTTTTTGCCTTAATTCGGGCATAACTGTCAGTCTCGACCCCAAAACAAGTTAAGTGTGCTGTACTATTTGGGCCGTGTTTGTTTGTTTATTATTTGTCCAACGAAAAGAAGTTAAAACAAAAAGCGAAACAAAAAAAACTTATTCATTCAGCACACTTTTAATTTGTCAAAAAGTTGAACATTCCATTCCAGACATTTCATGTTCTGCTGAAGTTGTGTCCCATTTTGTTTTGCTGGTGCTCGGTGCTGCTCCTCGGTGTGGTGGTGTCGCCGCTGCTCTACTCTCTGTGTGGCCATTGCTTGAGTTACCAACATTGGCAACACTTCATATCAAGTGCTATTTTGGCCATTTTATTAAGGCGTCCGCAAGTGAAAATATTTGTATAGATACGGATAATAAATTATGTATACATGGATCATTTACAAGAAGCAGGCAGGATTAGGGAGCATGCCATATTTGGCAAGACTGGTAGTAGGGAATGCCTTAAGAATGCTAATGCACTTTGTGCTCTTATTCGAAATATAAATTTTGAATTTCCATTTGAAATCAAGTCAAGTTACCCAGCAAAAAATAAAAGAAGTATCTCCAAAAGCATAACATTATAGGTACTTCCAAATAATAAGTATGAACATTAAACCGGGTTGGCCTCCATGTAAAAAAAAGTTCCCGAATGCGAGGTGGAATATGAAAGGTGACCTCGAGACAATCGCAAAAACATTTTTTTAATTTTTTTCCGAGCCCGCGGAATCTTCCCAAAATCTTTTTTATCGTAACTTTTTTGTTTGTAGCTCGATTTTCACATGCGATACATCAATGTGAGGACGCTGATGTAGAAAAGGCATGTTTTCGTTACATGCTAGTAATTTTAGTTTAGCACTTTGCAACGAAAACAACTGATTTCCACTAACTGACACATCAGCAATAAGTGGCGGATTTTCACTATCTGGTAGCAATGGTGTCATGAGTTGCGAAGAAAGAACAGTGCGAAACAGACAAAAAATTCGTGATAAGTATTTATAAAACATATATTTACTATTCTATGTTCAATTGTTTACACTCTTTTTGCAAATATTAAAATAAATTCCCATTTTTGTTCTTCTTCTTCCCGTTAATGCACAATAATTGATAAAATCTCTCCAAAAATGGGATGCCATATTGCTAAATATAGGGTGCCCAATCTGGCAACATCATACTCGTTTAAGACAGGAACACAAGCACCAAACTTCATCGGGAACTAATAGTGCTTAAAAGTGCTTAGCTCCCCATACAAATTAAGCACTTATGGTGTAACGAAAACACGCCTAAAGTCATTTTCTAATGTAGACTTCACTTACTGCAGTTTCTACCCCTAAAATTTAAAAATATTTTTCCATAGGATTAAAGCGCTTTAAAAACCATGAACATTTTGCTATGAGTGTACGCACTTTTATTCAAAAACAAAAAATTAAGGGCCTGTTTCTGTAACTTAATTTCGTTCGTCTACGGCGAACGATCAAAAATCACTGAATTATTCCGAGAAATCTATAAGTCACATCAGTTTATAATTCGGCGTGTCTATAGAAAAGCACGTAAAATGCTCGTACCTAAAATATTTCCAACCTGCGTTTTATAGAATTCAAGTAATAGTTGAGAGATTTTTGATCGTTCTCCGTAAACGAACGAAAATAAGTTACAGAAACAGGCCCTAAGTCTTCATTAGAAAATTACGTGAAACACCGGCGACATCTATGAGACAATATAGTACTCGTCTAGGCCAACTCATTGACGTATTGCATGTGACAAACAATGTTTTTGCGATTGTCTCGAAATGAGCTTTCATATCCCGCCTCGCATTTGATAACCTTTTTTGGTGACCCGATACGATAAAAAAACGATTTTTCTTTGCAATAGTCTCGAGGTAAGCTTTAAAATTCCGCCGTACAATCAAAACGATTGGATGTGAAATAAAGGTTCTGAAGTGATTAATATTCGGCAATGTAGGTCCTAGTACTAAGACACACAACCATGACGGCAAAATCTTAATCTAACCGAATAGTACATAGTTTTACCAATTACAATAGCGATTGTCCGTCTGCAAAAAAGATATGTGCATAGTTTGGTCACAATAATGCATGCACAGACGGACACAGCTAAATCGACTTAGAAAGTGATTCTAAGTCGATCGGTATAATAATCGATGAGTCTATCTCTTTTCCAAATGCAAAAGGTTATGTGGAGTAGGTTATAACTAAATGAGGAGGCACTTTTCAAAACTTGACTATTCCACTTTTTGTGTTTTTGCACAATTTGAGAAAATACTATGGCCCTATGTATTGAACCTGACATTTTGGTGCAGTATTCATACAGATTTCGCACAATTTTTTTCGCTGAGTTTTGAATTCAATGTTACCAAACAAAAAAAAATAAGTTCTGTCAAAAGAGGAGTAGCCAAGTTTTGAAAAGTACCTCCCCAAATAATTTTAACAGAAATTATTAGAATTAATTATACCCTAGATCGTTTTTATTATTCAAGGAAAATCGCTTCACACTTAGATATAGTTCAAAAAAATAGGTTTCATTCGATTACAGCCGTATTTCAAATTTGCCGAAGGAAGTTCCATCATTATTTATTTTAGATCTAGAGCAACAATATATCGTTATCAGAAACGAGAAAGGGCGTATCATCATATTTAAAAATTTTACAGTAGAAGCAAAAAAGCTAAATAAAATAAAAAATGTTGTCGTTAGAAAAACGGAGTTTTCAGGATAATACCTAAACATAATGATACATATACATATAAAGGATTTCCTAACATACTATATAGGATTTGTGTTCACGTTGGGCAATAGTAAACTACACTGGTCGACACGATTTTTGGGTCTGACTTATAAGTGTAAAATTTTAGTTTATCTTTTGTTCTAATACGAGTAAAGGGAAAAATGTTTTTTTTGGTCAAAGTTTGTTTTTGTAGAAATTTGAGCAAATTTTCGAATTTAAAGTTTCATGTTTCTTCGCTACCATTTTTTAAATAATGCACCGATTTTCATGACCGACAGGACTTTACGATAAAGTCATAAAAATATAACAACTGTGTATTTTTAAATTGTTTTATGGGGCTTTCATTTGAAAATTATTATATTATTATAATTAATATAGAAAATACTTTAAATACATAGCACTGTGCTGAATTAAAAGCGTTTAAGTGCTCTGGTATATTAACGTTATGAGATATTAAATTTTGGTATGATTTGACAATTTTGTGTGGGAGGTACAAAAAGGGGCGTGGTGATAACGCCCAATTTTTACCGGGCTATAGTCACTTCAAAGCTTTACACTGTGCAAAATGTTGTTGCATTTTCGTGCACTGGAACTCACGCTGTAAGCTCTTAACATTTTGTGCAAAATTGTACCTTTGTGTGGAAGGTATAAAAAGGGGCGTGGCAATAACGTCACTTTTAACATGGCTATTGACACTATAAAAGTATTAGCTCTACAAAATTTTAAGTATTTGTATACACTGGTTTTATGTTATTAGCTGTTAACTTTTGGTGCAAAATGATACCTTTTTGTGGGAGGTACAAAAAGGGTAGTGGCAATAACGCCCATTTTTCACTGGACTATAGGCACTATAAAATCATTACACTGTACAAAATTTGAAGTATTTTTATACACTGGTATTAATGTTATAAACTGTTAACTTTTGGTGCAAAATGGTGCATTTGAGCTATCGTGCGCACCAGCCAGCAGACAGACAGACAGACAGACGGACGGACATTGCAAAAACAATAATCAATTATAATTCCACTGTGCTCGAAATGGAGACTTTAAAAATGTCACAGAAAGCAGATCGTATGGTTGCAGCTGTTTTTCGAGGTTAGTTCTAGTTTTTGAGTTTTTCGGTCACAAATGAATACGTAGTATGTTACAAAAATATAGCGAATTTTTTATTTTTTCAAAAAGTATTTATTTATTCAGGTCTATCTATTTTGTCCCCTTCAAAGAAATTCCCCTCGGATATAATACACTTCTGCCAACGTTTTTTTCCAATCCTCGAAGCACTTCAAATAATCATTTTTTGTGATCTTGTTCAGCTCCTCCTTCGATGCCGTCTTTATCTCCTCAATCGTGGCGTAGCGTTGTCCTTTCATGGGCCTTTTCAGTTTTGGGAACAAAAAATAGTCACGGGGGCTAGGTCAGGTCAATGTTTTCGTCTGTTGTTGACGTGCTCGGGCGTCCGGCACGCTGTTCGTCCTTCGCATCTTCTCGGTCCTCTAAGAACATTTTGTACCACCGATAAACGTTGCTTTGGTCCAAGGTAGCTTCACTATATGCCACAGTCAACATTCGGAATGCGTCAGCGCACTTCATTTTGTTTTTCACACAAAATTTGATGCAGATTCTTTGATCCATTTTCTGAAATAGATAAAAATCGAAGACAAGTTAAAACACATCCAAGCACAACAGCTGTCAAAAATTAACTAAACATTCAAAATGGCCGATCTAGTCAGCATAAGTAAGGGACATGAGTACCAACATAACGCTACAAAAATTTATCAAATACACGTAGCCCGCGGAAATTAAAAATTCCCGATATTTTTTGAACATACTAGATGTTTCAACTCAAAAAACGAAACAGATATAAAAAGTTGCCAACAAAATTGCCATATTTCAAAAGTCATACAAATTGTCGATATTCTAAGTTGATATATTTGACAAAAATTTTCCTCGCGATAAAATTCTTTCGGTTCCCTTTCAAAATATTTATGAAAAATAGTAGGTTTCATAACATCGCAGGTTGTGTCAGGTGGCAGTTAGCTTTATATACCAAAATAAAATATACACACATTTTGTATTAACTTGAAACTTTCGTGAGGAATATTGTGTAAAAGGCAACTAAAAGGTCGAGTTTAAACCACCGCCCCCAAAATGATTTGGAATTACACTTTTTTGCTACTAGTTTTAATGGTAAAAATTAGTTTCATGTTCCCAAAAGTAAATCAAAGATTAAAATTGAACCGTTGTTTACTTTAAATGTTTATGTCTAAAATGTAGCATATGATGACAGAAATTATGTAGTAAAAGTAAGCCAAAGTCTACACTATCCGGAAAATTCCAAACAAGAAACCTAGGATTCCAGCCCGACAAAGTCATCGTTGCAATGTTGATATCAAATTTCCAATGTTTCTTTTCATCTAAAATGACAATACCAAATGAAGATTTTGCCTGACACTTCTTTTGTAGTGTGGATTGCGTCGGCTGAAAAATTACCTGCGATCAACAATCACTGAAAATCGTTTACATGGATGAGCTTCCCTGAATATTCATCGAGACATTCCAGTAGAAGTTAACGCAGTATTACACGAATTTTTTTCGCCTCGCCGTCTCAATTTATTACAACATTAATACAATAAATATATTGTTTAAGTTAATACAATTAATATAATATTTAAATAAAGAAACATTAAAATAGTATCATAACATACAATTTAAGTAAAACATTAATTTTCGGAACTATAGTTTAGTCTCTGAATAATTCTTTTGAAATTGAAATAATTACTAAGTATTATTTAATGTTAATGTAAATGCCAACCATTTATTTTACTAAACAAAATTGGTAGCATTTGTGAAAATCTTTAAAATGTCTTTTAAGTCGAATTAACAATGTCCGTCTGTCTGCTCGATAACTCTCGAAAGGAGTAACCGATTGACTTCATATTTGATATGTGGTAATATTTTCTTCTATCTCCGAAGATTGGCCAAATTGGTCCTCTTCTTCTAGTACATACAAATACTTGAAATTTTGTACAGTCTGGAGTAAAGTGGCCGTTAGCGGCACTTCCCTTTGGGTACCTCCCACACAAATGGCCCTTTTTGTACCAAAAGTTAACAGATTTTAACTTTAATACCAGTGCATACAAATACTTGGAATTTCGTATAGTGCAATGCTTTTATAGGGCCTAGAGTCTAGAGAAAAGTGGCCGTAATTGGCACGCCCCTATTGGCACCTCCAACACCTATAACTTTAATACAAGTCATTAAATGCAATTTAAATTGATAATAATTTAATTAAAACAAAAAAAATAAATAAAATAAATTTACTAATATTTTGTTGGGACTCAAGGAGAGGGGATTCATAAGTCGGTTTACCCGACTGAACTTACTTGTTTTATTATATTATTCAATCACTTTTTATATCAATTAGTAAATTATCTTTGTGTCTCGCTTTTCTTCTAAAACTTGGTTTTTGCAGAATAATACAATCATACATATCCTTAACAAATAGTCCGATACTATCGATAGTGTTGCCAAAAACAATCGCATGGGGTGACTATCGATAGTTTGACAGCTCTAGCCAACAGCCCTTTGCAAAATATCATCACGCCCATTTTGTACCTCCCACACAAAATGGCAAATCATACCAAAATTGAATAGTTCATAAATTAATATACCTTTGCACATAAACGCTTATAAATTGGCACGGTGCAATGTATTTAAAGTATATTCTGTTCAGCGAAAAATAGATGTATTTGTTAAACCTTCCACACAAATTGACAGATTAATTCGTATAATATTCCATATAACATTACTAACAAAGTGTGGGTATACCTTAGTCGGTTTACCCGTCTGAAACATTCTTACTTGTTTATATATCTTTTATGATTCTTTCCGTGCCAGCAACGAACGTTTTTTTAAATTAAAATATAAAAAAATTCCTAATTGTTTTAACGGCCGTTACTAGACAACTGTCTATTCGTGAAAACGGTATTCCAAACACTGTAGCACTCATCATTTTCTTAATTTAAGGTGTATTACGCATCTATCGAACTTATACTTCCGAATAAAAATGGAAGGTACTTTCCATGAAAAGTGGAATATTGAACAAATTAAAAAAACATTAACATACAATTTTTTTGTTTTGCTTTCATAAAATAGCGTACCTCAGTAATACTGTGGGGGCCACACACAAAAAAAGATGAGGGGACACCCCCTACGTTTAAAGATTATTCAAAGACAATTTCTGGACAACACAGATTTTTGATCCGTGCACCCTATCTACGGCTCAATCGGGTTTTATTTATAGCGCTGTTATTTGGTAGCCTATCGAAACAAACCGCATACCATTGTTCATGGTTTGTCAACGGCTCCATTTTTTCCTTTGATCACTTTTGACTTTAAAGTCATGAAATTGGACACAAAGAAGTTTTGTGAAGTAAACATGGTCTATCCCCCTGTGTGGAGTCATAGCGCCCAAAACAGTAAAAGTCATATCGCCCAAAACCATAAACGTCATATCGCTCAACAACCACAAATTATGGCGTAGCGGCATATCGCCCAATGTCATGTTTTTCTACAAAAACTTTCGAATCGTCGGAATGAGAAAAAGTAAATACGCGGTGGCAATCGCAGTGAGTGGCAAATTCGAAAACGTCCTCCGAGACATTCTACAGGTGGCTCTGAACAAATTGGATAGATGGGTCGGAAGCAGCGGTTTGGGCGTAAACCCAAACAAGACAGGGTCTTTACTAGGATGAATAAAGTCCCACATGTGGACCCTCCACCTCGGATAAATGGAACAGATCTAGTCTTTTCTGAAAATGCAAAATTTTTAGGAATAATTCTAGATAGGAAACTGTTATTTAGACTTAACGTATTGGAACATCTAAGGAACGTCGCCTTATATTCCTGCAAAAAGGCTGTAGGGTCGCGGTGGGGCCTCTCTTATAAAATCGTACACTGGATATATATAGCAGTAGTTCGCCCTATACTGCTATACGGCATTGTGGTATGGTGGACGGCAACTGACAAACTAACCATCACCAACCTACTAACAAAGGTTCAGAGAACAGCCTGCCTGAGCATAAGCGGAGCCTTAAGGACTACAGCGACCGAGTCTCTACAAGCCCTACTCCTTATACTGCCGATTAATATTGTGGCGAGAGAATTTGCAACCAAAGCGGCAATAAGATTAAACTGCCTATCAATGTGGAGGTACAACAACTACGGTCACATGAGGATATCAAAGTGTAGTGCTATGGTAACCGACCGAGAGATGAATGGGTTGGAAGAATACCAGGTAATAGAAACCATCTTCAAATATCTCCTCGCACTAGAGAGGCAAAGATTGTCCACGTTATTATCAGTTCTGACGGGACTCTGCTTGATCGGCGAACACGCAAAAAGATTGGGTATTGACTCTAATGACTTCTGCAGAAGCTGTGGAGATGAGGAAGAAGTGGAGAGCATTGAGCACTTGCTATGCGACTGCCCCGCTCTGAGTAAACGACGACTGGACATACTGGACCTTTCTAGGCAGCCTAACAGATCTTTCCAGTACCGATATTCGTAATCTTGATAAATTTGTATATCAAACAGGTTGGTTTCGATGAGGGGCATTTCAGCCCGTGGTAACACTAGGGACCTAAACTGGTCTATGTGAGCTTGTATAAAGAAAATACGGCTGCCACCCTAACCTAAACCTAAATACGCGGAACAAGGTGGTGAGTCTTTGGGCATACCCCAGAGGAGAAAGTCCTTCATCCCGGTCGAATGCCAGATAATCAATTTGGGCGATATGTCTCATTTTGTGCGATATGACATACATGGTATTGGGCAATATGACATTGGGCGAAATGACGCTACGCCACAAATGATCGAAAATCGATTGTCTAAAATATCATATAGCCCAAAAGCTATGTCACAAAGCCCAAAGATTTTTTTTGGGCTTTGTGACATTTCATTAAATTATAAATTTTGCAAAGCACGAAGATTTTGCAAGATTTTCAACTCTAGGGTAAATGTTCTGGTGTATGGTAATGCAGACTAAAGAGCCTTTAGTAAGAAACTGTGGTCCGCTTAGTAGTTTTTGAACTTCCAACAGAGGAGAAAATTGTTAACCCCGACTGGAGGCCGCCCACGCAGGAACGCTTTGTTCAGCGTAGCCGTCTTTGGACATACCTTTGAGAAGACAATCTTTAACCGCGGTCGAAGGCCGGCCACGCTGAGATAATTTGGTCCGCGTAACCGCCTTTGATCTTATCCCAGAGGAGAATATCTGCAATACCCGGCCGAAGGCCGTTCACGCTAATACACTTTGTTCCGCCTAGCCGTCTTTTGACATTTAGATAATTCGAAAGTTTTCTTCAATAATTTATTCTATGATATATTTTAATTTGTTCTGCACTTTGGGCGTTCTGACATAATTTTCTTTTTTGGGCGAAGAAAAAATTAAAAATCTAAACCTATTGTAATAAATGACATATTGTCCAATGCAAACATTGTTGGGCCATATTACATGGACGACTTAGGTTTATTAGGTTGAAGAGAGGAGACGTTTAAACATCTCATGTCCGTGGACATACGAGTACACTTAAGCCATTGGTTCGGCCTGTTGTGCGCTCCTTATTTATGATCTTTTTATACCTCACGAGTTACAGAAAATCGTACTAGACACGAATTTTCTCAGTATCTTCCAGTCATAGCCTCTGAGATGAGTCAAGTCTGGTAATATGTCGGACCCGAAATGTTGGGATCTTGCATGTGTGAAAGCCGGGCAGTGACACAGAAAATGTTCCATCGTTTCGATGTTTTCTCTGCATGCCCTGCATTCGTCGTTTCCTGCTAGTCCTATGCGATGAAGATGTGCTCGTAAGCTTGAGTGTCCCGTTAGAACACTCATGATCTTACACGGAGGAAAATCGGCATTTTTGATATGTTTGAATTGAAAGAAAATATATTTGGAAACGAATTTTTTAAATATTATATATTTGTTAACAAACAAATTTTATTTGAAAATCGCGAAACTTTGTTTGGAACGCATATATTAATATATTAGAACAATCTATATTTGCGCATAGACTTTCACAAATAAAATATGTATTTACCCACAAACAAAGTTATTGTTTAAGATGATTTCCAAATTTATTTTATTTAAAAATGATTTTTTAAATTTGCTAAATTTTTCGAATTTGAGTTAGTTTTTCATAGATTATAGTTAAAAATGTCTTTAACAGCATTAGCTGTTGTTTTAAATCAATAAATTTTAATTTATAAGTATTCCAATTCATCACTATTTGTCATTGCATCAATGCAATTTATATTTGCGAAAGATTATACGATTTAAGTTTTAATTAAATTTTACAAACATATAAAATTTATAAAAAATGCTCTTTAAACATCTGAACAACAGAAAACTTGTCTTTAAATTAATGCATTGATACATTGCCAAAATACATAAATACAAAATACTAGTTCAAAATAAAAAAATATTTTAATGGGAACATATTTTTGTTTAGAACAATATCCTCCCAAACATATAATATTTGGGTATGTCAAATATTATATATTTGGAGTGTACCCTAAACATATGTATAATTCAAGCCGAATATGTTTGGGGCAATATACTACAGAATCGATTTTTTTCAGCGTGTACTAATATCGATCTTGTTTAGTTTCAGAAGACTTCTTGTTTTCTTTTCAATTGGGTCACCCCACAGTATCTTTGCAGTTGCTCCTACTGTTGCGCTATTCCACACCGTTCTGTGAGCCGTCACTGCCCAGTGCTTCAACTCATCCTTCGTGGCTTCGAAAGGTTTCCAATTTTCGAAGTTTATTATTCGAAGTTCTCTGCCCTTTGAAGCGAAGCTGTTTGCCCGTTCATTTCCTGAGTAATAATTTATCGTTCTTTTACAGCCCAACACAGTTCTGGATTTAACCCTTTCCGATGTTATTGCTTTAATCGCCGTTATTGCTTTCACAGACGACGTAGAAGTAGTGGAGAATTATCGAATGTTTTGTCATTTCAAGCAATTTTTCAGAAGTTTTGAACTTGAAACTTGTGGAACTAAGTTTGTTCTGAAATAGGTAAATTTTGACCAAGAGATCTGTCGTACACGGGGCAAAATCGCCTTTTTGGATATGTTTGAATGGAAAGGAAATATATTTGGAACACAAATTTTTAAATATTATATATTTTTGAGCAAACAAATTTTATTTGAAAATCAATAAAATTTATTTGGAACGCATATATTAATATATTATAATAAAATATATTTGCTGACTAAGTTTCTCAAATAAAATATGTGTTTAAATACAAATAAAATTATTGTTCAGGAATTTCTCCAAATATATTTTATTTAAAAAGGATTTTCAAAACTTTGCTGTCTTTTCTAACATCAGTTTAAATTTTTCCTTGATTTCGATGGCATATGCAGCATTGTCTTCTGTTTTAAAGCATTCATTTTAAATTTCTAAATATCCCAATGCATCATTAGTAGTGAAACCTTCGAGTAAATTATTGTTTTAATATTATACGATTTCAATTATAAAATATTTTTATAAAGTTTAAAAAAATTAACTTTGAATCCTTAGAAACTTAACCTTTTTAAGGTATCGGTATATTTTCTGAAAACTTAAATGCAAATAAATCTTTGTTACGAAAAAATATGCCCTAAAAAAAATATTAGGATGGAAACAAAGATTTGTTTAGACCAACACCTTCCCAAATATTTAATATTTGTGTGTACCAAATATTATATATTAGAGTGTACCCTAAACATATATATATTTCAAGCCGAATATGTTTGGGACAATATACTACAGAAGCGATTTTTTTCAGCGTGTATGAGCTAGATGCGTTGAGAAATGCCTCAACCGACTTTTTCTGTTCCAAAAACTGAAAATGCAAATGAAAAGAGGGAGATTTGCCACGATTGAGGAGATAAAGACCGCATTGCTAGAATACCTCAAGGACATACGAAAATCTCAAATCGACGACATTTTTATTTGGTGTCATTGAGAAATATATTCCTCGCGAAAAAATACTGTGAATCCCTTTTCAACGTTTTTATGAGAAATAAGCAGATTTCGAGTTATAACATTCTTTTTTATACCCTCCACCATAGGCTGGGGGGTATATTCATTTTGTCACTCCGTTTGTAACACCTCTAAATATTGATCTGAGACCCCATAAAAATATATATACTATTTTTAATCGTCGTAAAATTCTAAGACGATTTATCCATGTCCGTCCGTCCGTCTGTGGTAATCTCGCTACAGTCCGCAATAATAGAGCTAGGTTGATCAAATTTGGTACAAATACTTCTTATAGTTGCAGGTTGTTTGAGATTGCAAATGGGTCATATCGGTCAATGTTTTGATATACCTCCCATATATAGCATCGTACTTATTGTGATTCCTACTGTTCTCATCTACCATACATATACAGGGTTGCCCATATTCGACGGACCCATCTGGCAACGCCATAACTTTTGACAGAGATGTCAGATCGCTTAATGACATACCGCGTTTGAAGCGTCAGTCCAAGCAGATTTTTACCATGGAACAATACACGCCACGCGAGCGCTCTAAAAAAGTTGAAATTTACATTCAACAGAAGAAGTCAATTGTGAAAACTCAAAAAACTGTCCGATGAAGCCCATTTCACATTGAATGGGACCGTAAATAAGCAAAATTGCCGTATTTACGCCACTGAAAATCCTCAGGAGATTCAAGAATTGCCTCTTCATGACGAAAAAGTCACAGTTTGGTGCGGCGTTAGTGCGAAAACGGTCATTGGGCCGTTTTTCTTCCAAAACGAAAATGGCCATGCTGTTACCATCAACCAGGAGCGTTATCGCGACATGATGACCAATTTTGTGATGCCAATTATTCGTCGAAAGCGTATGAGGCAGTTCTGGTTTCAACAAGACGGCGCTCCACCGCACACAAGACGCATAACAATCGATTTTCTGAAGAATTTGTTTCCGGGCCGTTTGATGTCGAAAAGTGGTGATTTGGACTGGCCACCGCGTTCGCCCGATTTGACGCCGCCTGACTTCTTCTTGTGGGGATATTTGAAGTCAAAGGTTTACGTTAACAAGCCAAGGACCGTAGAAGAGCTCAAGGACAACATTCGTGAAGAAATAGCCGCTATTCCGGCCGAAATGTTGGCGAAAACGATGGAAAATGCTGCAAAAAGGGCACAATACGCCATCAACGCCAGAGGCGGCCATTTGAGAGATATCATATTCAAAAATTGATGTAAACAAATCTACTTGGAACAAATTAAATGATTAAGATTGCCAACCGCCAAATTTTTATTTTTTTCTTTGATTTTTTTTAAAAAAAAACATGGGTCCGTCGAATATGGGCAACCTTGTACTATATTTTTATACCCTCCACCATAGCATGGGGAGTACATTCATTTTGTCACTTCGTTTGTAACACCTCTAAATATTGATCTGAGACACCATAAAGTATATATATTCTTAATCGTCGTAAAATTCGATGACGATTTAGCCATGTCTCTAACGTCATAGAGACCACAAATGTCAACTGATCGGGCTGAAAATTGGTAACTGGGGTTAATTTATACCCGCACCCGCACCCTCACACGAACAACCGCAGCCATAGGTCCATGGTTTGATATAACCCCCATACAAAGGTCCCTCTAGATTTTACTTCTTCACGCAACAAAAACCACAAATTTCAACGAATCGGGCTGAAATTTTGTAATATGACTTTATTTGTGCCCGAAACCATTCACATGCTATCCATGGTGGAGGGCATATAAGATTCGGCCAGGCCGAACTTAACGCTTTTACTTGTTTTTATTTTAATTGTTTCAAACTACATATGTGCATGTTTTACAATAAGTGCCTCAGCGCCTCTTGGGCATTATTGAGGCTATCTGGCAATAATTTCCTTATATATTAATAATATACACACATATATTCAATTTAGTATTTCATTTTTTTTAATATATTAGAAGCAATTCAACGTTTTGCAATAAGTGTTTTTATACCCTACACCACACTGTGGTACAGCGTATTATTTAGTCTATCTTTAAAGGTTGATGGTGACTTCGATTCTTTTATAAACGGGGGCTAATTATTCGTTCCCAACTACCATTGTATTAAATTTTCTGCTTTGTTGTTTCCAGACGACAACTAGCCACGATAATAATTTAATCTTGCCAAGTATTTACAGCATGTTGAATCCTCTGTAGTTGAATGGTATGATATCCAATGTTATGTACAACTTTATAAATATATACTAGCAGTTGCATCTTATATAGACCATAAGTGGGCAAAACTATTTTCGCTACATTTCTATATAACTGTAAAGTTGGGTACATTCTTGGCCTTGTTTTGTTCGAAATCTGATGAATTTTGTCTTATTAGGAATTAGGACTTATTTATTTATTCGAACATACTTTGAAATAATCTCTGTATCGTGAGCAATGGCTGTCGAAAGCTCAATTTCCTGTTTATATGGATAAAATATACACAAATCATCAGCATACATGAACATTTTACCATATAAACCAATACATATTAGTTATATCATGAAGATACTTTTTAAATAATAAAGGCCCAGTACACTTCCTTGTGGTACTCCGTATTTAGCATTTCCCATCGGACTTTTACTTGAATTTATTTGAACAAACTGTTTTCGCTGAGTGAGATAGCTATTCAGAAACGCAACATCTCGTCCAGTAAATCCATAAAAAGAGCGTTTTTCTACTAAAATATATTTTGTGAAATCGTAAAAAATTCCACCGATGCCAATATATCCGCTCTTCAAACTATTACAGATGTAACTAATAATATTTACAACAGCTTCATCTGTACCACATCCCCTTCTGAATTCATATTGATTGTTCGAAAGTAGCATATCATGTTCCAAGTAAGATTGTAATTGCTTATGTACTATTTTCTCAAATATTTTATCTATAATTGACAATAATGATATTGGTCTATACTTTTCAGCAACACTTGCATGTGCTTCCTTTGGTATTGGAATAATTTTCTGGATTTTCAGCAAACTGGGATAAATTGCCGTATTAATAGATCTATTAAAAATTTGCACAAACAGTGGTATTAAATCCTTAGCATATGTACAATAGTCTTGACAGTAATATTGTCAAAGCCAGGAGCTTTGTGCACATCCATATTTGAAATAACATCCTTAATTGCAACATTCTCAATTTCTTGAAATCTGAAGAAATTGCAATGACGCGAAGGGCTCTTAAATCATTCCAGCACTCACTTGGATATTAACTGATTTGTTGTCTTAAATCTTGTACAGCATTTAAGAAATATTCGTTTAAGATCTCAGCTTTTTCATCGTCCTTAGTTATAAGCTCTCCTCTTTCATTATTAGTAGTTATGTCTTATTTTGTGTTTCTGATGAGGTTTTGAATAATAAATCTCCAACATATCTTTGGGTGATGCTTTATGTTTCTAGTTTAATCATGTAATAATTATTCATAGATTCCCGTGTAGCTAGTTTAATCACTTTACTGATTCTTTTTATTCGATTCTCCAATTCGGTTGTTGGTTTCTTCCTTCTTTGCATGAACTGTTTGTTCTTTAATTTTATTACAGATTGTATATTTCCATGGTGCAAGTTCAAAATTATATTTACTTTTCTTTACTGTTTCCTTCGTGGAGCACACAAATGATAAGTATGATATGACCTTATATATATCCATTGAAGGTTCCCCAGTTAGGTGAGATGAATTTATGTTATCAGGATGAAAAGATCCTTGCATAATCACATTGTCTGTTCCCATTGCCGTGTATATCACTTAAATTACTTTGAGATTTTAAGCTGCAAAATATCATAGCAGAAAATATTTATTGATATTAGTTTGTGACTTAAATTTTTGTAAATAATTTTTCGGTTTTTGTTTATCGAATTTTCAAAGCTAACTAACAACACTTGCTAAATTATGAAACTTGTTGACATAGGCCGTTCACGCATTGCAAATATATTGAAGGGGGACCTATACTATTTTTTCATGAGGAATATTTTTCTCATAGACACCAACTAAAGATGTCGTCGATTTGTATGACGATTGACATGACACAAATTTAATGCAATTTTTTAGAGGTAAGGGAATGAGAAGCGTGGGTTATTGTTTTGAGAGAAATAATTCTCCAAGGACTCTCTTCACTACATTATTTGGACTGAAGCGTGTATTCCGAAGTCTTATACATCAAAAGTACCTCCGAGATAACTAACCTCTCTGATTTCCTTACAAACTTTGTGGTCGAATATATAGCACCACTGGATCCAGCAAGGTCGAAATAGGTTATCCATAGGGTTTTCCTTCTGTTACATTTTAAAGTGTCCATTTCCAGCACACCAAAAAAGAAAATCCTCGTGTAAATCTTTCCATTGAAAATATTTAATATGCCTAATTTTCATCAAAGCGTAAACGGCCCCCTGATACATCCCTACGCCCCCGGTGGGCCGCGGACCACCATTTAAGAATCTCTGCTTTAGCAAATAAGCTTTGGTCCCCGTAACCATCTTTGGATATGCCATACATAGAGGACAAAATTTTTAACCTTGCTATAGGCCGTTCACGCATTGCACTTTGACGCTACGCCGCACAGTGTCACGGCCGTGGCCAAAAATGGTATAAGTCAACATGCAAATTTTGAGACAAAATTGAATTAGTTTAATAGTAAACAATCCAATGATAAAATGTAAAGTTTTACTTTAATACGTCAACCAGTTTTTATATTAATGTATCCAAAAGCTGATAGTTGTTGTTGTTGTAGCAGTATGTGTGTTTGTTATCCATTAGTTGTTTTCATTCGCCTTGTATAGTGGGTTCTGCTGTGTTGGTTTCCAGGCCGAGGAAGATGGCAGGGCAGTTAAAGAGGTGTAGTGTGTCATGTGGTCCCTGGTTACAGGCGGGACATATGTTCGACGTGGTGCCATCAATCCTTGCCCAGTATGAATTGAGGCGGCTACACCAGCCAGATATTAATTGGGCCAAAAGTACTCTTGTCTGTCGTGGTAATTCCTCTTCCTCTGAGGCCACTGATGGAGGGTGGTCTCCTAGTACGACATTGACTCTGTAATTATTCACCGCTTCAGCGACTGCGTCAGAGTGTATGTCAGCTCGCGCTCCAGATCATGAAGGTCTTTCCTGATCTGCCTGGGAGATGGGCGCCTACCCACTAGATGGTGATTGGGATGGCTGGGACGGTAGCAACCAAGCAGATACTGCTTCGACAGCAAAAAATTGTGTCGTCGCACGGTTATGATCTTCGACTCCTCATGTAAGTGGGCCACAGAAGACATGAGGAGGCACCCTGTCGCAGTTCTCAGGGCGGCATTTCGGCAGGTCTGTATATTCTTCCACTGCGTCTCGCTCACATTCGGTGACCACACTGGTGCTGCATAGTTTACCACAGACCGACCTATCGCTTTGTAAGAGGTCAACAAGGTTTCTTTATCCGTGCCCCAAGTGCTGCCGGCTAGCGATTTGAGGACCTTGTTCCTACTTCTCATCTTATTGCAGATAGCTGTGGCATGCAAATCAAATGTGACACCAAGAACCTTAGGGTAGTTGGTGGTCTGAATTATTGTGCCATCGACTATCACATTGAGTTGCTCCTTCACTTGCTGTCCATGCAGTAAACAGTGTGGCCGATGATTTGGTGGCGGATATTTTTAGATTCCTCGCAGTGAAGAAATTGTCAATCTCAGCGAGGTAGATGTTTAGCCTTCCATATATGTCATCGATTAAAGGGCCCGACGCCAGAATCGTACAGTCATCAGCATATGATACGATTTCAACGCCGTCAGGTGGGGGTGGAATTGCAGAAAGGTAGAGGTTAAACAGTGCCGGAGATATCACCCCACCTTGGGGAACTCCCTGTTTCACTCTAAGGGGTTTGGACTTCTTGTTTCTGAATTCCACATACGACTGGCGTCCACACATGTAATTGACGGTCCAACGTTTCAAACTATTCGGGAGGGGCGTGTTGGGTATGTCCTCAAAAAGCGTGGCGTGGCTGACGGTATTGAAGGCCTTCGATAGGTATACGATAGGTCACGAGGACGGTTCTGTCACCGGGCTTGTTCTGGTTAAGAACGCGACTCACATGCGTGGATATGGCGTGTAAAGCAGTAGTCGTACTATGCTGCTTTCGGAATCCGTGCTGATGATTAGCAATTGGAAAATGTCCAATAAGGCTCGGGAGGATTAACGCCTCAAACGTCTTTGCTACTGGCGAGAGAAGGGAGATAGGCCTGTACGATTCTCCCTTGCTCGCATCTTTGCCCGGTTTCAGTAACGGGACCACTCTACCTATTTTCCAGGCTTCGGGTATTATCAGAGTGGTCAGGGCCGGATTGAGGACCCTAGTCAGGTACTCAACTCCCAGTATGTCCAATTGCTTCAACATCAGCATCGAAATTCCGTCGGGGCCAATCGCTTTGGATGACTTAGCGCTACGGATGACATCTGCAACTTCTCCAACTGTAAACAGTGGTGGTACTTCTTCAGCTCGTAGAGCATGGATACGACGCATTACTCTCCTTTTCGCTCTGTCACTCACGGGGTGCTCTATAAATTGTCGGTTAGATATTCTTCAATTTTCTGTTTGAGTCGATGCTGATCAGTCGTAGTGAACGGACGTGTTTAGCACAGAGCGGATAGTTAAAATCTATTATACCTATTACGCAATCGCAAAAAATAAAACAAAATCTGTACAAAGTCTGGAAGGCCTACATCGTAGTACCTATTACGGGCTAATACGGAAAAAAAATCATTGGCGGGGATGCCTTCGCGTTCCGATGGAGCGGGGTTCCCCAATCGTCCTACTGTCCGTCCGTTGGTCTTGGCCAAAGCCGACCACACCAAACATGGTGAAAATTTCCCCCCAGTACTCACAACAGGTGGTACGGTGAGGGGAAAACGTCACGTCCGACCGTCAAAACGGAAACACAATGAGCACCGGATAGCGCTCAGAGTTCTGACGAAGTTGGAGGCTGTTGAGGTTTCGGCTCTTACCGAAAAACAAAAAGAGTCACTTACCTGGGCTAAAGGCGTCTTAGATGCTTCTAAGGCCAATCAGCCGGCTGAAAGAGCCACAAATTCAGCTGTGTTAACGGCTAATAAAGTCAAAAGAATCAGATCACCTGATGAACCCCTGCCCTCGAAAAAGGCAAGAGGCCCAAATGTCACTATCAACAGGACACTCACCAAGCCCTTCAATGAAGTGGCGAAGGAGAGTCTAGTGATGGCCGTTATAGACAGAAGTAGTGAGGATGGATCCATCCTCAAGGACAAATGGAGCCATGTGCAATCAGCCATTATGGCTCATTACCTCGATGTCCGTAGAGAGATGCCGGGCACACCACCAATCTGCAACGACGCAGGATGGCATCAGGGGAGAGTAAAGCTCTTACATTTCGGTGATGCCAGATCAGTAGACCTGTATAAGGCTGCTCTGAGTCGAGCGGGTGAGGTGTGGCCGGGTGCCCAGTTGGATATTGTCGAAAAAAACAACATCCCTAGTCATCCTAGAGCCATCACCTGGGTTACAGAAGAGCCCTCCAACCCGGCTGACATATTAGAAATAATAAAAGATTCCAATCCTGGTCTGCCCGCCCATAATTGGAGAATCAGCAAGGTGGGTGAGGCGGATGGTAAAAAGCGGCAGGTCAATTTGATCCTTAACGCTGAATCCACCTCCCATATACAACGTGCAAGTGCAACCCTACAGTATGGCTTCGAGACTATAGTCTTGAAGGTATACAAGCAGGATATAGTTCCCACTGCGGAAGGTGAGTCGTCCACCGCGGTTGAAACACAGCTTTCTGGAAGTGCGGAGGTATCCACGCCCATTATTTCGGGTGACTCCAACTCTAACAGAAGATCTGTAACGTCCTACTCTGAGGACGAAAGCTCTACTTCTGACACAGAGGGGCTGAGGGGAGTCTCCGGACTCTTTGACGCATCTGGCGGGGACACGCTTCTCGATGATACGGACGAAGAGTTCGATAACACCCTTGTAGGGGTGGAAGTTAATCTGTCAATTACCAATGATGGTAAGAATTTTACAGATTAACCTCCATCACGCTAAAGCAGCCTCAGCGGCTCTATTGCTGCGCCTGTCCACAGGTGCAGTAGACATCGTCCTGATACAGGAGCCCTACGCAGTGGGAGGAAGGGTGTGCGGTATCAGGACACCCAACTTTAAACTGCTTGTGGCCAACTGTGAAGGCACTCCAAGAACCTGCATTTTGGCCAGGAAAGATCTAAGTATCTTTCTCCTGGCTAATCTAAGTGGTAAAGACCAAACATCTGCTAGTCTGGAGATCGGTAATCGCATATATTGGGTGGTCTCCAGTTACTTGCCTTATGAAGCTGTAGTACCGACTGCTCTATTCAGGGAAGTAGTAGAAGAAGCAACATCTGACGAGGTCGAGCTGATTGTTGGCGCAGACACGAACGCTCATCATACTATCTGGGGTAGTACGGATATAAACAATAGGGGTGATTCGCTTCTTGACTTTATTCTAACTACCAACCTAAGTATTTGTAACATAGGTAATAAACCGACCTTTACAATTAAAGACAGACAAGAAGTACTCGACGTAACGTTTGCTACTGACCGGCTGTCAGACAAAATTATTGGGTGGAATGTACTAGACGACCACTCATTCTCAGATCACCATTATATTGAGTTCAAACTCGCTGAAAAAGCGCCTGAACCTGCCATCCACAGAAATGTGAGAAAGACAAAGTGGCACCTGTATGAAAAGAATTTCAAGAAAGTCCTCAACTCCAAACTTCTGTACGAACCGAATGACAAAGCCGATCTGGATCATCTGGTCGAGCATATCACCACATCATTCAATAGTTCCCTTGAAGAAGCCTGTCCAAAAACAAGGTACAAGGGTAAAACTAAACCCCAATGGTGGACTTCTGAGCTAACGGCTATGAAAAAGACCTGCAACAAGCTATTCAACAAGGCTAAATCTACTGGGGTCGCTAATGTTTGGGATGCCTATAAAGAGCAACTCAAGATCTATAAGAAGGAGCTTAGAAAGGCGCAAAGACGCTCTTGGTATACTTTCTGTGGCGAAGTGGAAAAGGTCTCCGACGCCGCAAGGCTGAGGAAAATATTATCAGCTTCACCCTGTACAGTGGGTTACTTGCAGGATGAGGCAAATAATTGGACCAAAAACAGCGAGCAGTCGCTCAATGTACTGCTCGACACACATTTCCCGGGGAACTCTCTAACAGAACCAGAGGATCAGCAGGACCAACAAGAGTGCGAGTGGACTGCGAGCGTCGCTAGCTTGTTGACTGAAAGATCCAGAATAAGCTGGGCTATTAATAGCTTTGAGCCCTTCAAGTCACCTGGACCAGACGGCATCACTCCAGCAGAAATGCAGAAAATGTTGAAATACATTATCCCCTGGCTGGAGAAAATTTATGTAGGCTGTATCAGGCTTTCATACATCCCGAATCGATGGAGGGATACCAAAGTGGTATTCATACCAAAAGCGGGGAAGATATCACACACTAGGCCAAAAGACTTCAGACCAATTAGCCTATCCTCCTTCCTATTGAAAGGTCTGGAACGACTTTTAGATTATTTCATTAGGGAAAACCTGGATACAAAACTCCTGTCAGTGAACCAACATGCTTACAATAAGGGGAAGTCTACAGAATCAGCCCTGCACGAACTTGTGAGCACTATCGAATCGTCCCTGCATTTCAAGGAATTTACCATGGTGGCATTTCTTGACATAGAAGGGGCTTTTAACAACATTCACTCAGATGCAGTAATTGCGGCACTGTCACATCTTAATGTTAACTTTAGTTTGATTAGACTAATTCAAAGTCTGCTCACTAGAAGACGCATAACAGCATGTCTAGGGTCCACAACTCTAACAAGGTATGTAAACAGAGGGACCCCGCAAGGAGGAGTACTGTCTCCACTAATTTGGAACTTAGCGGTGAATGAAATCCTGCTAGATCTAGAACGTTGTGGCTGCAAGGTCGTGGCATATGCGGACGACGTTGCAATCGCAGTGAGTGGCAAATTCGAAAACGTCCTCCGAGACATTCTACAGGTAGCTCTGAACAAATTGGCTAGATGGGCCAGAAGCAGCGGTTTGGGCATAAACCCAAACAAGACAGAATTGGTTCTCTTTACTAGGATGAATAAAGTCCCACATGTGGACCCTCCACCTCGGATAAATGGAACAGATCTAGTCTTTTCTGAAAGTGCAAAATTTTTAGGAATAATTCTAGATAGAAAACTGTTATTTAGACTTAATGTATTGGAACGTGTAAGGAAGGCTAACGTCGCCTTATATTCCTGCAAAAAGGCTGTAGGGTCGCGGTGGGGCCTCTCTCCTAAAATCGTCCACTGGATATATATAGCAGTAGTTCGTCCTATACTGCTATACGGCATTGTGGTATGGTGGACGGCAACTGACAAACTAACCATCACCAACCTACTAACAAAGGTTCAGAGAACTGCCTGCCTGAGCATAAGCGGAGCCTTAAGGACTACAGCGACCGAGTCTCTACAAGCCCTACTCCATATACTGCCGATTAATATTGTGGCGAGAGAAGTTGCAACCAAAGCGGCAATAAGATTAAACTGCCTATCAATGTGGAGGTACAAAACCTACGGTCACATGAGAATATCAAAGTGTAGTGCTATGGTAACCGACCGAGTGGACTATATACCAACGGTGTACACCTTCGAGAGAAATTACATCACTATGATTCCCGCGAGAGATGAATGGGTTGGAAGAAAACCAGGTAATAGAAACCATCTCCAATTTTACACGGATGGTTCGAAGCTTGATGAAAAGGTTGGCTTCGGAGTACACTGTGCAGAGCTTAGATTGGATATAGCTCACAGACTACCAGATACCTGCAGTGTCTATCAAGCCGAAATAATGGCAATATGGGAAGTAGCCAAGTGGCTGAGTCGCAACATAGTAACCAACACTGGCATTGTCATTTACTCGGACAGCCAGGCTGCCATCAATTCTCTGGAGGCAACATCCCTAAATTCACAAACAGCCCTCGACTGCCGCAGATCTCTTAACGAGATGGCTGAGCAGTTTAACATACACCTCATATGGGTGCCTGGGCATAGGGATATCCCGGGGAACTGCAAAGCCGATGAACTTGCTAGGAAAGGGACGACATTACAAATTCTCGAAGAATTTGCATATATTGGTGCGCCACTATCCACGTGCAAGCTTTGGCTTAGGCAAGAGGCAATCAGGCAGTCCAACGAAAGATGGACAGAAATCGGCACCTGCAGGGTAGCTAGACAAATCTGGCCAAGGTATGACCTGAGAAGATCAAAATATCTCCTCGCACTAGAGAGGCAAAGATTGTCTACGTTAGTATCAGTTCTGACGGGACACTGCTTGATCGGCGAACACGCCAAAAGATTGGGTATTGACTCTAATGACTTCTGCAGAAGCTGTGGAGATGAGGAAGAAGTGGAGAGCATTGAGCACTTGCTATGCGACTGTCCCGCTCTGAGTAAACGACGACTGGACATACTGGGGTCGGCTGTTCTAGGCAGCCTAACAGATCTTTCCAGTACCGATATTCGTAATATCGACAAATTTGTATATCAAACAGGTTGGTTTCGATGAGGGGCATTTCAGCCCGTGGTAACACTAGGGACCTAAACTGGTCTATGTGAGCTTGTATAAAAAATACGGCTGCCACCCTAACCTAAACCTAAAATTGTCGGTTAAAATAAGGAGCGCACCTCTTCGGGTCAGTCACAGTGGTGGCACCAAATGTGACTGCCGTCCGGTCGTCTTTCCTTCCTGGATTCGAGAGTGACTTAACCGTTGCCCACAATTTACCAACACGGGAACTTAAGTTGCACTGCTTCAGTTGATCTAGCCATTTATTCCGCTTATATTCGTCGACTTTCCTACTGATTTCTAGATTCAGTTCCCTGATTCTAGGATCAGCAGGATTAGAACGACAAATTTCATCACGCACATCCGCTAGTCCCGCTGCATCTGCTGGGAAATTAGGTCGTATCTCGGGTATTCGACCAGCAGGGATAAAGCGAGCTGCTGCGTTGATGATGCCTCGGAATTTCTTCTCAGCTACCCGAACATCTGAGGGGATGGGTAGTTCACTGAAGCTGCGGTTGGTGAATTCTCTGAACCCGTTCCAGTCCGCTTTCCTTTGATTCAGGAAAGTACGGCGTTCTGTCGGCTGGTCTAAAATGGAGAGGATTATGGGGAGGTGGTCTGATCTCAATGAAATGACGGGCTGCCAAGTGACGTCATTTATCAGACCAGGCGACACGATGGTGATATCTGGCGAGCTGCTGCAATCACCCATAATCCGTGTTGGGGCGTCCTCATTCACTGTGCAGAACGTAGAGCCATCTATCTGCTCAGCCAAAGCTATGCCTCTATGGTCATTAGCTAGGAGAGAATGCCAAAGCTCATGATGGGCATTAATGTCTCCTATTACCACGCGATTATTGCCCTGCAGTAACGGACTGATGTCCGGCAAATAACGCGTTGTACAGCTCTATCTCGGCAGTCCCGGACTTAACTGCTACCCCCATACATTCAATCTCTAGAGTCAAGCTCAGGCGAGATAGGTCTGTATTGCACAGAATGGTGTAATAGGAAAGCCAGTCCCCCACCTCCACTTCTAGTGCGATCCTTACGTAGCACATTGTAACCCTGACAACAACCCTGCATGTGTCGCTCAGCTTTGTTTCATGGATCGCAGCGACCTTGATGTTATTCCGATTCATAAAATCTACAATCTCGTTGATTTTGCCGCGGAGACCATTGCAATTAAATTGCAAGAAGGATGCATGTTCGGGGTTGGTACAGCAATGGGTGGTGTTAGTTGTGGTGTTGATTGCTGTGCATGTTGCTGTAGGGGAGATTGCGGCGGTGTCCCATAAACCGAAGGTGTCGATGACGTAGACGACCGGGACGACGAAGCCGACGACACTGACGACTGCGGTGCTTGAGGCACACTGAGAGGTATGGAGGCACAGCAGGCTCCAACATAGCTCACTATGCGGCGATACCCCCGGCGTTCCTAAGGCCACAGCAACCCCTGAGATGCAACCACTCCATACATCGGGTACACCTTACTGATGTTGAGTTGCCACGTATAAAGTTCCGCAGACGGAGCAGAAATATTGTTGTGGTCCGGGATTTTGTTCGGTGCCGGCACGGACCAGAGTAATTGCTGCTTCGGGTCAATCCGGTACAAAGAACCGGCTGCCGTGGGATTAACAAAAAAAGCTGGTAGTACTTAGCATGCCATATTTTCGCTGTAAATTGCTTAAATTTTCAAAAGACCTTCACTATTTTTTCATATTTTGTTGCTTAAAGTATGTTTTTACATATATTTAAAAATCAGCTGCAGCTGACTACCTTACGCAGGAGGGTATATAGGTTGGGCCATTTAAAATTTTAAATTTGAATTACCGATAACGTTGACTTGTGATTTGAGCCCTTTGGATTATTTTCTTTGGGAGTCATTAGGGATAAATTTAACACAAAACATCCAGAGACAATTGAAGCGTTGAAACATGAAATCGAAGTTGCAATTGGAGAGATTCGACCCGAAAAAATCGAAAATGTACTGAAAAATTGGGTTGATCGGATGAGGTATTGCCGAGGCATTCGTGGTAGTCATATGAATGATATTGTGTTTCATTATTAGATGACAAAGTTAAACATATTTAATAAAACTAGAAATTTTAAAAAATTATCAATCCTTTTGTTATAGCCGGTTCAAATTGATAACTTAAAATGGCCCACCGTTTATATCATTTGTTTTTTCCATGTGGTGTGGAAGAAAGAGTAAAATTCTAAGAGGAATACTTGTAATATTAATTAAAGTATCTATATATATAAAAGAGAGTGTCTGTTTGTGGGTTTGTTTGTTTGTATGTTTGTATATTTGTTCCGTATAGACGTCTAAACGGCTAGACCGATCATCTTCAAATTTTCACAGAATGTACATGTGTAGGGGGTGCTGAAAATAGGGTACTTGAATTTTCGATATATCAAGTGGGCGTGGACCCGCCCATATGGGTCAAATTTTGGTATTGAGACAAATTTTTAGCTAGAGTGCTGAAATTTCGTGTGTATGCATTTAGTGTCAGATTATGTGAATTTTCCAAAAATGGGCGGAATCGGACCAATGGGCGTGGCCCCGCCCATATAAGCCAAATTTTGAAATTGAGATATTTTGCACAATTTGTTAGCGAGAGTGCTGGAATGTTATGTATATGGTGGCAGTCTACGTGATGGCTCCAAAAATGGGCGGGATCGGACCAATGGGCGTGGCCCCGCCCACATAGACCAAATTTTGAAATTTTGATATCTTGCACAATTTGCTAGCGGGAGTGCTGCAATGTTGCGTATATGTATCTGGTGGCATTCTACGTAATTGGTCAAAAAATGGGCGGGACCGGACCAATGGGCGTGGCCCCGCCCATATAAGCCAAATTTTGAAATTGATATATCTTGCACAATTTGTTAGTTAGAGTGTTGTAATGTTGTACATATGTATCTGATGGCAGTCCACGTGATTGATCCAAAAACGGGCGGGATCGAACCAATGGGCGTGGCACCGCCCATATAAGCCAAATTTTAAAAATGTGATATCTTGCACAATTTGTTAGCGAGAGACCTGGAATTGTGTGTATATATATCCGTTGGCGATCTACGTGATTGGTCCAAAAATGGGCGGGTTCGGACCAATAGGCGTGGCCCCGCCCACATTGACCAAATTTTGAAATTTTGATATCTTGCACAATTTGCTAGCGGGAGTGCTGCAATGTTGCGTATATGTATCTGGTGGCATTCTACGTAATTGGTCAAAAAATGGGCGGGATCGGACCAATGGGCTTGGCCCCGCCCATATAAGCCAAATTTTGAAATTGATATAACTTGCACAATATGTTAGCGAGAGTGCTGGAATTTTGTGTATATGTATATGGTGGCAGTCTGCGTGGTTGGTCCAAAAATGGGCGGGATCGGCCCAATGGGCGTGGCCCCGCCCACATAGACCAAATTTTGATATCTTGCACAATTTGCTATCGGGAGTGCTGTAATGTTGTACATATGTATCTGGTGACAGTCCACGGGATTGGTCCAAAAATTGGCGGGATCTGACCAATGGGCGTGCCACCGCACATATAAGCCAAATTTTGAAATTGAATTATATTGCTCATTTTGTTAGCGAGAGTGTTGAAATTTTGCGTATATGTATCTGGTAGCAGTCTACGTGATTGGCTTACAAATGGGCGGAATAAGACCAGTGGGCGTGGCACAGCCCACATTTTGATATATCTTGCAAGTATTATATAGGAAATACATGAACAAAAATGCTCGGTATGCGATAATTACAGCTGCTCACTCCAATACAATCGCAAAACTATAATGTGATGCATGACCAATGAAACAAGAATTTGGAAATTTTATAAGTATACATTTCCATTTTCAGGACTTTCCACTGAATTCGGTATTTTTTCATTTAATGAATTTATTACTAATACCAGTAAGGAAAGGCAGAAAGTCGAGCGGGCCGACTATATAATACCCTACACCTCCCTAGCAATGCGATAAGGGTCATTGCGATAATAATTTGGAATAATTGGTAAATGTATTTTGAACCGATAATCGCTAAATTAAGCAATATTCGTTCCTAAATTGAGAAACATTTTTCTGGAGAACTTTGTAATGATCGGAAGTAAAGTACAACTTCTATAGCGCTTTGTAACCAAATCTCGAGGAACATATATATGGAGGTTATATAATTTGGAATAATTGGTAAATGTATTTTGAACCGATAATCGCTAAATTAAGCAATATTCGTTCCTAAATTGAGAAACATTTTTCTGGAAAACTTTGTAATGATCGGAAGTAAAGTACAACTTCTATAGCGCTTTGTAACCAAATCTCGAGGAACATATATATGGAGGTTATATATAAATCTGCATCGATTTTCCTTGAATACTCATTCATGTAAAATAGAAACCCGTTTCTGACGAATTTTCTCCTGATCGGATATAAAACACAGTCTCTACAGCGCATATATGTCAAATTGGGGGTAACATATATATGGGGGATATATCTAAATCTGAACCGATTTTCTCCGAATTTGGCAGTATTCCTTCATGTAATAAGAAACCTCTTTCTGCCGAATTTCTTACTGATCAGATATAAAATACAGTTTCTACAGCGCTTGAATTTCAAATCGGAGGTATCATATATATGGGGACTATATCTAAATCTGAACCGATTTTCTCCGAATTTGGCAATATTCCTTCATGTAATAAGAAACCTCTTTCTGCCGAATTTCGTACTGATCGGATATAAAATACAGTTTCTACAACGCTTACATGTCAAATCGGGGGTAACATATATATGGGGGCTATATCTAAATCTGAACCGATTTTCTCCGAATTTGGCAGCGTTCATACTTGTAAAAACAAACCTCTTTCTGCCGAATTTCGTACTGATCGGATATAAAATACAGTTTCTACAGCGCTAATTTTGACATGGGCAGCGAAGCGCACCGGGCTCAGCTAGTATTTGTATATTTATAATAAATCAGTAGTCTAACACACCGAAGTAGTGACCTAAGACCCCAAGTATGTTAGTTGGAAATTCGATTTGGGTCATTTGAGCAATGTCCGTCCGTCGGTCTGTCTGTGTGACTGCCTGTTGGGTAGTGGGCACGATAACCCTTGAATGGAATAACCGATTGACTTAAAATTTGGTATGCGGTAATATTTTTCTCCATTAAATATAATTTCGAAGATGATCAATATTGGTCCACTCCTTCTAGTACCTCTCCCACAAAGGGTTAACATTTAGTTAAATATTGATTCTATAATAACTTCTATACTATTTATTCGAATCTTCTGAAATAACGCACATAGTATTAGTTTATTAGTCGCCCCTTTTGGCACTTCCCACACAAGTGAACTATTTTGCACCAAAAGTTAACGGCTTATAACTTTAAAACCAGTGCATACTTTAGATTCGTTAATGCAAATCAAATTGATAATAATTTAATTAAAACAAAAAAATAAAAACACCACGAAAATTTTTTGGGTGATGGGATTCGTAAGTCGGTTTTCCTGACTGAACCTTCCTATTTGTTTTTGGCACACATTACTGTGAAATAAAATTTAAAGCTCTTTTGGCACTTCCTGCACAAATGTACTATTTTGCACCAAAAGTTAACAGCTTATAACTTTAAAATCAGTGCATACTTTAAATTTGTTAATGGGTAAAAATAAAACAAGTGTGTCAACATTTTTTGAAAGGTCAAGATTTTTTTGAAATTTGTTATTAATCTGGTTGAGAATTTGAAACAAATAAAACAATTTGAACCGTTTTGCAAAATTTTGATTTTTTCGCGAGATATGACCTATTAAATTTTTCCGAGTGTGTATAGAAAACTGCAATTTTCTCCGGTAATATTGAACGGATTCGACTGAAATTTTTGCAGGTCGGTCCGAAACATTTCCTAAAATCTAAATATATCATAAACTTAAATTACCAACTGACCATATGAAAAATATTGCAAAATATTTTTTGCATATGCGAATAATTTAACTTTCTGGAGCAGTAATATGAAATATTTAATATTTAGAATGCGTCCTATATTGACGTCCACCAGAATCAGAAAAAACATTTTGGTAGATCGCGCTTTGTAAAAATGTACGGCAAATTTACGGACCTACCTTTTTGAAA